>JBAMHW010000023.1:5418345-5432284 GCA_037177495.1 Rhadinocentrus ornatus | reverse complement strand
GAGATTATTCTGTTTGGTAGCAAAGAGAAGAGGGTCAGCATTGGTAAACACCTGGAGACTCGGGCTCTTAAAATTACAGACCAAGTTCATAACCTTGGAGTGTTGATAGACTCAGATCTGACTATCAGCAGCCACATCAAAGTTGTCACTAAGAAGCTTTTTACCAGCTTAGAAACATCAACAGAATTAAGGTTTAGTCTCGCAGAAAGATCAAGAGAAACTCATCCATGCATTCATCTCCAGTAGACTTGATTACTGTAATGGTCTTTTAACAGGAATTCCTTAAAAGAGCATTAAACATCTGCAGCTCATCCAAAATGCTGCTAATAGAGTTTTAACCAGGACTAAGAGATCTGAACCCATCACACAAGTTTTGAAATCTTTACACTGACTTCCAGTCAGTCACAGAATAGATTTTAAAATCCTGATCGTTTACAAATCTCAGAACGGTTTAGGCCCAGAATACATCTGTGACAGACCCCAACCCCAATTTTAGCAGCCCAAACAGCTACCACCTTGGAGCTAGCCATGCAAATCATTTGGTCAGACACAATGATCTAGTCTACCACCACCACCACACGTAGAGAAGGTTTACACATAAATAAATAAATAAATCTGAGCCCTTTATCTGTCTGGTCAAAATTACATTTTCCATGTACTTAGACAGTTCAAGCAAGAACAATCTCCTCAGCAGCATTTAGTTCTGTTAATAACTGTTTACGTTGTACATTGTTCAACGTAACAATCACAAGACAAGAAAGGCTGCAATAAATTAGCTAAATTTTATTTTTTATGGATAAAACCACCTCAGAGTGACGTTTCAAGGGTGAATGCTTTTCATCAGACACAAAAATAGCCCAAGAAACCTTCTACAGGCACATTTAAAAAAAAAATTATCATAAGAAAGGTTAATATTTTTTATTTTTTATCACTCACTTTAGAAAGTAAAACCCCTGAATTATACAGATTCATGAAACACAGTCATTCAAGCTAAAGGAGGCCCAACCAAGTATTGAGTGCGCACTGTCAACCCTGACATTTCTGTTTAAAAATGTCCCTTTTTATTGAACTTGTGAAATATTCAAATATTCTGAGACACTGAATTTGGGGTTTTCATTAACTGCAATTCACAATCATCATAATTTCAAGAAATAAAGACCTGAAATCTTTTCCTTAATGTATCGTGAATTTATATAATGTAAAGGTTTTTACTTCTGAAATGAGTGACAAACAATATTGACCTTTTTTGTGACATTCTAATTTTTTTTATGTAAATGTATTCAAACAAGTGACCTGATAGGTTGGCTGATCAGCAAATGATAACATTATTTAGTTGGTTTTGTAAAAAGATATCTGTGTTTCTCTGTGCAAATTCAACGCAGGCAGTATGCACATCAATAATAAAACTTAATAAAGTGGCCAGTGAGTGCGTGTAAAACTCTACTGAGCATAGGTTCTACAATTGTAGATTTCCCTGGAGGAAGTCTGTAAAAACCGGAGTGTGAAGGACCAAGGCCAAGGATGAAGAGAGCACAGGAGTTTTTTTTTTTTTTTTCAAGAAAAGTCTTTTTACATTTAATTTTACAAAAAAACAAACATTTGACACATGAGGGCAACATAAAATAACTATCTCTAACAAACTTCGACAAATTTATAACAAACTTAATAATTTAGACTAACCTATTGGGTAGACAGAAATCTAAATAATCATAATTCTACATAAAGGACATACAAAGTAATACAAAACCATAGAAAATCTAAACCCCTCTCCCACTATCTTCTGTTCAATGGAAGGGTCCAGTTAAGCTGTAGCCTCCTCAAAGGAGAGCCACGTCCGCTGGGACTCTTTAGCGGGCTTGGTTCATATTAACACATATTAACTGAAAGTAAATCAAATAAACAAGGTGACAAGAATGAGTCAACTAAATGTGAGCACCCAAAAACAAATGGAAAGTATTACAAATAAAGTGTTTATTGAATTAACTGAAATAAAGAAAACAGGTTACCAAACGGGGCTCAACGTGTGTGGCTGTGTTACACGCCTAAAAGGGTAATAATGCAGAACAAACACAAGACACGGTGTTACTGCTGCCCGTCCAGTGTTGTAATGGACGAGCACGTTTCCTCTACGCTAACTCAGACATAATTACTTGAAACACAATCAACAAGTCAAACTCTCATAACACAAAACTTTGAGGAAAATACTTAATGAAAACTGATGCACAATCAAAATTAGTTAAATAACATTCAAATAATGGCATTTTTAATCATGTTATTGATCTAATGCATCTTTTCATAGCCTTACAACTTAAAGAGTAGTCGATCATAAATCACTCGATCTGTAATTCACAGTGTATTTATTCTAACAACTTCATTTATTTAAGGAATAAATGGTCTTTTTCTCCCTTTTGGGCACTATAATGGTTAAAGCAAATTACCTTTTTACCAAATAGTATTGTAAAATTATATTCTGTTGCTTTGTGTCTTAACAACAACCATTTTATAACCATTACAGCTGCCTAGGCAGTCGGCCATCACAATGAGCTAGGTGAGAAGATCAGCTCTGACCAGTGTGTCTTTCAGACTAGGTAGTATCTTTTAAACAATGAGCAGTTTCATTGTCATACACCTGCCATAAAAAGCACCAACCTTTCATTCTACACAGGCTGCAGAAATTAGATCTGAACATATACAAAATCATAACATTTACTAAAGTGTGAATGAGGATGAAGTTCTGTTGTTACACAGTGATGGAAACGTATGTTTGCTGCGTGTTTTATTCATTAGAGGAAAATGTAGTACTTCAAGGACTGTATGTACAACTCAGTACGAACAGCTGACATATTTTTATTAAAACAGCATGCCATGCAGACATGTTCAGGCTACATCCATAATGAGCGAACTGGAATGCAGAGATAGACAAATTCTTTAAATAGAGCAGCAATAGCCATTAAAGATAAAACAGTCCCATAGAAATATACCATATTTGCATCTTTATACATAATTTTGTGAACCACTTTACTCAGCATCTGAACATGCTTCAGACTAGGATCAGCCTGAGTCTCATTTTACCCACATTTACAGAAATTTATCAAGGGAATCATGAGTGCTAGACCGCAATATTTCAGCCTTGGAGACGTGGAAAACCCTGGCTGGGATGTTGCACTTGTTTGCCTTCAAGTAGATTCAGTTTCAAAGAAATATTTTAAACAGAATCCATGCCCGGACAAAAAAAAAAAAACACGTAGTTCCAGGTTATTGCACCAGTCAGACAGCCTTCATCACCATTATTAAACACCAAATAAGCATTTTTCCAAGTGGGCCTATGGTGTCTTTTACAATTTGTGCAGGTTTTTTGTCCACAAACGTAAGTTTATATGACTGGTGTACATACGTTTTACATTAAATTTACACTGAACTGATCGTACAGGAGGCAATACAGAAACAAATATATATCTTTCTACCAATCCAACTAAATTTTCTGTATAATAAACTGTTTTAATTGTTAAATTGACAGTTGTCTTGTCATGTATTTATATATGTTTATGTTTACATTGCATTACATGCAACTGCAGCAAATAATATCACACTACAAAACTAATTGATTCTCCAGAAGAAATGATATTTGACTTTCATTCCATTAATTTCAGTCTGGAGACAGTTAATTTGTTCACAACTGCTTCATTGTTTGGTTACAGGGGAAAATATGAGGTCAATAAGTATTTAAATAATGGGAAAGTGTTGATGTTAATGAGATCACACTGGAACATCTCTGCACTCAGAGTGGAGACAGCATGGTGATAGCAGCAGCTGTTAAATAATGGCGAAGAAAGTACTGGGCCTTTGATCAGAATGAGACAAACAATGGTGACATTGAAACACTGTGCGAGCTGATTAGAGAATCTGGTCTGGACAAAAGTGTCTGTTAAATCTACGTAATTCAACTTAATAAACACACAAACTGAGCTAAGTTGGGTATCTCCACTGTTTTGTCAGCTTCACGCAGGCTGCCATGATAAACAGCTGATCCCGCCCACAGTTAGGAGATGCTGGTGGAAAATGAAGCATGAAAACACTGCTGAGTCAAACTCTGCTGTACTGTATCATGTAACGGAAAAATGGCAACAGTCTGAAAGTAGATTTCAAGTTTTGTATGTGAGAAATACTGAGATGCTTAAATTATTGATGAGGAACTGGTGCTTTACTCATGGGTAGAAAGCTGTGGATATTTTGTTAATCTAATAAAAAAACAAAGCAAGACAAAAAAAGCTGTAATTGCAAGTAAATGTCATAATACATGGTATACAAGGTGAAGGTAAGGCCCAAGTCCATAACTATGAGGCAGATGTAGAAATTAATGTTGCATTTTTAACCAAAAATAAAATGTGCTGGAAAAGACTTAGCTAAATTAGGAACAAACAAAACTCGAAGTCACAAGGTGGACTGCAACTTAAAACAGCAGGAACAAAGAAAATATTTTGGCACTAAATAAAGAAAAAATCTGACCCCAAATATTGAAGAAGATAATTAAGATTCAAGAAATTTATTTGCCATTTGTGCACATATAATCTATCTTTATTAAATCTCTATGAATGTTGTTAATGTGTTCATAGGGAGTTTTTATATGTTTTAGTAGAAATCCACATAACTAATCTCTACTTAATAATTTCAATCTCACATCAGTCAAGTTTGACTCAGATCAATATTTGTCAAGAAAGGCCAAAAGTACACACACCCACACACATTTAATTTGTAATCTGTTATAAATTTAAATTGTTTACTTTTTCTACTACTTTTCTAACTGACCCCAGGAAGAATAGCTGATGCAGCATGCTGCTGATGCTAATGGGGATCTCAATAAACATAAACACACAAGCCACCCTTAAAAACAATGCTTAACTACAACTCATGTAGACAGACTGTCACAAACTCTGACAATGGCTATTTCATTCCATTCCTAAACCCAACCCCTAACGCAAGGATCACCAAGTCCGATCCTAGAGGGCCGGTATCCTTTAGGTATATGCCTTCAGATCTCTGCAGCAACACACCTGATTCAAATGATTGGATCATTAACAGGCTTGTGCAGAAAATGACAACAAGCTGGTGTAGATCCATTTTTTTTTAATCAGATGTTCTAATAGAGAAACATCAAAAAACTGCAGGACCTAGGCCCTCAAGGATCGGATTTGGTGGTCCCTGCCCTAACGTGAACACAAACAAAAGTCAGCCCTGTATCCTAACCCAGACATAAGAATTTTATGTATTTAGTCGTTGTCATCAAAGAGTTTATACTGGAAAATGTCCCAATAGTCATTTTTACACGTGCTGTAGAGTCCTGGAATGTTCTTCAAATATTCCAGGTTGGGGCAGATCTGTGAGATCCACTCTGAACTTCTTGTGGGGATTTTCCACCTCACCACTGAGTAAAATCTTCTAAACATCAACAGGTAAGACAATGTACAAACATGCCAGCTAATAATCTGGAGATTTTGCTGTTGCTGTGTGTGTTGGCACGTGTGTGCTGAGGAAAGTTCTGGTCTTTTCCACTGACTTCTATATACTATTTTCTCCCTGCTTTCCACATTGAGGATACAGATAGTTCTCATATCAATATAATTATGAGCTTCATTTACTATTCTCAATGCGTTGTGAAGGAAACATGGTGAGCTCTGCAGTCCAGTTTCTGCATCATGTGCTGCTTCCTAAGCACTCTACACAGCCGCTTCCTTAAACCCCATCTTCGAATTTCCAGCAGTCTTCCTCTGTGATGTGCTTGTGAACAGCATCACATGGACCACTAATGACTACAAATGACCTTACAGTTAATGTCAGATCATCAAATTCAGTCACATCTGTGCTCTGTGGGACATTTAAAAATCCATACTGGTTGAGATTTTTTTTTTTTTTTTACTTGTCTTTTCCGGCATCATGACAGTAGAATAACTTGTGCTAAACAAATTTGTCCCCCACCTTGATGCTTTATTAACATTCCTTATTTTGGTTATTGTTAAGTTACATTTTAATGAAAAGGGAAAACAAGGGAAATGATATTGTGAGGGGAAGAGAAAAGGAAAGAGTGAGGACAAGACAAAGATTAAAAATAAATAAATAAATTAAACTGCAACTGCAAAAACTTTACAGCCAAAACAGAAAAACTGACGGAAGCTGATAATAGCTGGGCTCGCATGTTTTTTGAACACTGTATTCTCAAGATAACGGTATCATTTATCTCTTTATCACGAGAAAATCTACTTTGTTTTCTCATGGTAATGGATTATTCAAATGCAGAGTTGCGAGGGAGTTGGAGCTGCTCCTGTTCCATCAAAGAGCCAGCACAGAGACAAATGTTCACTTAGACTCACAATCACTCTTAGGGAGAATTTAGAGACTCGTTTCAGCCTAACAGACATGTCTTTGGACTGTGGGAGGAAGCCGGGAGAGAACTAATGCATACAGGGGGGTTAAAGCGCTGGGCATGAGAGCTTAGCCATGATCTTTTTCTCTCCCAACACCTTAACTGTTGGGTCCAAGAGCATCCCAGTAAAGAGCTGTTCTGTACTGGGATGCCTCAATACTGCAACTGGTGCAAGCTGATGTGAGATCAAGCAACATCCATCTCTGATCAATTTTACTTTTATTTAGTCTGACAAAGGCTGAAATTGTGATGTGTTGCGGCGTGTTTTACCAATCACTCATTCACATAATTACACATATACACCATGACTGTAGCTCCTCCCATCAGCGAGGTCTGTTCAAACAGAAACCTCCACTGGTAAAATGTGAAGAAAATGCGGAAGTAAAATGTGAAGCCTATGCTGCCCTCATCCTCTAGGGGCTGGCTCCAAAACAGAGTCAATCCCCATAGACTCCAATGTTAAAAAGACCAATGTTTAAAGCCTGGTATAAGAAAAACATTTTAGGATTAATAGTTTACCTTCATGACAATTGTGAGGAGGGTGAATTTTTTTCTAAATCATCGATTTGGATGTTATTTAATTTTGAAATTCGGGATATTGACAGGTATCCAACATCCGGCAAGAAGGGAGAGTGCAGCACAACCACGGTTTTTAGCCGGCTAACAACGCACCTTAGCTTTAGCCCGTCTACCTCCATTAGCTGGTTAGCTACCGTTAGCTCGGTTTGCTTTTAGCTACAGGCAGCTCAGAGTTTGATGGGTGTCAATCTTCCACCCCCACCTTCACATTTTGCCCATTATTGGATTTTCCGGGAATGACAACACGCGTAACGCTGCTAATATAGAAACGATGGGAACCGCCCAATGAGCTTCAATTCAGCTCTTCAGAAACCTACGAGTGACGTCACCGATGCAGTCTTTGGGTCTGTTTTGATCATTAAATCAGGTGTCACACACTTACTTTTGATGCCACTTTAATCATCTCGTTATCTCAAGAAAACAAACTTCTTATTCGTCGTGCGTATATACTTACTGCTACACCTGTAAAGAAATTCGGCAATATTTGTAAGAAAACAAAGCAGAACATCATCAGGAGCACCTATAAGAAGGCAGACCGAGCAGGTTTTCATATCATGACTAGATTAGCACTGCTATGTAGCTTTGTGCTAACATAAGGGTTAATAGTCTTACATAACGTTAGTAGTTGCACTTGCACAGGGACAAAATCTGTTCAAATGTCAATGTTTTTTAAAAACGACTAATTAAAAAAATTACTTTAAAATTTACTTCAAACTAGTGTAGTGACACTTATAAAACATGTTTGTCTGGAAAGGTATTTCTGTCCTCCTCCTCCGGTGACCTGTCAGTCACCTGAGGTTTTATCTGGGGTGTCCAATCAGATATCAGAGATGACCAGCGCCACCCTGGACACCCCTTTAGCCAGATGGTTTTGTATCATTGGGGACACTACAGGTTGACACTGAATACAAATACCTTGGAGTGGTTATTCAATCTAAACTTTCTTATGTAAAAAAAAAACTCTGTAAGAGGTTAATCTCTCAAATTCAAGGTATATTAGAAATTATAGGTTAAAGCGCCACTACTGAACTAAAGATTTTCACACTGTGACACCCCCTAAAGACAGCTAATTCAGCATCCATCCAGTGTTCACTCTTGTCTCATCTCTTTCTCTGTCAGCAACCTTGTGCATTTTAAACAGGCAGTGTGGAACATGACAGGGTGGAAATGCTGCTGCAAAGTGACAGGAAAAAGAGATTACATTAAAAAGTCGCAGGGCAATGACGATTCCAGAAATGTGCTTAGTAAATACCAGTGTACCATCAAAGTCAGAAGCAGTTTTAAGGTTGGAAAGTTATGTGATGTTACTTTAATAAAGGCAGCTAACAGTTATATAGAGATGAATGAATGAAAGCCGACATGGACTCAATGATCTTAAATATAATTTACTGTTTCACAATCTGGTCTTAGGCCACTACAACTACAGAACCATTACAGTCTTTATATTGGCAAATATTTGCAATTCTGTGGACAAAAAAACCTAATTTTTGTCATCATTTTATTCATTTAGAAAACATATAATCCTAATGAGCTGGGAAACATGGTCATTGCATAAAGTTTTTTTTATTTTTTAGCATCATATACTGCCTTACTTCTTCTCTGCTTAGAGAGTTTAATATAAAAAAAAGGGGCAGCAAGAAGAGACTTCATTATTCCTCTTTAGAAAAGTACTTTGCGACATTCTGCATTTTCTGTAAGAGCAGAATTTTATTCAAACTCATTCCCAGAAACTATTACAGAATTGGACACATACAGTTTATTTAAAATTGGTTAAAAGAAATGGTAGACTAGTTTACAGTGCCATTAAAATGTCCACTTTTTATACAGTTCTGAACACCTCTTAAATTCCTGCTGTCTTTTCTCCAATATTCCTCCTAATTTTTTACTATTGTTTTATTTTATTAATTTTTTTGTATTATTTTATTAGATGTGCTTGTAATCATGTTTTTTGTGTTTTTTATAAAGAATTATTGTAATTATTATTTATAATTATTGGTGTTTTTTTTGTTTTGTTTTTTGTCTCTTAAACTGATTTTGTAACAATTGTCTAGGAATGTGAAAGCCCATTTCCACCACTTCTAAATTACACATTTTGACAAACTATCTCATAATAATGACATTGCTAATAAACATTGCTGTAAATATGCCGGAATTAGTAAAGAAAAAGAATAGTTATCTCTTGTCTTAGTATGGAAGCCCATTCTTGCCAACTTGTAATTAAAAAATGTTGACAAAGTATCTCAGAATTATGTCATGATTCTGAAACTTAAAAATAATTATTATGAGATTAAAAGTAATTATAAGATAAAAAATAATTTAATGCTTATGAGATTTAAAAATGTATAATTATGACATGAAAACCCAGTATGATATAGAAAAAGTCATTATTGTTAAATAATGGAATTTATGGGAGTTAATTTAACTGAATTTTTATCCCATAATTATGACTTTTTGTCATCTTATAATGACTTTTCATGTCATATTATACTGACTTTTAAGTCTCTTAACAATTACTTCAAATGTTATAATTCTGAGATACTTTGTTGCAGAAATGGGATTCCATACAGGGACAAAAGATAATTTGTTTTTATTTTTTTGCTGTTTTGTTTTGTTTGTACTAATTCTGGCACATTTAAAGCAATGTTTAATAATGTGCACCATCCCTGTTGAATAAATGAAAAAGAAATCACAAATGTCACATCTGAATACAAACAGGCATTAATAGGCACACTGACAGGTCAGACTCTAAATTAGTGTGAAAGTTTCCTCTTGGTCTAGTAAGTAGTTTAATCTGAATTTAAAATGAGTTTACCTGAATTTCCTAAAGCATCTCCCATGTGCGGAGCTGATAATGGGTTTTGTTTCAGGCCTGTTCCAGTGCTGACATCTAGTGGTTCAAAGGCTTAAACACATAATTTTGTCTTTCAGAGCTCTGAAGCTCTGCGGCTCAGGAGGACCTCCTCATGTGAAGCTCATCATTGAGTGGGAACACAGAATCAAAGACTGGTCAGTGTGTTTTTCTTCATTTTACTTCATTAGCTTGATTTGTTTTCTGTAACAAACCCTTGCTGTTCTGGGTCACAGCCTGTTTGGAAACATTCAGGAGGAAGTGGTGAAGGATGCAGAGAGCGTGAGGAATCTGCATCAACAGCACGTCCAGCAGTACAGCTGCACCTTAGACGAGTGCTTCCAACTCTACACCAAAGAGGAGCAGGTAGTCTGTTTGTTGTTGTAGACGTATGCAGCATGAAAGAAAATACATCTGGTGTCCTGACAAGAATTCTCCTCGATTATCGCTTGATTTAAGCAACAAAACAGTTTTATTTTGCATTATTTAAGTTATAAAGTTTTCTCTTTTCCCATACAGCAACAGGAACAGTGTACGTTAATGCTTGTAGAGAATTGCTGATGGCATTAACAAAGCTCCAAGAAAATATCAGAAAAACCTTTTTCATTACTTTTTGAATATGAAAACCTTTTTTTTATATATATAAGTTTGTAATAAACAACGGAGACAAGCACATTGCGTTAGTTAGAAACAGTGATTTTGAAAAGAGGAAAACTAGTTATTTCGTTAATATACCTTGTCTGGGTGGCTGGGTCCCTGCACTGCAGCCTTACAGCTTTGCGTTAGCACACAATACTTTTTGCAATACCTCGCAAAACTTTTGCGTTAGCACACAATACTTTTGTATTGCCTCGCAAAACTTTTCCGTTAGCATGCAAACTTATGCATTAACTTGCAAAACTTTTACGTTAGCACACAATACTTTTGCATTACCTCGCAAAACTTTTGGTTAGCACACAAAACTTATGCATTACCTGGCAAAACTTTTGCGTTACCTTGCAAAACTTTTCCGTTAGCATGCAAACTTATGCATTAACTCGCAAAACTTTTACATTAGCACACAATACTTTTGCATTACCTCGCAAAACTTTTGGTTAGCACGCAAAACGTATGCATTACCTCGCAAAACTTTTCCGTTAGCATGCAAACTTATGCATTAACTCGCAAAACTTTTACGTTAGCACACAATACTTTTGCATTACCTCGCAAAACTTGGTTAGCACGCAAAACGTATGCATTACCTGGCAAAACTTTTGCGTTACCTCGTAAAACTTTTCCGTTAGCATGCAAACTTTTGCATTAGCTCGCAAAACTTTTGCAATTTCTTTTGCGTTAGCATGCAAAAAATGGATGATCCAAGAGCGAGCACAGCCTGTTAAAGCTGTTTTGTTCAGTTTCTTTAGGTGTTTCTAGTCTGCATCTGTCCCTCTCAGAATTAAGTCACCATAACACGCACACGTGACAATGACTTTAAGAGGTTTGCTGTAATCAGAAACAGTATCAAGCATCTTGCTGCTTTACTGTTTTGGCTGGTTATGTTTAGACTGTAAGGTGAGATTGATATGATTTATTGGTCATTTAGTATATAAACTCCATGATTTCTATTTATTTTCATGACTGAGTTATTAACTGCTACAGCTTATTATTAGGCGGAAGTTGGACTTAAAAATACGTAACGGTGGCTTCTCTTGAGGATCTTCTGGCCCACAAAGGACAATTTAATCTTCTTTTTTAGACTATTTTGTCTGCAATACTTTTGCGTTGGCAGGCAATACCTATGCTCTAGCACACAACATTTTTGCGTTCCCTCGCAGTACATTTGCGTTAGCACGCAAAACTTTTTCTGATTACAGCAAACCTCTTAAAGTCATTGTCAGGTGTGCGTGTCATGGTGACTTGATACTGAGAGGGCCAGATGCAGACTAGAAACACCTAAAGAAACTGAGCAAAACGGCTTTAACATGCTGTGCTTGCTCTCAGGTCATCCCTTTTTGCGTGCTAACGCAAAAGTGTTGCGTTTGCCACCACACAAATATCAAACAATAGGTAGAATGTTTGATAGAAAGTAGCTTTAGAAATAATTTAAAAAGAGGTCTCTTAGCAACAAAGTAGTGATAGGGATATTTTTTTTAGGAAAATGTTATAAATAATGGTGTTATCATGCATGTGGATTGAGCCTCTGAATAAGCTGTGTTTTGGGGCTGGATTGTAACCCTCCTGGATGGGTTGCAATTGCTTGGAAAACTTCTGTAGATAACCTAAAGGGTAAGGTTTGATCATAATTTACCCCACAGAGTTACACGAATTGTTCCTAAGTTTTAAAGGTTAAAGCATTTTTTCATGTCATCTCATTGTGTTGCAGCATGCCACTATTTCAGAAATTTTCTCTAAAGAACTTTTTGCAATAATCTATTTGATTATTTCTTGGATTATTCAATTTATAACAAGAATTTGCATTAGGTTAAATCCACCCTTGTTAGACGTTGCTAATGGCAAAAAGACTGATTGGTGTATTCTTCTTTGTACCTTCTCTGACCAGCCACTTCTTTTCTCCCAAGTGCATTTTTAGAAACTGAGACATTTTTAAAATTGACTCATTTCCAGATCACAGTCAGGGGGACGGAGGAGAGACGAATGAGTCTGCGTAGTCTGCCATCTTGTGGACTGTTCTTCATTTAACACAAAAAGTTGTCATTTGTTCCAGTGCTTCTTATCAGGAAACAGATACAGTTAATCGACATAGTTATTTAACAACTTTTTGGTTAGTTTTGCAGCATTGCTCTATTTATTTTAAATTAAATTTAGTAAAAAAAAAAAATTATATATATATATATATATACTGTATATATATATATAAAGTCCACTGAAATTTAAAAGAGTGTATTTGTTGCACGATGATGAATCATTTGCAACGTTGCATATGTGTATGTGTAAATCAAGTATTCAGAAAAAGCTAATAGTGAGTTGTGGCCTTGGTAACAGCTCTATAATTTATTTCCTGGTTCAAGATAAACTGATTAAATTTTGTACAAAATCAACTGCGAATTCTTAGACTATAAAAATATATGTTATTTTTATTATGAGAAATATTTCATTTAGAAACAACAAAGCTGGAACAGATTTTATTATTTACCTGTTTCCTGGTCTGTCCCATCACCAGCTCGAGCCAGATGACGCCTGGAAGTGCCCACACTGCAAGCAGCTGCAGCAGGGCATGGTGAAGATGAGTCTGTGGACCCTGCCCGACATCCTCGTCCTCCACCTCAAGCGCTTCAGGCAGGTGGGTGAGCGAAGGAACAAGCTCACCACATTTGTGCACTTCCCCCTGACGGGCTTGGACATGACTCCTCACATGGTAAACCGCAACAACGGGCCCCACCAGGCCCCACTGCAGCTGGGCTGGAAGCAGCCCAGACGAGCTGACCTGGTTCCCCCTGACTTCCTGTATGATCTGTATGCTGTCTGCAACCACCATGGAGGAATGCACGGAGGGCACTACACAGGTCTGCATATTTTCCTTTCTATTATATTATTGCTAATTATTTGACATGTTGCTTTTGTGTACATCATACATATGTCGTCCTCTCCATTGTTTACATGCAGCCTTTTGTCGGAACTCTGTTGATGGTCAGTGGTACAGTTATGATGATAGCAGCGCAGAGCCGGTCCCCGAGACAGAGGTGTGCACACGAGGAGCCTACATTCTCTTCTACCAGAAAAGAAACACCATCCCCCCCTGGTCTGCAAGCTCCTCAGTCACTGGTCAGTAATGGCAGTGGCAAGTTTTTCTCTCTTCATCGCCATGTTTTCAAAAAGAAGAAGAAAAATCCTGCTTATCTTTTTTGCAGGTTCCACCAGTTCCTCCATCTCTGACCACTGGCTCATCAGACTGACAGGGGGCAGTAAGAGGGGCAGCGTGGTGTCCGGTGGTCCCAACCCTGCACATCTGGAGCCCATGCAGGCTCCGGAGTCTCCTGAGTTGCCAGTTTTTAGAGATGAAACAACAGAAGCAAGTAAGTAGAAAGAAAGAAAGAAAGAAAGAAAGAAAGAAAGAAAGAAAGAAAGAAAGAAAGAAAGAAAGAAAGAAAGAAAGA
>JBAMHW010000023.1:5396605-5408383 GCA_037177495.1 Rhadinocentrus ornatus | reverse complement strand
TGTTTTTTAATTGCATTACAGGAAATAAAGAACTTTATCACAATATTCTAATTTTCTGAGACAGTCCTGTATATTGCTGCCTTTACAGGCCAAAATTAAAAGCAGACGTGCAAAAAATGACAACAGTGACAGATGACCAAATATTACATCAGGTATAAGATGGCGTGTTATTAGACACACTGAGAGGGAATCAAGATAACCAAGTTTGCTGAAAATTTTGAAATGGCCAACCTCATACTGTCTGATTTACCCTCAACTAAAGACATGTTAGCACAGGCATCTGAAACACCAATCCTCGAAGGCCACAGTCCAGCTGGTTTTAAATATTTTCCCACTTCACATGAAATTGTGAAGTGGGAAATTGGAATAGTGCATCGCTAATAAATAAATAAATAAATATTTTAAATAAATATTTTTCTGTATTATAATTAGTCCAATCAGATTATATTAACAAAATGAGAAGTCACTTCCACTCTAAATGTACTGTGTCAACATTTATGTGGTTTTCTTTTTTAATCATAATTACATCAGTCTTACAGAGTTATATGAGCAATTGTTTAATTTATTTGGGCTTTTCTTTTTATCGTTATCATTGGCACAACTGTGTAAAAGCTACTTATCTAAATAGTCTGCGCAGTCCCAATACTTCTTTTACATTACCACATAACGAAGTTAATTTAGTACTGATAGTTATATTAGTTAAAGTAACTCTTAAATGGTTGGTTTAGCACGTAAAAGGAGCAAACTGACAGGGAGGAGCTCCACTCACCAACAGCAGGCAGAGCCTACTAACTCAGGGGAAAGGAAGCGGAAATAAACGTCGAAAATCTTATGCTACTAGCTAGCTTTGGGCTCCTCGGACGGGGTGGAAGCGACGCTACACATATATCGTTGGTTGCCTCTCTAGAGGAAGCAGGGAGAGCATAATTACACGATAGCGTTTTGTTTATTACGGTGGCAGCCTCGAAACGGAATATTGTGAGTGGTAAGTTATGTTTGTGCTTTTTTTTCTTTACATAAAAGTTATATACTATATACTCTATCTCGACGGTTAGTCAAGTTCACCAATGTTAGCTGGGCTAACTGTGCCTCTAAGCTAGCAACAACAGCTTGCGCTATGAAAAAAAAGGTGTTTTCTTCCTTTTTCAGTTTTGCCAACATAAACCAATCCAGCAGGCCCCGAGTGTTATACGTATCGTGTTCATTATTAAAGCTCTCGCTAATGTTTTAGTAATGTCGTTGGTTCGGATGTCATAATTCTATGCAGGTAGAAGTTTAATAATCACACCGCATCGCAGTTGTTGTTGCCCGACCGTTAGCCGGCTTGCTAACTCTAATGTTCTAGAAGAGTGGGCGCAGTCTGTTCGCTGGAACGGAATCGATCTGTTAAAAGTCGACTGGAAACTGTATAAACCCGTTTTGGTGTTTAAACTTGCTGGGGTGTGATGTTTAAGTTGGACATTTATGTTTATGGAAAACAATAGTAAGAATGTCATAAAGGGTTATTGCATTCCGTCTCCCCTCGGACCTCATCTTCCCCTTTTCTTTACTTAATATTTAATGCTACCACTGATGCTCTCGTTTCTTTGTCTCCAGTAACATTTCAATGCACATCTGTTGAGTTGTTTACAGGTGTTACTCCCAACAACATCTCATGGCTCGTGTTATGATCGTCAGTTATACTTACTTGCCTTCAGAGAGGTGTCACAATCTGGTTTAATGCTTGTTTGTGAACTGTTGAACGGTGACAGTATAAGAAGTTGTTTTATTTACTATTTTTTCTCTTTCTTTTAAATGAACAAGTGTTCTTGTTGTATCGCCAAGCTTTAGTTAGTCTTTAGTCATCTGGCTGGCTGTCGGCAATAATGGTCTTATGAGGTACTGACTTGTATTAGTGTGAGCTCATCAGAGCTGTACGATATCGTATTAGAAAACCACTTAACTGGATAACGTACCTTTATCTATTTAACTCAGTAACTTGGAGTTTAGCCACAGTATCACTGTCAGCAGCAACAGCGGATTTGTCATTGGTCGGACCTGTAGGTTGTTGTTAAAGAAGTAAACCTTGTATCAGTATCCTTTTATTCTCTGGCTGTAGCCAAGAGCAGCAACAACAATGAACATCAAGGTCTGAAACCCTTTTAATACATGTTAATCCTTTAAAGTAACTGTTGATGTGTTTTTGATTAAGAAAGCTAAGTGTTTGTTGTTCTATCATTATGTTTGCTGACAGAACAAGGCTTTCTGTGTAAGGAAATAGTAATAAATATGTGTATACAAGTGAATTTGTTGGCATGGCACTTAAAATGCAAGGTTTAATTCTTGATTTTAGTGGATTATGTTAATCAAATTTTATTATAAAAGAAAATCTTATGTCTTTCAAATTGTTAGCCCCCGTACAACATTAGTCTGACTATCACGTGGTTCTTTGTTTGCAGGTACTGTGCTGTGACCTTTATGTGAGGTCTGAGCCCTAAAGCAACGGGTCAACGACCGGAGGAGAGACTTGGAGAAAAAAAAACAAAAAACATTTGACCACGGAAGCCCGGACAAGTGTTAGAATTTTTACTTTTAATTTGGCCATTTAAAAAGAAAGAAAAACACAACAGACAAGCCGTTTTCTAACACCCCACAAGGACCATGGAGGCCATTGCCAAATATGATTTTAAAGCTACAGCTGATGATGAGCTTAGTTTCAAGCGGGGAGAAATCCTCAAGGTAAGTGACAACTCTGTCAACGCATTAAAATTGTTCTTTTCATTAATCTGTCAGACCACATTCATAAGAGAAAATTCATTTTGAGCGAATACAAAGCCTTCTCCTAGCATATAGCATTTGTAATAATTAAATGTGGAACCCAATTAATACATTTTAGGCCAAGGTGCTGTTTCCCATCACATGATAATTTATTATATAAACATACAGCACTGATGTTACAAGGAAGGCACAGTGGTGATTAAAAAGGCATAAGTACAGAGTTTTCCACTATGAACTATTTAAAGAGCTCAGTCTGAAACCCTGGGCTTGTCCAGTTCCTCAGGCATGATTAGCTTGTTTAAAGCTTTATGCCATCTTGGTGCCTAAAAGGATTTTTTTTCCTTAATATTCTCCAGCTAGATACTCGTATCCCAGCGTCTATACTATAATTTTTCTGAACAGGGGCTCTCCTTGGATTTAAGCACAATCTCTCTAATCCTCACTGGTTATTGTGATGAAGGTCAGAGTGCAAATGCTAATATTAGATTATTTTGTATAGTTTCTAATGTAAAGAAGATGTGCATGGCTAAATGCTCATACACCGTCTTCTTTTGACCATGCATGAATTTAAGGACTCTTTTCTTTTTTTTAGTTTTAAGCTGAGCCTTTTTTGTTTTTTACAAAGCAGAACTTACTTTAGTTTACTGTAAAGATGGTTTTCAGAAGCATTTCTCTTAAGACGTTAGCTTATTATAAAGGGACTAGTATCTTATGTATGATGTAAAACATCACTTAGCTTATTGTGATTTTAGCTTAATCTGACATTCTGTTTCGATTGTAGCACTCGTGTTTTGATTTTAGAATAATTTCCAGTGTCATGTTAAACATTGTGGACTTTTCCACAGGACGGACTGCTGTATTAGGCCAGACAGCCTTGAAAAGACTTCTTATCTCAGCAGGGGGGGGGCCCAAGGGAGAGAAAAATTCTGCTTAGTATAACCCTGAGCCAAATACTAAGCTGAGTAGGACTTCTGCTAAATTTGCATACTTTCCCTCCCATCTCAGCAGACGGCTGTTTTTGTTGGAAATAAGGATGGATTAAATTCGATTGCAGTTGTGTCCAAGAACTTCTTTAGAAATGCTTCAAATGTAACTTCCCCTTCAATGACATCATTTAGGATGATTTGTGTGTGTCTGGATAACGTAGTCTAAATTTAGTATTATTACCTGAAAGTATTTCATAACTTGTAAAAGACTATTAAAAAATGTGCTGTCACGTCTCCCTAGGTTTAGCCTTTTAGGGTGGGTTGACTGTTGTTGAGAAGCATCTAGCTAATACAGAAGCATTAACCGTGTCGATTATTGTGCAAAAAAATAAAAACGTTTCAGTGTCAATGTCCACAGAGACTTAATTTGAGAAGGGTTTAAAAAGCAAACATTGTCCCAAGCAGTGTCCACATTTTATTGTCATTATTTGTAGGCTCTTTTGTACATAAGGCTAGTTCCTGGTATATATGTTTCCACTTAGATCCTTTCTCAGTACTACTTCGTTAATATCTTGTCTTGAAAGTTTCACTGCATGTTACCTTTGAAAAACAGGATGGGACGTGCTCCTGTCAGTCACTGAAACATGCAGCTTAACATGGTGTATACTGGAGCTAACCCTGACTACCCATCAGTAATTTATAGAGATCTATTTAAAAAAAGTGAAATGTGCCTTAAAGTTTTATGCACTCAGGAAAGTTTGCTGAGATTAAAAGCTTTTTGGTGCAAAGGCAAGGCCACTTTATTTGTACAGTACAATTCCACGACAGGGAGATTCAAAGTGCTTTACAGAAACATTGAAACATCAGAAAATAAAAAGCATAATTTAAATTCATAAACAAGAGACAGAGCAAAGAGTGCCTAAAACTGGTGGCACTGGATAGCTTAACTGGTTGAGCAGTTGCTTCGTGTAGAGAGGCTGAACCTGCTGGATACATCTGGTCTGGGTTTGAGTCTCAGCTTGTGGCCATTTGCTTTTCACATATCTCAAACTTGAGGTGTTGTTGTAGCTCATTCTGGTAGCAAGACATAGATGACGACACACCAATCTTCTTTTGTTCAAAGTCCATATTAAAAACTTTCAAAGATTTTATTTTTCTGTTGTCAGAACTCAACATAAGTGTTTCATTCATAGTGGTCTGAAGAAAGAAAAGCTACATCACATTTAGTCTCTCTCTGCGTTGTGCTTTTTAGACCAGTTGGATTGGTTGGTTATATAATTGTTGTTAAAACATCAATGACACTAAATTCTGACCTCAATTGCCCTCAATACAAGTGCATAGTTGTATAGAACACATCAGTGCTTTTAAAAACTGCTCATATACATTAGATTTCCTTTTTGTTTTGGCTGATGCTAAAAGCCATGTTGTATACAAGCATTTGGAGTTTCGCACTACAAATTTGGGGGGGAAAATAAATTATTTAGTTGGCTGTTCGCTGTGGGTCCTTTGCAACTATCCCAAGTGCTATCTGCTGATAGTAATACTAAACAGCTCTTCTCCCTGGACAAAGGGTCCCCCTCATGAGAGTGTTAAGGCTTTGCTTGTTTGTAGAAACATTAACCTCACACTATTTTCAGTATCACTCAGAGATAGTAACATTGTGGCGAACTGAAACCTTGATCTTGATTGTGTACAGTGAAGAGCTGTGAGACCGTTTAAGAATTTTACTTTGGACTTCTAGCTTTACATTACCAGTTATTCAGCTATTTACCATGTCAGTGTTATCACACACTTATGTTTATAGTGTGTTGATGATACTTTTTTGGCTAGTAATATTGCAATACTTAATGTAATGCAGATATTTAAATGACAATGGCAGTGTTGCAGAAAAACTTTGCCCTTAGCTGTCTGCTTAGTATGACAATATCCCTCATTACTGTTGCTAATGCAACTATTGGTTATTTTAGGTCATTTTCCATGGGATTCAGCAGGTTAGTTGCAGTTCCGAGTTTCTCACCAAAAGTCGCAGTGGTAAAACTCTGATATTAGACCGCTCCATCTCTGGCTTAATGTCACACAGCCACAAAGCCATCTTGCCCATGTTAGATGATTACATAAAAAGCATTTTCTCTCTGCCTCTGTGGGGATAAAAAGGTTGCTTCAGGGACATGAAATCCTCTGTTAACCTTTTCTGTCATTATAACGTGTAGATGAATAATGTCTAATTCACAAACAAAAGAATTAAGTTTGTTGTTGGATTACAGTTAATGTTAATGTGTCAAGTTTCCTTTAGTCGTGGAATTTGGATTGAAGACTGAATTGATATAAGCAACTTTCAGATCATTGAGATCCATCTAGGGGATTCTGGTTTTGGCTAACTCTGAACCAGGGTATAATCAACCCAGATCCAAAATGTTCTGCGATATTTAGTATATTATCAGATTAGATATATGATGGGAAATAAAATAGAATATGTATTTAGTTAGAACACAACCTCTTGCTTTGCACTGCAGGCGCTGTGGTCAGTGTGACTGAGTGGCTGCAGGTTGTACCATTGACTGTATGGCAGCTGATAGATATGTGAACAAGCTACACTCTTAAGAAAATATTCAAATAAATCTTAATGGACTTTTTTGTATTTATTTTGCGGGACCGACGTAGATGCTGACAATATACAGACAGCAGATGTATGATAAAATTTAGGATGTTTAGTTCATGGCATCATTCAATGAACTTAAGCTACTTTCAACTGAAACTCCGCTGCAGCTCTTCACCATGGAGGTACTGTTAAAAAAGAGGAAGGAAACTGTTTTTGCATTTTATTTTTGCTATTTCCTTTTTAAAGGGGGTTTTAATAATGTCTAATTTGGTTTTTAAATAGCGTTTATTCAAAAAAGGAAACTTTAGTCCATGTCTCAGTGAAAGAAACTTTTCGTTGGGATCAACTCATTATCATTCAACCCTTTGCTCCCTAAGATAATGTACCTGTGTCACAAGAAGTCATTGATATTTGAATGCACATATTTACTAATCAGATTAAATTACTGCGTGTCTTATTTGCTGTTGGTTGGGTAGAATGGTAAATCAAACCCACATTTAGCTAAGCTCTTGGAAATTCTGCATCTGTTAACATTTAACACAATATTTGTAGTATATCCGTTTAATTTTAGATGTGTGTATTTTTGCATTAGCTCCTTATCAGAAAAAACAGGCAGTTAGTAAAAGAACCTTCCTGTTTTATCTTTAAAGGCAGAATGAAAAAAATCTTAACATGACATCAGATTTGTTTTAGTGTTAAAATATTCAGCCCCAGCAGTAGGCGTATTTGACAGCAGAGGAGTGCTGTCAAATATATGTAAAATATTTTTTTGTACAAATGTGCAAAGTGTTGGCCCCTGACAAATTTGCATAATGCAGGTTAGTTTAGTTTCACAATGTGATTTCCCATCATGTGTAGACAAAAAAAGAGGAAGTTCCGGTGTTACATAAAATATCTTTTTTAAACTTGTTTTACTGTATTTTCAGCCTTTTTTTTAAAAAAAAAGTAAAATTTTTGTCTCCGTTGCGGTTATTTCCTCAGGTTGTTTGCATATGTATTCTTTATCACCATTTAATGTATGTATTTGGTTTTCATGTTCAGTGACTTAAAAAGTCAGTCACTTAAATGTTAGTTTTACTGTTATAACTTTCTACAGTATATGAGAACTTTGGTACATCAGGAAAACTGTAAAATATGTAGAGGGTCAACCAAAAGTCAAATATATCTCCTTGCTTAAGAACAGATGTATGTCACCTGAATGTCCTGTAAGGGATTAAATTTAATCTAAATCTACCAACCATCATGAATACTTGCGCTATAATGGGCCCTTCTTTTTCTATTTTCATCCTATGAAAAATCCTATTCCCAGCTCTCATGTTGCGTGATGCAAGTCCTTCCTTACAACTATGTTGAGTTCTTCAAGTCTGTGTCTGCTGATTCAAAGCTTATGTTTATATTGACAGTCATTCTACCATGTCAATATACGGTAGCCAGTAATTAAATGTATGACAGAATTTTAATTTAAAATCACCCCAACAGAACTTGGATGATTAAGACAATGAGTTATAATTTTTAATCTGCTGTTATATAGAGAAGCCAGACTTGTGAAATAAAGGTTACTTTTTGATAATCAGTATGTTGATCAACTTTGCTGCAGTTGTAGCAACCTTTTTCAGACATTATTTGAGAATTATATATTGGGTCTACGCTTGTGCTATTAGTTTTTCCTCTTATTTTTAAACTGAATTATGCCACGGATTTCCCTGCTTTGCTATTAAAGATAAAAGGTTTTCTTTCCTTTTTTTTTTTCTTTTTCTTTTGTTAGGAGGTTGTTCTGTCAAAGTTACACCAGCAAATTGATCAGTCGGTTTAGCATAAACCTGCCTTCTTAAATGTGCAATGAGCAGCTGCCTTGCAATGTGTTTATATGCGTGTTGTGTACCCTCATTAAGCCGCTTCTGCTAACTCGGACTCTGAAATCGTACAGAAGCCAACAGCATGCCAAGATGCTCTGCTGTTGGCTGCAAGAGCGAGCAGAAGAGTCTACTGACGAGTTTGTCATACACTTTATGTAAAGGATGCGGTTGTGTCTTATTTCAACATTTATTTACGCACAAAGATTGGAGAGAAGGTTAGTAGTGACAGACTGCATTCATTGCCTAACAGTCATTAGAAATATCACTTGCTGCCTACTGAACATACCAAATCCAAAAATTGCTTTTGGGCTGAAGGTTTCTTTCAGATACTTCCCTAAACTGTTGGAAATAGCCCTTTTTTCTTGTTGTTAGCGTCCTATGAACATACAGTCATTGCAGTTCTTAGAACTTTGCTGTTTTGTTGTTTTTTTCTCTCTTTTTTTTAGTAACTTCCCTGCACAAGAGGAACCATCTGTAACAACAAAACCATGCAATCATTTTTAACAGAAGATGTATATGTGTGTATAGATAGATAGATGGATAGATAGATGGATAGATAGATGGATAGATAGAAAGAAAGAAATCCCACCAAAACGTTTCCAAGCCATGAGTCAAACTAGCCTTAGTATTTGGTAAATGTGTCTACTTTGTCCCAACATTAATGTGTCCTTGCATCTGTGTGCGCTTATGGTAATGTCACGGTGTTGCTGCTTTCACATCCTGTTTGATGTGTCTTCCAACCCCCAGCAGCTTCCTGTCTCCAAAAAGCAAACTCCAGCAACTCTAAGGTCTGCACCTAACACTACAAAACTAAATTACCATAGCCAAGCATAAGCTGGGCCCTAACTGTACTTACAGAGATACAATTAGCAATACCATAGATATTTTGCCATCAGCAAGAATTTTTCTTTAAGATCTCAAAGAGTCAACACTTAATCTTGAGATACCCTTTTCTATCCTCAACACCCTTAACACATATCAGATCTGGGGCTGTTGATATTACTTCTCTATCCACTTTAAACCTGTTAAGAGAAAAAGAAATTATCGGTGCAGCCTTGTAAGGCCCGGATTTCTTTAAAGTTCAGCTACTGGCCCATTTAAGCTCCCTTACATACAGAAAAAGGGAGACCCGTTTCAAACATCAAACGTCTCATTCCTCATACTTCATGCGTCTTTTGCGTTGCCATGGTTAAGGCAATCCCTCCACTAGTGGGCAGTGTTAAGTTCAGAGTTCATCTATAGAGTATAGAGTTCAGCTATAAAGTTTTTTCCAACTACCCAACACGCCCTAAACACTCGCTAGTCTTTCATCAAAAGCTTCCGCAGTTTCTAGTTGTTGTGTTCTTCTTCATTCTTCTTCTGCTTCCCCCCCCCCCTCCCCTTCTTGATCCTCTTCTTCTCTGGTTTGTTTCTTTTGTTGGTTGCATGCCAGCTATTCTGCTCAGCACTGCCACTGCGATTTCTGGCGTCCGCATCCATTTTTTTATTTTTATTTTTTGCATCGAGCATAAATCAGCCTAAAGACACACGAGCTGCTGTTTGCAGTCTGAACTCCAAATCCCAGCATTTAACCCCCACCATTTCTTTTCCAAACACATTGTTAGCAGCAGTTTTCTGTGTTTATTGGTCATGTTTGTGAGGCAGCTGTGAAGAACAGTGATGTGAAGAATCAATAAATCTCTGCTATGTTTCTCAAAAAGTTTGTAATACAAATGAGATTTGCTGTTTTCACACTACCAACAGCTGTGTAGGATCTTACTGGACTGTGTGAAGTCGCTAAGGATCTCTTTTTTTGCTAATTAAGAGCTGAATGTCTTGTGAGAAAGCTGAGAAGTATATTTCTGAACTTGATACTTTTTCCTTTTTTTTCCCATGTTTTAAGCAATGAAATATCGTAGAAGTGTATACACAAAGGAGGACAAAAGTACAGATGACCTATAAAGGATCTAGAATATTTTAAGATGGTGTCAAACGTTCACTATCACGTTCAGCAGAAAGTGATGTCACCACGCACGTAGTTAAAGAATAAATCCGATATGGTCATTTAAAGTCACATTTCATTTAGAACATGTTTACACTTTTCCTTTTATGAAACAGTAAACAGTCTGATGCTATTTATTTTGTTTACATGACTGCATGTCAAAGCTGTTCCATCTCTCTTGTGCCCACGGCAGTCAACACACACACATCCACAGAGAGACACATGCGCACGCACAGGTTTAAATCAGACAGAAATATGAGAGTTTTCTAGATTCTCTCAGGGATGTGGAGATGGAAGCATCTTGCTCCAGTAAGGAACAGATGGACGATTTCTCCTGCTATGGTGTTACACCTATAGGGTCACGGTCTTCACACAGCTAATCGAGCTAAACCTACCACCATCGAAGGAATTTCTGAGTCTTTTACGAGTTCAATGGATCCAATGTTCTTTGTAAGTTTTATTAACATCAACACGTTATCTGAGATCTTAAGAATATTTAGAACGACTCAAAACAGTTTCATCAGGACATTTTTCATCACAGACTTTTTTCTGTCCTGTGGTTGGCCTTTTTTTGTTTTGTTGGGGGGGGTGTTGTTGTTCCCCCCTTCCTTTATAACAGCATTTCTGGCTCTGAATCTGGGGAAACACTGTATTGTTATGGTACTTTAGAAATTAAGAAGTAGATGTGTCAGATCTGATTATTACATATTTTGATTGTCAAGTAAATGCACTCAGTGTTTTATATATTTTTAAAAAGTTTTAAAAAGTTATCGGAAAACATTTTTAATATTTAAGAGAAATATGTGGTGTTACATAATTAGCTGTAAATAAATCAATTTCGAATCAATTCAAGAAATGAGTGACGATACCCAGCCGTATTTTGAAATACTGGTGCTTCAACAGAGCTAGTTCTAGGTTTGGCAACTTGCTTTAAAATGCCTTTGGTGGAAAAGATACACTTGTTTGCTCAGGTTTAAGCCAGTAAGCACTTGCAGTATGCATTTGAAAGTTTCTTTAAGCACAAGCAGTGTGAAAATGTAGCACAATCCTGTTAAGTAACTCAACACTTTGGACCAACAGTATCACTGCCATCCTCGTCACTATTTTATTCGCGTGTCTCTCCCTGCCCTGTATGATGAGTGTTGTGAGGATGTTGTGAAGGAAGTGGCTACAGTCCAATGTTTTCGCCACCCATTGGGGCAGGACCCTATTGCAGACCCGGAGAGAGCACTCCACCCTTTTTCGGCTGAGGACCATGGTCTTGGATTTGGAGGTGCTGATTCACATCCCCGCCACTTCACACTCGGCTGCGAATCGCTCCAGTGAGAGCTGAAAGTCATGGCCCGATGAAGCCAACAGAACCACATCATCCGCAAAGAGCAGAGACCCAATCCTGAGGCCGCCAAACCAGATCCCCTCAACACCTCGGCTGCGCCTAGAAATTCTGTCCATAAAAGTTATGAACAAAATCGTGACAAAGGGCAACCTTGGCAGAGTCCAACCCTCACTGGAAACTATTCTGATTTACTGCCGGCAAAGCGGACCAAGCTCTGACACCGGTCATACAGGGACCGGACAGCTCTATAAGTGGGTCCGGCACCCCATACTCCCGGAGTACCCCCCACAGGAGTCCCCGGGGGACACGGTCGAATGCCTTCT
>JBAMHW010000023.1:5369650-5382191 GCA_037177495.1 Rhadinocentrus ornatus | reverse complement strand
TATTCAAAGATGGCGATGCAACATGGCAGCCTCCAGTTGGGTGCACCGCCACCTATGTATTTATAAACATCTAATTCAAAGCTACGAGAACGCTTTCATTTGGATGCGATTGTGATTGGACTTTGGTAACATACATATTTATAAAAGCAATTCTTGATTTTTGCTAACAAAAACAAAAAAGCTACACACTGTGCCGTTAAAGTTCACTCGACCAGCCTAAAAAAGATGGACATGACATTTATTATCTGCGGTTGAGGATGGCTGGGACCATCTTTAAATGTTTTTCCATAACAAAAGTGTGCAGACAAGGGGCCTAATTCACCAACTATTCTCTTTAACACGTTTTTTCTGTAGTCCTACTTATGAAGAAGATTATGGTATTATACAATAGTATATACAAAAATCTTCACATTTTGACCTACGAACACTCAGGAGTCTGTTATGAACATTTGAGTGCTGTCATGTTTGAACAAAGTCAGCATTAGTGTTCTGTGCTGTTCAGTTCATTCAAACACAATAAAATTACAGTATGTATTTAAAATAACTGGATAATTTACCAGGCTTTTTGTTATTCTAAAATAAATAGCAAGATCTTGCAGATGGTATCCTAACATTATAATTTACCTCATGGGAAAAGTCAAAACACCACAAAAATAACAACACAATATAAGCAATGCAACAAAAAATATATTAATAAATATAAACAAAATACATTAACATTAAAATAAAAGCATAATTTTAAAGCTTCATTAGTTTGTGCAGAGATAGTTTTCATACAGTCTAACAGTGTTGTTAGGCATTTTGCTCACTCTGGTGCAAAAAATACTAACTAAAAAAATCATTTCAACCACTAGTTAGTGCACTTATTTACATAAATGTCCTTTTCTTCACAATGCTTGAGACGAGATCAAGTAAATAGAACGAACAAACTAGTTTCTAAACTACTACTTTTTAAACTAGATTAATTAAAAACAAAAAAAATGTTACCTTTTTAAATGTTTTTGTAAACTGTCTACATTAAAAGGCATTAATATCTGACTGTAAGCCAGGGTTTGATCAGCCAGTAGCAGCGTTGTGCAGTTCATTTTCAGGCTGGTTGTGGAGCAACCTCCTGTTCTTCCTGCATCTCGAAGACGAGCCTCTTGTGAGTGCTTCTTGCCGGGGGAAGGGGAGGGGCCTGCGGTAAAACAGACACCAAAGTGGTATTTAAGTATCGATACCGCTGCTAATTAATATCTAACTTAATATTAAATTTTAGAATCGATTTAGTATCTGAGAATCGATTTTCTTTTTGACAACACTACTGCACGGGCCAGAATCTCTCTCTCAGTCACAAGAGACATCATTCCATAAATGTCCAAGTCGCCTGCGATTCCCAGATCCACCTGCTGAATGTGATCAAACTCTGGTTTTTTATTATGATCATTATGTATCCAGAACCAGTCCAGTGATTACCACTACTGCTCCACCAGTAAGCCTTAAACTGTTCCATGAAACCATGATATTGCAGGCTGGGTTTCTATCTTGTCATACCCACACAGCAGGTCTGAGAATGAGCTGAAACCAGTTTTGTGGGCAGATAAAACCTTCACACAGATTCTTGTGTACTAAAAAGGGCCTTCACTTTTGTTGCCCCAAGCGCAGCACCCTTATTAAAATGTTTGGTAAAACCTCCAACTACTGCAGAGTTGTCAGTTTCTCATAGACATGTGTAAACTCTGACTTTTTGCTTGAAACCACAAGTGTCCCCTGTTGGCCATTAGATATAATGTAAATCTCAGATAGTTTGAATTTCTGGCTTCTTTTTTCAGAACTATGTTTATGCTAAATGTAAAGTCTAAGGCTAGAAATACACTTGCTTTTATACTTCACACTCAGCTTAATCAGTGGCATGATTATTTAAACTCTTTACCAAGTACAACCCCATCAGGGGCTTGCCAGAATTGTCATACCGTATATAATGCCTGGATTGACACGATGTGAATAGTTGGTGAAAATAGAGGGATTGTAATCAGTATGGAGAGCCTGTAAATCAAAGATATTTGACATCCAGTTGGTTTGGGGGGTTTTGTTTTTTTATTTTTTTCCTTGAGACATTAATTTCCAAACATGTCCCCAAAGGAATACAAGGCACTTTAGGCAGTCATCATAAATAAAAAGAAATGCATATGTGGCCAAAGAGTTCATTGTGTGTGTCGGATTGTTTGTGTTTCGAACATCTTTGAATGAATCTTGGCAGGATCCTTGGAGAACATTCCCTCTGGACCCACACTCTGTGCCAGATCAGCTCTCTCTTTATTAAAGCGCTCCAAACCTCTTACACTTAATTGAATATTGACCTCGCTGCAACACTGCTGTGTTGCAATCACGTGCAGCTTTGGGGCTTTCTTTCTTTATCTATTTAGTTATTGATCGATTAATAGATCGAATGAAGTGTGAATGTTCTTGTTTTAGACTTATCTTTTAGTTTTTTTTTCTTTATTTCATTTGTACTGGTGTTACAGTGGCACTTAAATGTTTTGCAGCCTTTTATTACAAATATGGGCAATAAAATTTAGTTTAGGCTCTTAACATTTGTATCAGAAGCATTTAAGGTCCACATTTGTAAGCTTTTGGATCATATTTCAGCTGCAAGTAATCTGAGATCATAAGTATCCCTCGATTGACTGATTAACTCTTGAGTTTCCTAATTGTGGATCTGTTCACATAACAGCATTGTTTAGCAGAAACATTGTTAGGTTTAATTTAATTGGAACGCTTTGGATACCTGCTGTTTGGACTGGGAGACATGGCATAAAGTATTATCACATTGTTATTTTTTACATTGATTGATCTCAGGGCGGGACGATATGGCCAAAACGTGTATCACGATATATTTCTTAATTTCGGTCGGTACGATATAATTCCGATATCGACATAAACAAAATAAAAACCTCAGAAAAACTTCCAAAAATGCCACAACAGATGCTGTAAAACCCCCAAAGTCTCCAATAATACCAGAAAAAGTCGCTAGATTTGTTGCTAGTCACTAAAAAAATAAAAAAGAAATTGCTAGAGGAGAGTGAAAACGAACAGGACAAAGTTTCTAATTTGGCGACACTGAGCCAAACCCCTTCCGTACCACTGAGTTAGTCTTTCCTCTCATCAACTTGTAGAAGCTTGTTCAGTCACGTTTGCATTGCAGACATGAGCTCGTTTTGTAGCTTAAACCGGCAGCGTTGGAGCTTAGCTTAGCCTAGCCTAGCCTTCTACCTCGTACTGAGCACAGCCAACTGCTGCTGGGTTTTTTCTTTTGTTTTTTCTTTTGTTTTGTTTTTTTACTGCTGTTGGGCTTAGTCGGGGCTCATTGGTCAGGCTATGTCTGTGGTGTACGTCATCACTTACGTAGCCAATGTGTTGGGGGACTTTTGTAAACTACATTGACAGTTTGGGAAGATAATATGAGTTCAGATATACTCTCAATATTATCGGTATTCTTGAATGGGTTGGTACATCCCTAATATAAACCAATAGAAAGGCTGTATGAGTGTCTGTGGGATTGGGTGAATGTGACATGTGGTGTAAAAGTTCTTTGAGTAGTGAACGCATGACTTGAAAAGTGCAATAAGTACTGTCCATTTACCATTTTTTAATCTTTATTAAAAAATAGCTAACAAGCTAAACTACCTCTCAGCATAGATCCCAGAAATGATCCAACCTGTGAGAGCTGATTTGGGTGAAATGATTTTCATTAAAGTGTCACAATAAAATGCGTGCTGTTTTTTTTTTTTTTTAACCTCTGAATTAAAAAAATACAGTAGTGATTCAAGACAAAGTTTTTCTGTTTTAACAATGTGCCAGCAGAGTACCAGGCACCACTACATCTCAGCAGACATGCACACACATCTGGGCTTTGCATAGCATGTCATCACAACAGAATGGCTCAGCACCAGATCAGTCATTTCTGATCCCACCCGGTCTAACAATGACTGCGTTTTGTGACTAATGTTTATGTTCATGCAACAATTTAGGAGGAGTTGTAGAAAAGGACACAGGCTGTAAAGCGCTCGCAACACTGTACACGTGTCTGTTACTGATGGCAACGCCAGCTGTTCTCTTGTTACTCTGGCTCCATTAATTGCTCGCTGTCCTGCCAAACACTAATACAAAGTGACTTAAGGGTCGGCCATTTCATTATTGATCCCCACCCATGTGTAAAGAGCCTAGATGCAATATTTTGGCTGATTGTACTTTTTGAATTATTTACACAAGTAAAAAGCTCTGACTTGCTTTGTCTTTCACTCATTTCCTCCATCAAGGGTTTGTCGCAGTGATTTAGTAGCAACTAAGATAAATTGATGGAGAGCTGGAGAGCTTGCCCACATTAATCTGTTAGATCTACTGCTTCTCAGCTTATGAAACTTGAGGAAAAATGAAAAAGTAAATTGTTTTTACCCTTGTGTTTACCGTTTAGCTCAGGTTAACTAAGAGGGCCGCTGTCCTGCAGATTTTCTAATGTTTCCTGCTTCAACACATCTGACTCAAATGAAATAGATCCAACAGCCTATTAAGTTTTGCACAATGGCTCATCGATTTGAGTCAGAAGGTTTTGGAGCAGGGAAACATCCACCCCTGGTCTAGAGGTATGTGTGTGTAAAATTGTAATATTTTGGCCGGTAAAGAATATGTTGGCCGGTGAGTCAAAAAGGTCATCTCGGACACTGATTTATTTATTTTTTTGTTACTGGCATGTCGCTAAAATTGGGTGATGACTAATCTGCTTTTGTGAGTAGACTGCATAGCTACCCACACGTGACCGATCAGTCAGTGTTTTAGCTTTTTTAATAGTTTCTATTACCTTCATAGACTTAACTGCTAATATGTCCATTGTTGCATGAAGGCTTAAAGTGTATTGCCAGCAGGATGTGATATTTGTGGGAAGTTTGTAACCTCTGATTGTGTCTACCTTATCATTTCCTCCCTCAGTCCCTAAGAGCTGCAGTAAAGCTGAACTAATGCTCCTGTGTGTTTGTATTAAAAAGTACTTATTGTTGACTTTTGGTCAGTGTAGTCAACTCACACGTAAACCTGTTGTGTGTGTTTCCACAGGTGGTTCTTTGGAAAGATTCCTCGCGCCAAAGCAGAGGAGATGCTAAACAAACAGAGGCATGATGGGGCTTTCCTCATCAGAGAGAGTGAGAGTGCACCGGGGGACTTCTCCCTCTCTGTGAAGTAAGTAGCACCTTTCAAATACTACTAATGGGGAAAATGTTAGTCACTCAGTTTCCTGCGTTTGATTTTATTATTACATATCGGTGCACAGTTTCCTCACAACAGATTAGGTTAATATGTCTCCATACCTGGTATGTTTGAGTCACAGCAAAGTCATTTCCTTATTTCTGGTGGCGTTTCAGGGATGCCCTCTTGTAATCAAAATTTTCCAGTTTTTATCATTTGTGCTGCTGTTAAATATCACTGTTTAAGTTCTTGGTTTTTGCACACACATGCAAGGGTCATTTCCTCCTATCTATCTTTGTTCTTTCTTTTGTTATGAAGATTACAGGGTACATGTAAAGTTGTTGGAAAGATATTAATCTTAATTATGGCCTGAACTGTCCTGCTTCCACTTAGGAAGCTTCTATAAAACTCCAGTCTGTCGCTGCTGATTCATTTGACTAAAACTTTTTGGCTGTCAGAGACGAAAGTGTTGATAACTGAGGTTTGAATCTATTAAACGTATGAAAATCTTTCAAAACCACTGCAAACTATAAAGATTCTACTGTAGGAAAATCAGTCCTTTTCATGCTTATGATCGCAAAAGATTTCCTAATGATAACTTGGTTTTTCTCTCCTGAATCTTCAGGTTTGGAAATGATGTCCAGCACTTCAAGGTTCTTCGCGATGGAGCCGGAAAGTATTTCCTATGGGTTGTGAAGTTTAATTCTCTCAATGAGTTGGTGGACTATCACCGCACCACCTCAGTCTCTCGTAATCAGCAAATCTTTCTGCGAGATATAGAGCAGGTCGCCCAGGTAAGGCATCACTCTGGATTTCACACATTCCTCATCACAGTGTCAGAGAAAGTATTTCCCTCCTCTGGATGGTTTCGTGTTGTAGATTTGAACATGCATGTAATGATACGTGGAGGTTCATATATGTGCATTTAAATGTTTGCCCTCCCCCCACTCAAATTTCTCTTGTAGCTCGTACTGTAGAAGTAGAAAGATTGCTTCAGTTTTCACTGTAACCACACCCATACACGTTGCAGAAACCATTTCTGCAGAACTGTCTTAAAAATAGGTTCACTCATGACCTGACTATAAGGAGCTATTAATTTCTTAAAAAACCTTGATCATCATGAAAGAGGACAAGAACCACAAGAGTGGAGCAGTCTTGTATTTCATAGTTTCTGACTTTAATCCAGCCACAATCAAAGTTCACATGAACACACTTACTGCTGTTATGGAATGAATAACTTGGTGCTTGGAAGGTAAATAAATTAAATTAAGTGATGCGTGAAGACTTTGCAGAGTATTTACCTGAAGGTAGAAAAGTTGCATGCATCATATTAAAGAATGGTCACCCAGAGTCTGTGCTGCACAAACCACAAGCCACAGAAGCAGAGCAGCAAGCAGCTTGCTCAGGTTTATACGGCTCTTATAGGAAAAGCAACCAACTGCAAATATAAGCGCAGTTTATTGTAAGTAATTAAACTAATGTTAATAAAACTAACGTCAGTCAGTGATGTTAACCCACAGCCTTGTTTTCTGGGATTGTGGTGATAATGGTTCTTGATTGTATTTATACATTTAAAAATATATATTTAAGCCAACTTTTTCTTTGAGAAAGGGTTATGGAGGCGACTCATTTCAAGTCCAGTAGATTTTTAGCTATTTATTCTGACTGGCTGGCAAATGATGATTCCCTTCTACCATCCAGACACCCGAAAAATTATGTCTGTATGTTGGCTGTGGTTAAAGACATTGAGGTTTTACATGCGTTTTTCCTTTTATTAAAAAAAAAATCAGGAAGATCACTAATAGCAACAAGTGGCTTATTTTTAAGGGTTAAACCCAAACATTACAGCCAAAGACACTACCCGCTATCCCAGTGCCAGACACTGATGTAGTTTTTGCTTGTGACTTTAAGCCCACGTGTTAAATGCCAGAATATTGGTTACTTCAGAGCTAGAAGCATATTTTATCATTTCCTCTACGTCCCAGTTGCTTTTATTACTAACCTGCAGTCTCTTTGTTTTCCTTCATCTTTCATCCCCTCAGCATCCCACATACGTGCAAGCGCTCTTTGACTTCGACCCCCAGGAGGATGGCGAGCTGGGTTTTAGGCGCGGCGACTTCATTCAAGTCCTGGACAACTCCGACCCCAACTGGTGGAAAGGAGCCTGCCACGGTCAAACGGGCATGTTCCCCCGCAACTACGTCACGCCTGTCAATCGGAACATGTAAACAGTCAGACCGTGTAAACAACCACAAACGGCAAACCATCACCACCACCATCATCATCATCATTGTTCTTGATCTCATCATCCCCGCCCACCCTCCTCCTCTTCCTCCTCCTCCCTATCCAACCCCTCAGCCAACCCCTGCACCTCTCTTGGCCATCCCACAATAACAGGAAGAACGCAAAACAGCTGGAAGAGAGGGAAAACAGGAGTAGTGATGTTGTAGGTGTTGCTGTGTGGGTCAAGTCAACTTTTTATTTGTCCTGAGAATGTCCGCCCCCCTGCTGAACGCCTCAGTGAGGACTGAACCGTCTCTGAGGGAAATCCAAACACAGACAAACTAAAGCATAGCGCACCGACCGTGAAGATAACCAAATGACCCGACCGCTCCCACAGCCGCTTCTGTCCTCTCAACTTCTTAACATTCTGCCTTTCGTTTGTGTTCTTTCTTTGCCGCATGTTATTTTAATAACTTTAATGAATTGCCTACCGATAAATCCTAACTGTTTTAAAAGGAAAACAAGATTCAAAAAAAGATGAAATGCTTTTAAAAATGTATTGATAAAAAAAAAAAAAGGAAAGAAAAAAAAAAAGAAGTGAAGCCATCAACAACACATTAAGTTTCCACGTTTAAGACCGTTGGCACGTGAGCATTGTACATCAGCCGCCGGCTGTATAAAAGAATCAAGTATAGAGAGAATCCATTTTTTAAGAATATATATTATATATTTGTATGTTTGTCTGTTTTACCTCTCATCACAAATTATGTTTTTTCATTTGTAAATTATGTTCAATCTTCTATTAGTCTGGGTAAGACCTTGTAGCTTTAGGATGTGATGAATTGTCGGTCAAGTTTTGTTGTTTTTTTGTTTAGTTTTTTTGTTTTTTAATCTGAAGTCTCAGATAAAACAGCATGACATGTAAGACATCGCAAGTCCAACTTTGAGGTTTCTCTTGTCTATGATGCAAACGCCGTCAAGTCAGTTCTCTAAAGAAAAGTAATCCTGTCAAGAAGTTAATGTTGACCAGCAAGTCTGTCTCATGGATCCCTGTTTTGTTATTTTTCTTTTTTGTTTTTGAAAGCCAATATATTTACCTGGGCAGTGAATGTAGCTGACTGAGTCCTAATGGCCGAACATGAGGGAAGCACGGTCGGAGAACTGAACCACACAACCACGCAAGGGATTTTTAAAAGACGTGCTGAAGTAGTGATGTTATATTTCATTTCTAAGCAGGTGGGTGTGGATGTGCACAGGTAGTTAACATTTATATTCAGACACATTTAAAGACATGCATGCAGACGCTGTCCTCCTGGCTACACCTGCACGTAGCGAAGGAGGCAGAGTTCAGATAATCACATCGTGGAATCAGTGCAGATCAGCAGCTGGCACAGATTTAACAGCTCAGAAAACTTAGAGATTGTCTTTTATGATAAAAGTTGAGAGATCAGCTCAAATGATGTAAAAGTGTTTTTGTTTTTCTTCTTCAAACATTTAGACTTCTGTTCTGGTCCAGTGTGAGTGTGTTTACCCTGTTTTGTGTGTTTTGGTTTTTTTTTCTCTCTGGATAGTGCCTTTCTCTCTGGTGTTTCAGTGTCTCCGACCTGCTACTTTTAGCCCCCCCTTCCCCTTTTCCCAACCTTGCCCCACCCTCCTTCCCTCCCTTTTTTTTGGGGGGGGACGTGCCAGTCCTACGGTAAGACAAAAAAAAACAGTGTAAATAATCTGCGTCCCAGCTGACAGTACTCACCCTCCCCTCCTCCTACATCCACCCGCATCACCTCTGGCCTCATCAACATTGGAACTTTTCTTATTTAAATGTCTCACCTTGTCTTACCTAATGATACTGTTTTGTTTTTTGCTCTCTTTTTTTTTTATTTGCAATTTTTTTTTTTGTTTTTTTTGTTTTCAATTAATAAAATGCAATTATTAAAAAGTTGTGATTACGTGGTCTGTGTGAATGCTAACTGGTTGAAATGTTCAGAATGGCTGGTAGCTGTATTCTGATTATGTCTATGATTTGCATACACTGCCTGTCCAAAAAAAATAAAAAATTCACCACCTGGATTTAACAGCGCTAACAGGTAAGAGCCTGCCATTAGAAAGTTACAGCATGGATGTTTCAGCTGGCAGTGAGTGAGTTAACCCCAACTGATGCAGTGTTGAATAATGTGATCACTGGAAGGATGGTGGGGAAGAGTCTTGGAGGAAGATCTTGAAAATCTTGAATGAGGGAAAAAAAACCAGTAGAACTCGTTTGTGTTCAATAGTGAATTTTAAAACATTTCCATGTGCACACTGTGAAGGTACCTCAAGGAGTTGGCATTGAACAGCAGTTCAGGTATATGAAAACCTTCGAGTATATTCAGATAACAAGGCTTGAATCTGCTAGGGAGCAGTAATATTGGACTCTGGAGCAACAGAATCTAGTTCATCTGGTCTGATGAGTTCAGATTTACCCTGTTTCAGAGTGATGGGAGCATCAGGGTAAGAAGAGAGACAGGTGAAGTGATGCAGCTGTCATGCCTATTGTACACACCTGTGGGGGCAGTGCAATGGTCTGGGGTTGCTGTAGTAGGTCAGGTCTAGGTTCAGCAACATGTGTCCAAAGAATAAGGTCAGCTGATCCCTGAATATACTGAATGAGCAGGTTATTCCATTAATATGATTTTTTTTTTCTTCCTTAATGGCACAAGCATTTTCCAATATGGCTGCTAGGATTCATCGGGCTCAAATTGTGAAAGAGTGGTTCAGGGCGCGTGGTCAGTTCTCTCCTCATACATGGATTAGCCACCACAGAGTCCAGACCAGAACCCTACTGAGAATCTTTGGGATGTGCTGGAAAAGGCTCGTCACTGCAACTCTGGACGGAAATAAATGACATTGCAGGAGGGACAGTGTACAAAATATTCTATTCGTGTTCCTGTCATCATTACAGACCTTCTGACTTGCATACATGCACTGCTGGTACCCATCTAAAGTTCTCCTATAAGAGAGCTGCATCTTTGGTGTGGTTTGCATTTTATACTTCGGGTTCCAGTTACACATAGTTAGGTATGGTGCAGACAACTAAAAATGTGATGTCCATGTTTGTGGATGGCAGGTTGTAGGAAAGTTTATTGCCAAGTCCTCTCATGATATCAGCAGAATGTTTCACAAGATGTCATGAAAACTTCCGTAATACCTAGATATAGTCATTAAGATGTTTACATACAGTGGGTATGGAAAGTTTTCAGACCCCTTTAAATTTTTCAAAGTTCATTTTATTTCTCAATGTACACTCAGCACCCCATCTTGACAGAAAATAACAAATGTAAAAATTTGTGCAAATTTATTAAAGAAAAACTGAAATGTCACATGGTCATAAGTATTCAGACCCTTTGCCCAGTATCGAGTAGAAGCACCCTTTTCAGCTAGTACAGCCTTGAGTCTTCCTGGGATGACTGGGAACATGTTTTTCACACCTGAATTTGGGGATCCTCTGCCAATCTTCTTTGCAGATCCTCTCCAGTTCCGTCAGGTTGGTGGTAAATGTTGGTGGACAGCCATTTTTCAGGTCTCTGCGGAGATGCTCAGTTGGGTTTAGGTCAGGGCCCTGACTTGGTCCAGTCAAGGATGGTCACAGAGTTGTTCCAAAGCCACTCCTTTGTTATTTTAGCTGTTTGCTTAGGGTCATTGTCTTGTGCACTCTGGAAGAGGTTTTCTTCCAGGATATCTCTGTACTTGGCTTCATCTTTCCGTCAATTGCAACCAGTCGTCCTGTCCCTGCAGCTGAAAAACACCCCCATAGCATGATGCTGCCACCACCATGTTTCACTGTTGGGATTGTATTGGGCGGGCGAATACCGCTTAGAATTAACACCAAAAAGTTTAATCTTGTTCTCATCAGACCAGAGAATCTTATTTCTCATAGTCTGGGAGTCCTTCATGTGTTTTTTGGTAAACTCTATGCAGGCTTTCATATATCTTGCACTGAGGAGAGGCTTCCATCGGGCCCCTCTGCCATAAAGCCCCGACTGGTGGAGGTGATAGTTGACTTTGTGGAGCTTTCTCCCATCTCCCTACTGCATCTCTGGAGCTCAGCCAAAGTGATCGTTGAGTTCTTCCTTACCTCTCTCAACAAGGCTCTTCTTCCACGATTGCTCAGTTTGGCTGGACGGTCAAAAATTTCTACTTTTCTGTTTTTTTCTGTCAAGATGGGGTGCTGAGTGTACATTAATGAGAAATAAAGTGAACTTTTTTGATTTTAGCAAATGGCTGCAATAAAACAAAGAGGGTCTAAATTCTTTCCGTACCCACTGTATCTATACAATGCGACCAAGACTGTAATTCTCCACTCAGAATGATTTGTAGATTATGCAATTCTACAAATGTGACCACCCCATGGAGAATGTTTAAGTAATGTCTTCTTACAACTAAAGATCTTCAACATGTTTATATAGAAATATTCCTGCACATTTCAATATGGCCATGGCCAGACAAGTAGAAATAGCAGCATTATGAGAATAAAAGTACCCAAGGCCAACAACAGAGGAAAGAAAAGGTCTGACTTAAATATATATATATATATATATATAACACCAATAAAGGAATTAAAATGTCATCCTTAGATGTGTGGGGCTTTGTTTTTTGTTTTTTTTAGGATTTTGTACTGTTTTAGCTGCTTATCCCACTTCAAGTCATTCTATGTTTTTATTTTATATACACTTTACACTTCCTGCCTATATTCTCATTAAAGCCTGCAAAGTGACATTATGGCATCATCATGGTCAGGCTTTATTCAATGTCAAAACATAAATTTCTCTCCAGAATTGACGTTACTTTTGCCAAGATTGTGATCTGATGATGGGAAAGTGTAAGTGTTCAATATCTTAAAGATTCTAAAAGGTGGTTATTTTCTGGACTCTGTGGTGGCTAGGCCGTGAGGAGAAATGACGTTTCATTCCTCCTGAACCACTCTTTGGCAATTTGAGAGAAATCATTTCTGGTATTGTCATTTTGGAATAGGTCCAGGTCATCAGGGAAGATGTGACAAAGTGGGTGAGGCCACACCATTTGCCACGATTATAATATAAACCTGTGCATATTAATGTCAACCATA
>JBAMHW010000023.1:5358411-5369550 GCA_037177495.1 Rhadinocentrus ornatus | reverse complement strand
ATAAAATCTTGCCAATTTGGAAGACCTCTGTCGACTGCCATCCTTTGTCCACTCTGGCTACACAACCTATAACAGAAGACAAAAATATCTCATTATTTTAGGTAGTCAGCTGACCTCACTTTTAGGATCTTAACATTGATGGACCCAGACTTGAACTGATCAGATTATTTGCTTCCTAAGATTCAAGTGGTGATGTCTACACTTTTTATCTGAATAAGTTCCCTGAAAGGAAGAAAGTATCTACTAAATCCTGCCTATTTCTATTGCATGTTGCAGGTTGGACAGGCCTGTGTGTGTCAGAAATTAGTCATTTGTTTCCTTCCTTGACCTAAAACACAGAGTTATAAAATAAACTCTAAAATTGGACATATTTTTCTCTAAAACTACTTCCTATTAGAAGATGTTGATTCAGGTTTACACAAGTTATTTCTTTCTTTCTCCTCTTCCTGTTATATTAGCTTTAGATCGTGATGTGATCAAGTGAACAAACTTTACTTTGTGTTAAAGTAGCTTTATTTGAATATTGAAGTTTGGTTATGTGACCTAATTTTAGCACGCACAGAATTCAGTCAAAGTCAAGGGCGGGGCTAGAGATATGGAGTTGGCCGCCTCTGAAATCTGATTGGACACCCCAGGTGATTGACAGGTCACTGGCAGCGTACTACAGAAATGTCTTTCCAAACATGGATAACCAGTTGCACTACACCAGTTTGAAGTTTATTTCAAAGAGGGGTTATTTTAAAGTAGGTTCATAACTAGTTGTCCTTAAAAATCTTAATTTTTGGCTTTACATTTCTAGAAGAGGTTCCTGTGTAAGTACAACTACTAATGCTATGAAAGGCTGTTATTCAGTGTTAGCATGAAGCTACATAACAGTGCTAATCTAATTATATGGTAGCACTAGATTTTTTTAAGATAAGGTTATATTTAGTTTTCAGTGAGTTTATTTATGGACTACACATGAACTCAGTTAATCCACATTTTCACATTGAAGCTATTGAATTAAAAAACAGGAGATGGGGAAATCTATGACATTTTTGTAAAGAGGAAGAACACAGATCAGGCTGAGACAGACCTCAGCCCCAGTGGATCCGGTCTACCACTGCCAAAAGACAGTAAACAATAACCTTAGGTGGAGCTTTTTGTTTAATAGTTCCACTGGTAATCCAGATTATTAATGTACAAATGTTTTATGTCTCTAAAAGTCTTGCCCACCCTCTGATCTCTCACATGTATAAAGGTTTATCTCCACCATTAGTCAAAAACATTGATGAAAGAGCAAAGTTTTATTAGTTAGACATTCAACTTTATATATGTAAGAGAACAATATTACATCTTGTATCATTTTTAACCATGATCAGATTAGTTAATATTACTTTCTAGCCGTGAGTGCAGTATGGAGATAAAACTTTCTTTCTTTATATCAAGCAATTCTCTTACATTAACATCACATGGCCTTACAGTCGAAAAGGAAAAGTCTTGTACCAGTGAGCTGGTCAATGAAACTATTTAGAATAAATTCAGTACCACGGGTTGTATTTATTTAACAACTTTAGTCATTTTTTCTTGCTCTTGAGGTGCAGATGATGCGCATGTATCGGTTGACCTGAAGAATCAGTGAAGAAGAAACTGATGCTTTCCATTTCACGGAGAGAAGCTGGCGGTGCTCTGCATGCAGCTCTCTGCCGCAGCCCAGCGAGATGTTTAACAGCGCGTTAGCCACGGTCTGCTGCACTGTCTGCTTCACATTTTGACTTTAAGCTCTCGCATCACCACTTAAGCCACCACTCTTCAATCTGACTCCTCTCTGCCTTCATTTTTGTCACAGTCCGCTAACAGACCCTGTTACATCAGTGTTGCCGTCCTCTTCCTTCCTCCTCATCTGGAATCTTTCACTGTGTTCTGGGGCCTGAAAAGTATCATCCTGCTCCAGTGCATCCATTCATCTCTTGACATTTGCCAGTACATGCTTAGACATTCACACTATGTCTTACTGTGATACAAATACAGAGGTTTTCTTCTGCTCTGTGTATTTAAAGCTATATTTAACACAATATGCAGCGATGACCCACTCAAAGTGCCGGGATGCTTACTCTAAAGCCTAAGCACAAGCTCTGCCCCAGGAGTTTTGCCTCTCAAGCCCGCCTGACGGGGTCGTTTACCATATGGTGCTGCTATAGAAGTCGACAGCTTTAAAAGCCCTCTGCGCTCCACTCACTAAGGACATTTTAAGATGATTTGAGGATTTGCATGTGAGGGGGGACATTTTGTTCAGGGCTGAGAAGATTATTATCAGCGCGTGAACTGATGCTCTGTTTATTCCACTCTTTTGCATCACTATTTTAGGCTCTTATATTTGCAGTTTGGGTGTGATACCATTGTGGTTTGGGCTTGAGTATGTCTGAATGTAAGTAGTAGTTTATAGGCATTGGAGTGAAGGTTCTGTAACGTATGGTGGAGATGGTGAGGACCCAAACGCAGGCAGAATCAGGCTGGAGGCAGAACAGTGCAGGTGTGAAGGTTTATTTCCACAGAACAGGGAACCACACATGACAGGGGATGAACCACATAAGGATCTGACAAGGGCAAACTGAAAACCATGGGGTATATATAGACAGGGGGAGTAATTAGGAACAGGTAAAGTAACGAGCCAGGAACAAACCACAGGAGCAGAAGAAGGAAAACAGGAAAACTGAACTGAACTTGACAAAACCCAGAATAAACCAAACATCAAGACATAACTAAAACATGACACAAACAATGATCTAAAACAGCCGGCACCCCACCCCCATCCTCTGGGATCTGATTGGACACCCATGGTGCCCCCATTACCAAAATCAGAAGACTGTTGGACACAAATTTTGCGTCACAAGTTGACACAAAGATGGTAATCTATGGAAGAATAGAAGAAAATAATTACATTCTTAGAGCTAAGGATCTATTTCTGTTCATGTTTACTATTTACCACTGAGGATGATAACACCTAAGTGGGCTGTCTGTCTGCTACTGGGATGAAGTTCAATCATGAACCCATGCAAACAAGAGGTATCTGCGTAGGAGCATGATATGCAATAAAGATATCAGATCCCTTGTTTCAACTGCATGAGCACATATATTTATCTGGCACGCAAAGGTTGTCACTTTCCACTTCCCACCGGCTGCAGAGGGGGACGAGATGAGCTCCGACACACCCTGAGATGACTTGCCCTGCCTGGCTGTGTTCAGGTTAGGTAGCTACACGGAGTACAAAAGTTCAATTTTATTATGCATAAACTAACCAAATCCACACTTACCTAAAATGATCATACACACAAAACACTGAGGTGTGATAGTTTATCTTGTTAAATCACTCTTCATGCAAATGCTGTGTGTATTGGTTTTATTGTGACTCAGCTGCAGCCAAATTTTCCACACTTTGCGACTGTGAAAAAAACTAATAATGCAACACAGACAAATATTGAAGCTCTAATATATATATTTAAAATGATTTGTGGTACTGCTCCTTCATCCACATGGTACAGTGGGACCCGCGTATGAGTTTAGTCATATCTGGTACATTATTGCCACCTACTGGCTGTTTCTCCACAATTATAGTTTCATTGACTTATCGAAAGGTCTAAAAATATGTTTCTGACACCTAGTATTGCAGATTTATTTTGTTTTATTTATTTATTAACTTGTTTGTTATTTTCTTACATGCAAAATTCCTTTGATTTTGTTTTTTTATACATAACTATTCAAATGACTTCTTATTACATGTAATTTTCTTCTCTGAAATTACCCTTGGAGAATCGTTTTAGATGCATTTCTGCCCTTAGGTTGAATTTGCTGGGACAGCTAAAAGTCCTGGATAAACTGGCAATAATCATTTTGACAAGGCTTATTAGACTAGTCAAACCCCTAAGAAGTACTGTCATCTAATGTAGAGAATGGCTTGGATTGTTCACAGTTCTGGTCGTGACAACAGTAGGGGGCGCTATTTAATTGTTTTAATAGAAAACAGTGGCAAGTACAACAATTTAGCGGAGATCCCACCTTGCTTTATATAAACGGGGAGATATTTTAGCTACAGAGGTTAAAATTAATGTACAAGCCAATCAAATTCATCTTGAGAAAAAAGCATAAAACTTCGTTGTCGGCAGGATTCGAACCTGCGCGGGGAGACCCCAATGGATTTCTAGTCCATCGCCTTAACCACTCGGCCACGACAACTTACAGTAACAATCTCCCGATCTCACCACTTGTACGTACACAAGTATCACGAGGCAGGATCTATTATTCTTGTTATATTGTTAATGAATGCGCTGACAGCGGTATCAGAGAGTAGAAACTGTTAATCATTCCACGTGTACATTAGTAAACAAGTACTTATATTGTTCTTTGAGGTACCTTAATTATTATCTATAGTAGAAATACTGAATTTTAGACTTTGGTAGTAATTAAATTTTAACCACTTGATTGAATCAAAAGCAGCTCATCATATTTCTTTCTCTTGAAATGTTCCATACTACCACGTTTAAGTAGCTAATTAGCCACCTTATAGCTAATATATGTTTATTCATTCAGCCATTTAAAACTAATGTTTTTAGTAAGATACATATTTATGTATCTATTTATGTTAGCAAGGCTATATAAATATATTACTTACATTTTCATTCATCTTCTAAACTAATCTAGCAGCTGTGTGAGTAAAAACAAACTGATAAAATTGTAAATATTGTAGAGTAATTGTTATTTCGATCATTGTTGCCACTGAGCTGGAAGCAGTGTCACCACGTGACTATGTAGCGAGGGCCTGCTGTTTGTTCAGCCAGAGAGGCAGAAAAGAAAAATGGCGGCTCTAGACGAACCTGAACGGGACGCCGGGCTAACGTTTTGAGCTTTTACGCCCGAAAAGACCAAGGGGCTTCATAGGGATACTGCACCGTTTGATTCCGCGCCTATTCAACTTTGTGGCGGTACGGTTTTCGCTGGCATTCGTGTATGCCAAATACACGCAAAAATTGGGACTGTAAAATAAGAGATATCGTCTATCATGAGAGGGAAAAGGGGCAGGCCGCCCAAACCGCTACAACCCGAGGAGCAATCCCCAGCTACGACCAGGGGCTTGCGACCCAGGAGGAATCTGAAGCCCAGGTTTAGAGACAGTGGGGACGAGGACGGCGATAGCCCCATAAGGGAGACCCCCAAGTCCACCAGAAAGAGGAAAGGGGGATCTGTAACATCAACACGGGGCAGGGGACGAGGCAGAGGTGGCGGTGGTGGCAGAGGAGGCAAGGGTGGTCGTGGGGGCAGGCGATCGGCTGCGCCCAAAACAGTGGTCTACGATGACCACGAGAGCGAGGAAGACGATGACGCTGTGAGTCTAAGGTCGGAAGAGGACGAGTTTGTTGAGGAGGAACCTCAGTCAGAAGAGGATGAGGCCCTCAAAGAGGATTCTGATTGCCTTGAAGATGATGTGCTGGACGAGGAAGAGGATGTTGCCAGCTACTGCACAGAGAGTAGCTTTCGGAGTCAGAGCACACACGCCAGCACTCCGGGTAAATAAACAATGTGATGACTGATCATTGCCTGAACATGCACTTCAGCGGGTTAGAAAATGCATATATAAATGCTTCTGAGCACCACAGGAAGCAGTAAGGTTATTGTTCAAAATGGAGAATGCACATTGTATGATTACAGGCCTCGGTCCGCTTAATATAGCCACTGCAGGTGAAATGAAGCAGCACCTGCATCACTGTCCCAATTCATTGCCTTTACCTTATCTCATCAAATTAGCTCCACATATTGATTAAAAACAACTGTAAGCGTCTCTTGCGCGAGCTATCACGGTTGTATCTAAATCAGTAACTAGGCTAATAGCGTGCTAATGTTAGCCATCTAAATTAGCATAATTCTGCCTATTATGTTAAGTCTGTTTTATAGATAATTTGTTCACTATCCACAACATTTAAGTGTCATTGGAGAATAATAAACTGCAGTTGTTAAAATATAGCCTAATACAAAAACGGAACGGAGGAGTTAAGCTAACTAACTTAGCTTGGCTAGCATGTCTGTCATTTTTGACACTTTAGGTTTAGCTTCAGCTCTTTGCTGTCAACATACGGTAATTTATAAAGTCAAAACCCTTGTTAATAACTATAGTCAGTGGATATAATTAGTGCAGAAATTGTTATATTGGTAAGACTGAACTAAATTAATGTGGTTAGCCACCTTGACAGCCAGTGTTTTCCTGTGTGCAGGAGGATGGAGTTGCCTCGTTTAGCCAATAATGATGTGTAGAGCAGGTTCATTCATAGTAACACATGAAGAAGTTCACTTCAGTTGTCTTGGTCAAAAACCAATTTGTTCTTTGGTCATTTAATGTGTGTAGCAAGGCTATTTACCTTGAATTATTGCTTATAATGAAAATTGTAACATATTATAGAAAGAATTGTATTGAATTTCCACGTGTTTTGAAGATATAGGTGAACTATAAATATTTAATTTTTTTACTTTTGTGTGTGTATATATATATATATATATATATACACACACACACACACAAGTAAAAAAAAAGCAGGGTTATCATATTATCACTGAAGTTAATGCAAATTTTTATTTATTTTTAATGTCTCGTAGGGAAGAAAAAAGTGCGGGCACCCCGACCTCGCACTCCCATTCTTGAGAACAAAGAGATTCCTCCTCTTGAGCTTCCGGACACCTCCGAGGATCTCTTGGTGCCAAATGAGGAGCTGCTCAACGCCACCTCCATCTACGAGGTGCTACGGAACTTTTGCACTGTGTTGCGTCTCTCCCCTTTCCGCTTTGAGGATTTCTGCGCTGCTCTGGTTGGCCAGGAGCAGTGCACATTAATAGCAGAAACCCATATTTCCCTGCTAAAGGTCATCCTACGCGAGGAAGACTCCTCCAACACTACTTTTGGCCCTGCCGACCTTAAAGACAGCGTCAACTCCACCCTGTTCTTCATTGATGGGATGACATGGCCTGAGGTATTGCGGGCTTACTGTGAGAGTGACCAGGAGTACCATCATGTTTTGCCATACTTGGAGATGGACGATTATCCCTATGGTCCTCTTGAAAGTAAGATCAAGGTGCTACAGTTTTTGGTGGATCAGTTCCTCACCACTAACATCGCCCGGGAAGAGCTCCTGTCTGACGGGAGCATGCAGTATGACGACCACTGCCGTGTGTGTCATCGGCTGGGTGACCTCCTCTGCTGCGAGACTTGCACAGCGGTTTACCACCTGGAGTGCGTGAAGCCGCCGCTGGAGGAGGTTCCAGAGGAGGAGTGGCAGTGTGAGATTTGTGTGGCACACAAAGTGCCAGGGGTTACAGACTGTGTGACCGAGGCACAGAAAAGCAGGCCCTACATCCGCCAGGAGCCCATCGGATACGATCGCCACCAGAGGAAATATTGGTTCCTTGTTCGAAAGATTATTGTGTAAGTTAGGACCCTGATTGCCTTTGTTTTTAATAGAATTACCCCAAAATGTCACACAGTCCTTGGTTAGTTTGAAGTTAAGCTAATTAAGTTGGACAAGCTTTAAACTACAAGACCCTGTGGGAAAAGTTGTAAGATCTGAGGTGCTGCTTTTAGCTATGACCTAATGACCTGATTCATTATTTATCAGGCCTCGTGAAACACGAAAAACCCACTAGATTGTACCGCTGTGAAACCTCGTAGCCTATACAAACAGGCTGTGAAGCTGGTGCAGTGAAAAATAAAAAACATTGAAACATAACTGCGGCAGGTTAAATTAAATTTCCTTAAAAATGCTTTCACATTTATCAGTTTCATTTCTGGGCTGTATGTCCTTCTGCAGGCCTGAAATGTAAAACAGCTGGAAAGTGAAACTGCAAGTCATCAGGACAATCTCCTGGAAAGCACAATGCTTTCATGCACAGTCATTTGTTGCCTCAAGATTTTAGAATAGATCTGCAGCACAGGCTCGTTATCTTCATTGGCAGTTTTTTTTCCTGAATGTCGTTCTAAAACCCAAATAATGTGTTTCTGCAGAGCGTTTTCACACAAGTATCCATCCTAACCTTTTTTAAACTTTCTGTTATGGTGGTACCTAAGTTAAACAGTCATGAATCAAGGACATGATAAAGACTAAAGAAGCCAAGTACTGTTGATTCAGTCTGTTTAACATCTAAAAGCCTTTCCTGTTCTCTCCCCTCAGGGAGGAAGATGGGGAGCATGAGAAGAAGAAGATCTGGTACTACAGCACTAAGGCACAGCTGGAGGAGCTCATCGAGTCCCTGGATAAGGAATACTGGGAAACGGACCTCTATGCCACCCTGGAGGAAATGAAGGAGGAAGTGCAAGCTCACATGGACACCACAGAGGAGCTTACCAACAAAGCTCGTGGAAACAGTAAAGCCTACCTCACCGCTGTCAATGGTACAGGTTTTACTTGTTATTATACTCCAGTATGATGTAGATTAAACTTTTTGTAAAATAATCTTGTTGTGGTGAGCAGGAGGTTGGTGCTGATGTTCATGTTAGCTTCACTGAACACATTGACAGATAATGATCAGAGCATTTTTGAGGGAAATGTGCACATCTGTATGTTTGGACTGACGTATCCTCAGATAACATTGTTCATTTGTTCTGCAGCAGCACTTTGTGTTGATGACAGTTTTCTTCCTGCCTCACATTCACTTACACAACGAGCAACTGTTAACCTCCCCCCATCAGCCTTCCTCCAAGGAGTCAGTGGTTAGGAGAATTTAGCCTACTTGAAGAGCAGTTTCCGTTTGTGTTTGTCAGGCTGCCATATCTCTGTTTTGTGACAGACTTCCCTTAGATAGCAAGGTGTTGCGTTGTACTGCAGCTGTGCTTCTGGTGTTTTGTCAGATGTTGCAGGTTTGAATAGTGCGCTTCAGTCTGAAATGTAAGAAAAATTATTATTTTTTGGAAAGTTATTTGAGTAAATGAGGGTTTATGGCTCTGCTGGTATATTTTTCATGGTTAAAAGTCTGCTGCTGATGCCGCTGCATGGTGCTCCTTGAACTAAGCTTATCTTTATGAAACAGACTGGGATGCAGTTAATTTATAGTTATGGACTGACGTTTTCTGGAGATTTGATAACAGATTATATGTAAATACCCCATATATGTGAAACTACGTATGTTACCATTCATTGTGTTATTGAGTCTTAACTAATTAACCAACAGTTACCTTAAACTTGACAACATGTGATCATCGTGGCATCCTATGATCCAGACCCATACTGAGTATTTTATATGTTCTGTTTTGATCTTTTTTATTACAGACAGAAATGTTACAGTATAATTATGAAACAAGTGAATTACGGCCCTGCATGTTGGCATATTTTATTAGTTTCTTAATTTAACTTTCCAATAGTTTAAATTCCTAGTTGTCCCAAATCCATAAGCTCTATAAGTCACTTCTCTGCTGCTATTTAGTCAAGCAGAATGAGAAATTAAGAAGCATGTGATAAATGTTTTACCTTTATTCACTGTCTTTGATAGCATCTCTGAGACATGGAGGCCATTGTGGAAATTTGTTTACTTTATCTCACATTCCCTACTTGCAGCCCAGACAGTTGTGGGCTGTTTGCTGTCAATCAAACACAGACACTGCGATGCCCCTTGGATTGTCTGACTCAGACTCTTTCTTAACAATGTTTTGCTTCTTGAAACACTAAACTAGTAACAATGCATTATAAATATAGTTATAGATGTAATTGTCTTGTTTTTATGTAAGATATTTTTAACTTAACATGGCATTTTGATTTACACGAGTTACTTGTGTTTCCATTCACTTCACTGTTGCCTTCAGTATAAAAAGATATACTGAATGTTTCTTGTTTGTTTGTAGATGTGACCGTAGAGCGTTTAAAGATCAGACGGGAGGCGAAGAGGCGAGCAGAGGAGCCAAAGCGGGAAACAGAAGGTATTTCTGCAAATCCGGCTGGGGACATTGCTGAGTCTTCGTCACAGCTCAACAAAGCAGAGGATGCGGCGTCGATGGAAGATGGAAGTTCACAAGGTAAAAAAGTTCTTACATATACGGATGCAGAACATATAAGGATGTGTCTGCAACAATTAAAAGACAAAAGTACTTCGCCAGTGGTTACAAAAGAAACCTAAAACAAAAAGGTCCTAACTCTGCTGGTGCTGTTCGCCCTTTATTACCACAGCAGCTTCCATTGGGCCTGCTGCAGAGGAGGGATGCGTGTCAGATAACCCCGCCTCTGCCGCCCAGGATGCAACTGGACCTAAGACAGAATCACTTGAATCAAAAACCGAAACACAAACTGCTCATTCTGGGAGCCCGGAGAGCGGAGAGTCTCCTCCAGGGGCAAAGCAGGGACGGACAGGTACTTGTGAATGAACACCTGTTGCGCCTGCGGTCCATCTGTCATCCTCCATACGCTGCCGCTTGGCTATGCATCCTTCCAGTTCATCCGTCTCTGCTACTAATCACGTCGTTACTTTATTTTATTTTTTTGTGTTGCTTTGAGTGCAAATAATGTCAAATTCCTCAGAAACTCCTTCTCCTCTGCACTGGAAACTTTTGCTGATCACAGCAGGAAACACAGAAATCAGTCTCGATGTGTTTGAAGATTTCTGTATTTCTCACATCACGTGATAAATCACATGATTATCTGCAATTAATCGTGAACAACTGCATTGTTTCGCACAAAATTCAGTAATGAGTTAAAAGGTAGCTTGTTTCAACTTTTATTTTTATATGAACCAAAGTTTTAGTTTTTAAACACTTAAAACATATAAGCTGCATTATAACAGCAGTAATCCCTTTACACAGTATCTAGTCCCAAATTAAACATTATTGTCATAAAATGAAATCTATATGACAAAGATGGAGTCAATTTTAGTTTTTATTTGTTAAAAGGTAACAAGTCAGCAGGATGAATCTCAAAGCTGCATGAAGCTGCTTTTCCTCTAAACACAGAAGGAAAATATCTTATTTCCAGCCATCCGGTGTGTTTTCCTTCTGGAACACAGGAAAGGGCAGGATTAGGATACTATAACACTACAAAGATAATGATCTTAAACATTCTCCGCGCTTAGATACACCTTATGGTGCCCCTGGACACATCATCAGTGATGTAACCTGGGATCACAGGGGGTTTCGGGTCTTTC
>JBAMHW010000023.1:5333725-5353547 GCA_037177495.1 Rhadinocentrus ornatus | reverse complement strand
CCTCACCTGGACTCATCACACTGACTTTATTACAAAGTCAGCCAGACAGAGGCTCTTCTTCCTCCGCAGGCTACGGACGCTCAACATGGACTCAAGAATACTCTGCCACCTTTATTGGAGCCCCATTGATAGTTTCCTGACTGGCTGCATCACCACCTGGTACAGCAGCTGCACCACCCTCCACTGCAAGGCTCTACAGAGGGTGGTGAAAACTGCTCAGCACATCACCGGGACGCTCCTGCCATCCATGGAAGACCTCTACACCCAGAGGTGTAGGAGGAAAGCCACCAAAATCATTAAGGACCCCAGTCACAAACTGTTCTGTCTGCTACCGTCTGCCCGACTGTTTCGCAGCATTCAAGCCCGTACCACCAGGCTCAAGGACAGCTTCATACTCCAGGCCATAAGACTTCTAAATGCTGCCTAAACGCCACCTTTAAATAATAACATCTTCTTATTGTTGAATATATATTTTGCTGTATAACTTATTTGTAGAATTCTTGCTTTTTTGTGTTCGACTATTTTTATTATGGTTTGTATTAGGGATGCACAATATATCGGCATTAATATCGGTATCGGCCGATGTTGATCATTCTTTAACATATCGGTATCAGTCCGATAAGGAAAACTGGGCTGATATTAACAACCGATATTTATTTTCGTCTAATTTGTGTACGTGTATTGGGAGGAGGAGGGGGTTTATCCATGCGGCCATGTTTGGACGTGACAGCACTGCATTGTGGGATGTAACTGAAGCTAAAAGCAATGTCAGCATTGTGGTTATTTTTCATGATGTCAAAAGAAGATACTCCAAGAGCAGAATGCAGTATTTGCAGAGTTAAAGTGATGCGAGGAAGATGCCGTGTCAAATCATTCAACACTAGAAATTTAATATGTCATCTGAAAAACTTCCATGCAGAAGCTCAAACAATGGCGGGAAGCTAACGCCCCTAATGTTTGCATCATTTTTACTTTGTACAGAATCTGATAATCTCAAACCTATTGAAACAAAATATATATATCGACATCGGTAAATATCGGTTATCGGTCATAACGACAATATTAATATCGAAAATCGTATCGGCTAAAATTTTCATATCGTTCCATCCCTAGTTTATATTCTTTTTTTTTCATTTTTAGGTGAGCCTGGGATTCAAGAATGTTTTTGCCATTAATTGTTGATATAATTGTTGTGCAATGACGATAAATTCATTCATTCATTCACGTCTGGCCAGAGGAGAATTGTGAGCGCTTGACCATGTACAGTCTATTTAAATTAGCTAGATGACATCCGGCTGTTTAGTTTTTTAACTCTTGCCTATGAGCGTGGATGCACGAAATGTTCAGAGCTTGACATTGATGAAGTTAGTTTCTGATTTGTGATGTACACAAAGGGCGGATCCATTTCTTTTTGCGGACCCGGACCACATTAGACCAGGTCCTGCTGAAAAACTGCTAGATTTGGGATGTTTATATCTTAAATTTAATTATTCTGAATTATTTTACGGAGCTGGTAGATTCATTGAAACACAGTGTCTGAAATGTGAAACCTTTATTCTATTAATGAAAATTAAATACAAGACCCATTTATTTTATGGATTGTTTGCTTAATAGACACACACACACACAAAAGTTCAGGCTCGGGATAATTTTTTTGCTTTTACCCCTGTTTACAGCTTGTCTTTTTCTTCATAGAACCAACTGGAACAAAGCTGTGCAGATGTGCAGCAAAGCCCGGGAATTTGCTTTGGCTTTAGCTATACTGGAGTGTGCAATCAAACCAGTGGTTACGCTGCCAGTGTGGAAAGACTCTCTTGGACACACAAGGTAAAGAAAGAGGGGAAACTAGCGGGAGCTGTCACTGTCAAATGTTTTCCAAAAGACCCAACAGGATTCAGTTAGGAATTATTCTGCCACAATGTGAGGGAGGCTTCACTGGCAGCAGGTTTGTCTTCTTTCTGCTTCACGTTTTGTTTTTTTGTTCCAGGTTGCACCGTATGACCGCCATGGAGCGGGAGGAGAAGGAGAAGGTAAAAAAGAAAGAGAAAAAGCTGGAGGACGAGGAAACCTTGCAGCAGGCTACCTGGGTGAAGTACACCATTCCCATCAAACACCAGGTAAAATGCCAGCAGCTTCCATTAGTCATTCAGGTCTGCATGTCCTTCCATGTGTACTGATCCAGCTTAAAGATATCTGTGTATGTGTTTTCTGAAATTGCTGCATCAAGGTGTGGAAACAGAAGGGGGAGGAGTACAGGGTGACCGGATATGGAGGTTGGAGCTGGGTCAGTAAGACGCGTGTACACCGTTTCGTCCCGAAACTGCCAGGAAACACAAACGTGAACTACCGCAAAGAGCTGAAGGGTAAGAGCTAAACTGATGTAATTTCCTAATATGACCAATATATTCTCCTACTTTTGACACTTAAGGTTAATGTGCACTTTTTGTTGATTTCCTAGCAGCTCGGCTAAGTAGGGAAAATGCAACTGCCTCCGTAAATAAACAGAAAGGGTCGACTGAAAGCAAGAAGGAGGACACTGAAAACAAGGAAAATGCATCCTACACTGCGCCGCCTCAGAGCTCTTCTGTAGCAGATGATGGCAAACCTCAGACCAACAAAGAGGAGGAAGAAACTGCAAACGAGGAGCAGGAAGACAAAGCCGACGAGAAGAAAGAAGATGAAAAAATGGAGGTAGAGTCCTGCCAGGAGAAGTCTTCAGCTGACGAAGGTAATGCTTATTTTTTTAATCAAATTTATCTGATTTATCTTTGGGATTTTTGTTTTGGGTGTTTGTGAAAGATGCATCTTTTTGTGTTTTAGATGATGAAACAAAATGCTCTCACTCAAGTGCTCCGTATCCTGCAGACGAAAAACCAAGTCAGACAACCAAACACCTCAAGGACGAGGCAGCAGCATCAAAACTCTTCCATGATGTTGTGAATGTCAGCGAGGGCTTCCAGCTGCGAACGGCTTACAAGAAGAAGGTAAAACCATCCAAACTGGATGGACTGTTGGAGCGTCGGGTAAAACAGTTTACGTTGGAGGAGAAGCAGAGACTGGAACGATTGAGACAGACAGCTTTGCTGTCCAAAACGTCCACCGCAAAGCCCACATCTGCATTAAAGACTGAAGGGTCGGCATTAAACAAACAGCCGCCTGCTGCAACCCCGAGTGTTAAAGCAGAAGAGAAAGAGGAGGATCTAGAGGTGAAAGACTCAGTGGTTAAAAAGCTTGATTTCGAGCAGGAACACTCCGAGACTAAAAGTGACAGCACAGATGTCAAATCAGAAGCTACAGCACCTAGCAAGGCTGAGCTAAATAATGTGCATGGGAACGGAGGGGATGTCTGTAAAGAAGTGAATGGAGAACCTGAACTGAACAATAAAAACAACTGTGCACCGGAGCCAATAGAAAGCAGTGAAAAAACACAGAAACCAGAACTGACTCGAGCTGCAGAGAACCCTAAGAAACGTGGGTATGACGAAATGGAGCAAAGCAGCGTACAGAGCAGCATAGAAAGCACAGAGGTAACCCAAAGTAAGACCAGCCCATCACAGGTGAATGGAAAAGACATCAAGTCAGACCCTCTAATTCAAGCCCAAAGTGACATCAAGGAGCTTCAAAAAGAGCCCATCAAGTCTCTGATGAATGGGAACCTCTCACAAAATGATGTGTCCAGCATGAGCCTCCCTCCTCCACTTAAAGTCCCCAAATTAGAGAACCACGTGGAAGATAAAGGAGAGGTTCTTGGTACGAGTGGAGATGTGGGTGTTAACAGTGACGGGCCGGCTAAGATCGAATCCCCAACTTCGTTGTGCCACAATAGTAATAATACTGAGGGTTTAAAGACCTCTATCTCTAATTATCCCCTGAAGGAATCTCCAAATCCCCTCATGAATGAAGCATCCAGCAGCACCAGTAAACCTAAAGCAGCATCTCAAGCAGCCCATCCCAGCTCAGGAGCTGCCGTCCCCCAGAAGAAGAAATATGCCGACACCAAAACAAGCTCCTCCGCATCAGCCAGCTCCATGACAATTAGCAAAGAGTATTCAACTAGAGACCGAGTCAGCCTACTCAGGTTCTCAAAGTCCAGGAAAGCACGCTCGGGCACAGCACTACCGTCGTACCGCAAGTTTGTCACCAAAAGCAGCAAGAAGAGCATCTTTGTGCTGCCGAATGATGACCTGAAGAGGCTGGCGAGGAAGGCAGGCATCCGAGAAGTGCTCATCTTTAACTACAACGCCAAGCCAGCTCTGGATATATGGCCGTACCCTTCACCTCGGCCCACCTTTGGGATCACATGGAGGTCTGTAGCACATTTCGTAGCACGAGTTCTTTATATGTTATGGGTACTTATCTCTTTCCATTTGAACATTTTCTGCTTTTTTTGTAGTTATTAAAAACACAATCTTTTCTCTGTATGATGTCAGAGATCAAATCTAGTACATATAAGTGAATATAAACATTGATATTGTTGGAATGACCTGATGTTTGCCATGGCTGTTCAGGTACCGCCTCCAGACCGTGAGATCACTTGCAGGGGTCAGTTTGATGCTGAGGCTGCTGTGGGCCTGCCTGAGGTGGGATGACATGGCTGTGAAGCCCTCTGCTGCTGTTGGGACAACTCGGAAAGGTGGAAAAATTCCTCACACCTTAACCTGTATTTCTAGATGTTGATTAGCATTTTACCTTAACTGAAGAACAGCTAACCCGTTTCCCCTTCCAAGAGGTTAAATGTGAAAAAAAATTACAGATGTTTTCTTTTTTTTTCTTTTCTTTTTTTGTCATTTTACTTATAGAAACCACAGACACAGACATCATCACAACAGAGATAATAAAACGAAGAGATATGGGGCCCTATGGCATCCGCTCAGAATACTGCATCAGAAAGATCATCTGTCCTCTCGGAAACAGAGACACTCCCAAAGGTAAAAGTTTGTTGGAAATTTATTTAAAATAAAAAAATATATATTAGAATAATTATTATAGAATTTATTAGAATAATTAATAGTTGGTTTTGTGCTTTTCTTGAGTAGAAACACCAACTCCTCAGAGGAAAGGCCTGCGCTCAAGTGCCTTAAGGCCCAAGAAGCAGGAGCCAGCCAAGCTGATGGGGCCTGTTGCTGTGGAGACGTGGGTCGCTGAAGAAGAACTGGAGCTGTGGGAGATCAGAGCTTTTTCAGAGAGGTAGGGAACGTGGCAGCTTTCCTCTAGTCTTGTCTTTCCAAAGTTAGTGTTTGGGGGATGGAGCACTGCTTTTACACATTTTTGCCTCTTTCTATGTTACAGAGTGGAGAGGGACAAGTCACAGGGTGTGGATCCATCGAAGGCTGGCAGCGCTCTGAAGACGGCGGAAGAAGTCAAGGCTCATCTGGAGAATCAGCTGAAGCAAGCTAGACTTGCTGCCCAGCAGGTGGGAGCAAAACACACGGGACCAAGATCTTGTTTTTACAGAACTTACGGTTTTGTTTTATTTTTATTAAAATTACATTTTTCTTTTTTTTTTTAAATTACATATTTATTTTTTATAATCCACAATTGATATTTTTACTTTTAGGTAAAAGTAATAATTTTATTCTACCTTTACTCTTATTTAATCTGGTTTTTATTATTTTATCATTTCTATTGTCGTATATTTATAATTATTATTTATTTCTATACTTATTTTATTAATGCATTTATATATTCATTCCCCCAAATGTGACAGCATTTCCTTAGTTTTTCACCCCCACAACCTTTATTTCCATCTGCATGTTGTAAGAATATCATCCTTTAGTACATTAGGGGTTTCATTTGTTATTTGTCTTTTTTTTTGTTTTGTTTTGTTTTTACAAAACCTTTGGGGTTTTTTTTCATGAAAAGTGTAATGCAAATAAAGTGATTAATTAAACAAACAGGCATATTGTTTTTCAGGTTTTTGGTTTTCAGGTCAAACCAATTAAACACACTCCACATGTTGCTTGTTTTAGAAACGCCTTGAGCAGCAGAGACTGGGCACCACAGCCACAACAACCACCACCACTGCCTCAGCCAGCGCTCCCAGTAGTCCAGCTTCTACCAGCCAGAGGCCTGGCCAAGTAACACCTGGAGCCAAGATGGTCCTGGCGTCCAAACTGGGATCCTCGGTTTCATTCCAGCAAGACAAGAACTTCCATCAGTCTTTCGCATCCTGGGTGAAACAGGGACAGACCAACAACGGCTCAGGTGAGCAAGTAGAAGATGAAGAGTGGTTAAGAGTCACGTCCATTTTCACCCAACATCATCTGTTAGCGGCAGGAGTTTGTCATTCATTAATTTCGGTTTTCACCTCTACGTTTTCTTTTTTTCACATTATTAAGCTATACAAAACATCAGCCTTTCCTTTTTTCATAACTCAAATTTTCACATTGACTTGATCTGGCTGGTGGCGTCCACTTTCAATCTAACAAAATTCCCTGATCTAGTAATAAGCTGATTAAAAAACATTTTATTACCATATTTTAAAATGTCAGCCACTGTGTTGGCTCAGAGTGGACACCACAGCCCTACCCTGGCTGTTACGGCGGCCCTTGTCGGGTGCACGTTGAACGTAGGTGGCATGGTGTCTCTTGCAGCCTCCACCGGCTTAGTGGCCACGGTTGCTGGCAGCATCACCACCTCAGAGCAACCCTTCCAGATCGCTGGCAGCCCTGTGACTGTGGCTAGCCAGGTCCTCGCCGCCAAGCTGCCGCTGCCCGCTAACAGCAAGATTGTCGCGCTAAACATGCCTTCCACTCAAGGAGGTAGGCAGCATGAGTGTCATCCATTCTGGCAAGCTTCGCCGCAGACTGGGCCTGATGGATGGAAGGAGTGTTGACACGGAGCATGGATGATGACAGCAGTGTCGTTTTTTTTCATTTTGTTGTCTGGTGAAAGGCTTCTCCGTGGTAAAGTGTAGCTTGTGAAACAGATGTAGAGGTCTTGAACCACACACATACACACTTGCACTGCATGCCTGTCTGCGTCTGTACGTCCTTGACTTGTATAACTACATGTGGCTGCTGCATATTTGCTTTTCTCCTTACATCATTTTTCTCATCGGCAGGTGTCGTTCAGCAAAAAGTCCTGGGCATTTTTCCCTCTGGGCCTCCTGCTAACCTGAGGACATACAGCACATTACATCCTACAACCGGCAACATCAACCTCAGAGCTGCAGCCCCTCAGCAACAGGTCTGCCGACTTTCAGCCAATCCTTTTTAGAGTTTTACTGAATTACAGTGGAAATGTAAGCAGAGGGGTGGCCAGGGTGGCGCTGGACACCTGAAATCTGATTGAATAGCTCAGGTGATTGACAGGACAGAAATGTCTTTCCAGACACATGGACGACCAGTGTTACTACACCAATTTGAAGTAAATTATAAAGTAGTCTCATAATTGATTATCATTTAAAAATGCTGACGTTTGGCTGCACGTTTCTAGATTAAATTAAATCAGGTTCTACTACTAATGTTATGTAAGACTATCAACCTGATGTTAGCATGAAGCTACCTAGAATGAAGAGAGGGAGATATTTCAGGCTTTTTTTACTGCAAAAAATATCTTAATATGAGTAAAGAAAACACTTAAATGAAGAAGATTCTGACTATAATCAAGTGGAAAATTCTGCCACTACAGTAGGATAATTATACTTGGTTAGATTTCCTAGTCTAGTCATGTATAGAAGTCCAGCTCTGCCACTGAATAAAAGCACAATTACTAATGATTTATTCTTTATTATTATGTTTTCTAGGCCACCACAGAAGCAGGAGGCCAAACACAACCTGGCGCAGCAGCGAACCACACACTAACCCCGTCTACCTCTGTGGGCACCACGATGAACAGAAGCTCAGCGGTGGCTCAGCAAGGTGTTCTGTCTGGCTGATTATTCCTATTCTTTGATTAGTATCTTCAGTTTTATTTATAAATCCGTGTTCCTTCCAGGTCAGCCTCAGCAGGCTGCATCCTGTCAGCTCGCAGCCCCAGCTGTCCCAGGTTCTCCTTCTACTCCAAGAGCAGCAGCACCGTCGCCTTGCGCTGTAGGACAGTCTCCTTCAGCTTCATCTCAGACCCCAAGACCCCAGCAGGGTCAAGTAAAACTCACAATGGCTCAACTCATGCAGCTGACACAGGGTGCACAGGTAAACACCACATTTTTAAACACTTTTAATTTCTTTTCTTCTTATTACAAAATTTATTTAGTTTTTAATCTTTGGTTGTGATATGTTTTTTTTTGTCTAAAGGGAGCAAACCCAGGTCTGACAGTGGTGATCCAGGGTCAAGGCCAGACCCAGGGCCAGCTTCAAATCATCCCACAGGGTGTTACAGTCATCCCCGGCCCTGGTCAGCAGCTAATGCAGGCAGCCATGCCCAACGGCCAAGTCCAGCGCTTCCTCTTCACTCCCATACTCCCATCTTCATCAGCTTCAGCTCCCACTACTACTGCTACCCCTTCGAAACCTGCCACACCTCAGACCCCTCAGACCCAAATGTCAACTCAAGCCCCCACACAAGTCCAAACAACTCCCTCAGCTTTAGCCCAAACACAAATGACAGCCCCTTTGCCTTCCCCCACACATTCTACAGGCCCTTCTCAAAGGCCCAGTTTGGCCCCCAGCTCTGTTTCTGCTCCTATTCAAACCCATGTCACTCCCCCCTCGGCTCCTTCACCACAACCTGCAGCTCAGGTTTCACTGCAAACACAGTTTTCAGCCTCTGCTGCTTCACCCGTCCATGTTCAGTCACAGATGCCTGCCCCCATGGCTGCTTCAACACAGGTTTCATCCCCATCACAAAATACAAGTCCAGTTATGGCTCCGAAACAAACCCAAGCTTCCACTTTTACGCCAAGCTCACTCCCCGTACAAGCTCAAACGGCAGGTTCACTATCTGTCCAACAACAGGCGGTCAAGCCCCAGTCCCTCAGCCCTGCCCCAGTTTTACCCTCACCCCCAGTCCAGATGCAGGTCCCTGCCTCAGTCAAACCTGTCGCCCAAGTCCCTGGTACTGCTACAGCAGCTGCAACCACCTCAGCCCAAATGCCTGTTTCTGCCTCACTTTCTTCACCTGTCAAAGTCCCAACCCCAGCCCTTGCACCTGTCTCTGCCCCCGTCATGGCTATCGTGTCCACGCAAATCGCTGTCTTACCCCCAGGACAAGCTCTAACCCAAATCCAAGCAGCAGCTCCGGTTCCTCTTCACGCAGCTGTTGCAAATGCTGTCGTCACACCAGTCACAGCCACCTCTACAACACCTTCAGTGCCAGGTAGATCCAAAATGGCTGATGTTAATGCTGGCTTGTTGTGGTTATTTGCGTGTGTTTTGTTTTTAATGTGTTTCGTGTTACTTCTGTCTTCTCTTGTAGCTCTGATAGAACAGAGGACAGCTCAGCCCCAAGTTTGGTCTCCGGCCTCATCTCAAGCTCAGACTCCTGTTCAGACATCTCAGCAGGCTGCAGCTCCAGCTACGCCGCCTGCCTCTGCACCAGTCTCCATCTCTACACATTCCCCCGTTACACCTTCTCCTCAGGCGTCTCTGACTCCTCAGTCTCAAGCACAAGTCCAGCAGCCTGCTGTTGTATCCATGCAGCAGCTGCCTCATATGCCCATCTCAGCAGTGCAGGTTCATATGAAGGGGTTACCAGTTTCCTCTGTGTCTGCATTGAGACCCACACAACCTCAGCTCCAGCCCCAAGTCCATACGCAAGCCCAGATATGTGCACAGGTTCAGGTCCAGCCATGTGGTCAAGTCCAACAAATGCCACATATTCAGGCTCAAGCTCAGATTCAGCCCCAAGTCAGAGTTCAGTTTCAACCACAGGCACAAATTCAACAATCACCTCAAGGCCAAGTCCAGCCCCTCGCTCCCATTCAACCGCAGGTGCAGTTTCAGTCCCCAACCAAAACCATTCCCCAGATCCAGCCCCAAACCCTGTCCCAGCTTCAGCCAAGGGTCCAGCCTCAGTACCACCCCCAGGTACAAGCTTCATTTCAAACACAGCCGCAAACACAACCTCAGGCTTTGCAACAGCCTCAGGCCCAAACTCCACTTCAGCCACAACCCCAGATCCAGACCCAGCTCCATCCCCAGGTTCAGGTCCAGCTCCAACAACAAAACCAAATTCAACCTCAGGCTTCGCAACAACCACAGGTCCACGTTCAAACCCAACCTCAGTTTTCAGTCCAGTCACCGCAACAGACTCAAGTACCGCCACAGCTTCAGGTGCAAGCAAAACTCCAAGTCCAGTTCCAGCCTCAGAGCCAGCCTCAAGTTCAGACACAGCCTCAGATTCAGGTCCAGTCTCCAATCAGGCATCAGCTCATCACCGTTCCAGGCCTCCAACAGCCAGTCCAGCTCCTCTCAGCTCTGCCGCCTCACGTTGCAGCCCAGATCCAAGCCCAGATCCAGGCTCAGGCCCAGCAGCAAGGCGGCACAGTTCCTCAGCAAATCAAACTGCAGCTACCCATCCAGATCCAGCAACCAGGGGGGCAGATTCAGGCCCACCAGATCCAGAACATGGTGACCATACAGGCACCAGCAAGTGTTCAAGAGCAGCTTCAGAGGATGCAGCAGCAGCAAGTACAACAACCAAAGAAGAAGAAAAATGAGTCTAAAAGGGAACACAAAGAGCAGAATATGCAGGTGGTTAGTCCCAAGGATGGCATCCAAAAGCAGGTGCAACTCAAAAAAGATGATATTGGTTTCTGACAGCATTTATACATGAATTATCTAGATGTTCTTTATATTAATAGAATTTTTTCCAAACATCAGGTGGCAGCGAAGCAGAATTCTTCAGCAGAGCAGCTGAAACAGAGGAAGAGCCTGGCTGCAGCCGAGCGAGAGGAAAACCAGAGGTCAGAGTCTTAACAATCACAGACTTATTAGAAATAATCTACCTTTGTTTCTCACCTGAACCACTTTTTTTCTTCTTTTTTGTCCTCAGAATGATTGTGTGCAACCAGGTGATGAAGTTCATTCTTGACAAGATTGAGAAGGATGAGAAGCAGGCAGCTAAGAAGAGGAAGAAGGAGGAGGTGGTGGAGCAGAAACGCTCCAAGCAGAACGCCACCAAGCTGACTGCGCTGCTGTACAAGCACAAAGAGCAGCTGAAGGCTGAAATCCTCAAGAAGAGGGCGCTGATGGACAAGGAGCTGCAGCTGCAAGTACAGGTTAGATTCTGGCAGAACGCCTCCATAACCAGGGCCTGGTTGTTCAAACGTAATCTGACCTCATTTCAGTTATCGGATAGGACTAAATCTTGAAAATGGGTTAATCAAAAAGGAAATCCGGATTCCGAAATCGACTTGGATCACGTAATCCAGTCCTGGTTGTTATCCGGATAAAGCGTCAAAACTTTTGAGTAGAATCCAAATAACTTAGATCCCAAAAAAATAAAATTATCCTGATCCCAACAGAGGGTAGGATTACAAGGTGGATTTCAGGAGGAAACTGCAGTAAAACCTCAGATTTGAACAAACAATAGTATCTTTGTAGGCGGTGCATATGCTAATATTTATATGTTGCGCCCGACTTGCAGAACTACCTATTAAGCCTGTCAGCATAGTACAACACAAATAAAAACATAACATGGACATAAACCCCCACACAAATTAAATAGCAACCACATGTGAAATAATTGATTTACCTGTCAGTCAGCACTGCATAATCAGACCTGTCAGAAATAATGTCTAACGATCTCATTCCTCAAGCACTACTCGGGGACAGTGCTGTCTAAGTCTGGGGGTTAAATTGTGATCGATACCTTACTTTTCATGTAAATTACAGAAGTTTTTCCAGATATTCTGAAATCTGAGGCTGGATGTTGACCTGATGTTACGTTAAACATCAGGTGGACCAAAAATAGCTACAAGTGGCTATTTTTTAGGGTTAAAAAGTGAGATGTTGAACTTTAAATGTCTTGTCTTCTCAGGAGGAGCTGAGGCGGGACTTGGCCCGGCTACAGAAGGAAAAGGAGAAAGCCCGGGCGGCTATCGCTCAGGCCGCCGCTGCTACAGTCAAAGCAGCCTCTTCCCACTCATCCCACCTTGCCCACTCTACACATTCCCCCCACAGCTCCCACACAGTGACCTCACCCTCCTCGTCCCATAAACGTAAAAGAGAAGACGAGAGAGACAGAGACAGGCACCACGACAGGAACAAGAAACGGGACAGGGACAAAGAGAGAGACCGATACAGAGACAGAGACAAAGAGAAAGAGAGGGAGCGAGAGCAGGACAGATGTCAGGATAGAGACAGAGACAAGGACACAGACAAGGACCGAGATTCCAGCTTGTTGAAACAAAAGAAGAAGAAGAGGAAGTTGTCTTCTACCTCAAAGGATCCCAAGAAGGACATCAAGCTGTACTGTATCTGCAAAACGCCCTACGACGAGTCAAAGTAAGCGCCATGGAAACGCCACAGCTGATTTCATGTCAGGGTGATGCAAACTCCCGCTGTTTTCTCCTCGCTCCACAGGTTTTACATCGGGTGTGACCTGTGCTCCAACTGGTTCCACGGCGCCTGCGTTGGCATCACAGAGAAAGAAGCCAAGAAGCTGGAGGACTTTGTCTGTAATGACTGTAAACGTGGTCAGGAGGGAGGAAGCAGCGAGGAGCTGTACTGCATTTGCCGGACACCATATGACGAATCACAGTAGGGCTCTCGCACATTACTGGCATCAACTTTTATGTAGTTTTGCTTTTGCTATCAAGGCAGAAGGAGCCTCCATCAGTGTCCTGACCATCTGTGGTGGTCTCCTCCGCAGGTTTTACATCGGCTGTGATCGCTGCCAGAACTGGTACCACGGCCGCTGCGTGGGCATCCTGCAGAGCGAAGCCAATCACATTGACGTGTACGTGTGTCCGCAGTGTCAGTCGACAGAAGACGCCATGACGGTACTTTCGCCGCTCACAGACAAAGACTACGAGGGGTTGAAAAGGATATTGCGATCGTTACAGGTATGGAACCTCCACATGTCTGTTCCAGGACTTTTTCCCCCAGTAGCAGCTTAAAGTAGTTGTTTATGACTCTAGTTACGTACGGAATATATGTGTATCACATCTTCAGTATTAAGAGTTTTTCAATTCTGTTTTATTTCAGGCACATAAAATGGCATGGCCTTTCCTCGAACCAGTAGATCCACACGATGCACCAGATTATTACCGCGTGATTAAGGAACCAATGGGTAAGACCTTAAGATAGAAAGTCTGTACAAACCAAAAATTATTTATTTATTTAATCTTTAAGTTGTTAAAGGAGGCTTCTGATGCAGAATTGGGAGGTTGGGCTAGTGGGGTTTGCTTTGTATATTCTGTTTAATGGCACTGAATTTTCCTTAAATGGAGTCATAATGTCAGACTATGCGTGCATACTAAAAAGCAGCCATCTTTAATTCATTCGAACTGTCCGTTTATATTAAAACCACGGTCTCTGCAACCGGTTTGCACTTTACTTTTTATCTTTGTATCGGGTTATTATACAAGTATTGTTAAATGTTAACAGCAATGCACATTTACATTTAGTATTTTTTACTTGTGTTCATTTATATATTTTAAAATAAACACGACCTAATAGTAAAAATAATTATAATAGGACTGTTTAATCTAAAAAAAATATTGGCATGTTTGTTTTGTGGGGCAGCTGAAAGTGATGTAATTTTACAGGGTTAATTTATTTTATTTTATTTAGTTATATAAATAGCTCTTGAGGATTTATGAGCTCTGCTTCCCATTTCTTCGTCCCTCTTAGACTTTTCAACCATGGAAACCCATTTGCAAAATCGACATTACCAGAAACTCCCAGAGTTCGTGGCAGACGTGACCAAAATCTTTGACAACTGCCGCTACTACAACCCCAACGACACGCCCTTCTTTCAGTGCGCCGAGGTGCTTGAAGCCTTCTTCGTGCAGAAGCTGAAAGGCTTCAAAGCGAGCAGGTGAGGTGAAACGCTCATCCGTGCTTCTCTCAGTAATCTCATTTTCATTTGTGCCCTAACAGCTGCCTTTCACTTTTTATTTTCCCTGTACCACTAGCATGTGTACTAATTGTATTTTCAGTAGAATTAGCTTTATTTAAAGGTTGGAGGATGCACAGTAGATCCGAGAGCATGTCCAGTGTTGTATTATCATCCATTATTTGTGTCTGTTCACCTTTTCCTGCATGCCTTTTTTATTTAAGCCATCCCATGTTCTTCTTTCTTACAGATTGTCAGATTCTTAGGTGGGCCAGTCTAGCTGGAGTCTGGACTGGATGCTGGGGGTCTCTAGTGATACTGACATGAAAACTTTAATTCCAAAACCGCAAAAAAAAAAAAAAAGAGAGAGAGAGAGAAACACACTCAAACACCACATGTGCTTTTGTTTGTTTATGAGGTTTTCAGGAAGCAATTCTGAACATACTACACTGTAAAGATGGCAACCATGTTGAAATCACCATCATCATCACCATGTTCTCATCCCAAATCTGAAGTATTTCGGCCTCTCTAGCTAGAAAATGTTCAGCAGGATTTTAACTGCATTTTCTGTTTCTAACTTGTATTTATTTCTGTTGAACATTTGCGTTTTGGTTCTGAGAATGTAGACTTAAAATAAATAAAAGCTACATATTTTATTATTGAGAGATATATTTATGAGGCCTTTTGTATGTTTGCCCCCAGTCTGACTTCATCTGGATATTAAAGTTGTTCCTTTGAATGCACGTCTTTTATCGTGCACAGTGCTTGTGGGATGTCTCTGTTTTTGACTGTTTTAAATAACGAAATTAATCATTTTAGATTAGTTTTATGAGTTTAAAATGTCTTGAGAGAGGATTTTATTCTTACAAAGCAACCTCTAGTTTGTAGTTGTGGAAAATTTCATCACCAATAAAGGCATTCCCAGTTAATTACACCAACATGGCTGCAGGATCTCATGCTAATTGCTTTGCATCCTCTCTAAGTCATTAAGCTGTAATAATAAAATAATGTGAAGAGCTTTCAACTCTTCCCCTCTTTCCACATCCTGTAGGTCTCATAACAACAAGCTACAGTCTTCTTCAGCCTCTTAGGAAGCGTCTGTACGTTGCAAAAACAAAAAAAAATGCACTTGCCAAGAATAATGGTGTTTCTGAACTGTGAGTCTGTGATGCGCCAGCGTGCGACCGGGGGCAACCATCCATCATGCCTAGCTGCTGTCTTTTCAGCGGCGAGGAGGGAGGGCGGTGGACCTTGCGGGACCTGTCTTCATCAGTCGGCCTGTACAGAGGAGCGACAACAGCCGAGGCATTTCATAAGAAAGTTTACCTCGAAAAAAACTCTTAAAGGAGATCTCATATTTCCATGAATTTTATTTTTTTGATTGCAGTTTTTATTCCCCCCCACCCCCCCAAAAAAAAATATTCTCAGGCCATTTTTGTGGGTTTTGGTGTCCACTGAAATAGGAAACTGAACACTTTATGGCTGACTTTTACTGAGCATCGTGTATCAAGAGTTTTGTTTCTTGAGTTCAGATGTTCATAGTGGAACAAATTTTCCTCCATTTCCACTCATTGTTTAGTCTGAAGTGACATGAAAGACAGTTGAAGTACTAAATCCCTGGACATTGGTAGCCTGATAGGTTAAACTTCTACATAACCTGAAAGTACGATAAGCTATTGTAAATGAATTGCTTTGCAGTAGTGATTGAGAAGGATGAAAGGATGTGTCTGAAGGTTTCTGCCCTGTTTGTAAAAATCTGATTTGGACTTCTTCTTTTTTTGTTTGTTTGTTTTTCTTTTTTTGTATTACAGCTGAAGAAATATTGATGTATATGGAACTTAATAAAACTGAAAAAGCTTCTTAGTGTGGTGTTAGTCATGAAATAGTTTGTTTTCTATGCGTGTGCACAAATTACACACCTGTATAGATATGAAACATTCCTCCTTGTGTGCCAAGAAAAATATTCACCTGTGCCATTACACCACCACATACTAAACTACGAGTCAATACACATGTATTTTTTTTCCTGATGTGGCCCTCATTTGGATTCCCCCTGCAGCTTATCAGAATGGTTGGCCATTACCAATTCGTTGGTCTGTATCAGGAGGCCCAACAAGATCTTAGCTCAGGTTATCTTCACCCGTTTGGGATGATTTTTGCTGCTGTTGGGGATCTGGGCTTCTGATACTCCTAGAGAGGACTTGAACGGGCTGTCCTCTCTACCCATTAGTAGGACAGCATCCATCCATCTTTAATCAATTACATATTCAAACTATTGATGTTTAATAATGTCATATGAATTATTTAATTCAAAAGCATTAATTCAGAGAGCATTCAATTAAATATATAAAAAATTATTTTCTTTATTTTACTTTTTATTGGGCAGTGGCTGTCCCAACCTCCCAACCTGAAAATTTGGTTTTGGGGTTGTTTTCTTGTTTTGTTTTGGTTTTTTATGCATATTTTTGCACCAAGACGTGCCAGAAGACGTGTGCTGTGGCTTACAAGCAAAAGCTTGTATGTACAGAGAACGCCTCATATATGAACAAGTCGCTTCCACACACCCCTAATACGTCCAGGACAGGATTTACATGGTGGTACCAGTAGGTCACAAAAAAAGGAGGAAATTGATGAAGAGAAGGATGAAGAAAAGGTAAAGATTGCTGTTACAAAAACTGCGAAACACAGATGTGAGGGTTATCCAGATCAATATTTGGAAGATTTTGAAAAATAAAAATGAAAAGCAAAGTGTGTAAGCATCTCTTCAACATCAATCATCAGTTCACACAGCTGCATTACTTGGAAGACAAAGCCATTCTTCACATTGACTATGCTGAAAACTGGCAGTGCAAGTATGTCAAGGAGGTGCAGCAAGTCCACTTTAGAGCATCTCACAGTTGTGTACACCACAGATGGGACACTTTCATTCTGTGTTTTGTCATCCTCTATGAAACACGATGCAGCGGCCATTTGGGCTCGACTTGAACCAATTCTTCAGTTCTTGAAGGAGAACTACTAGAAAGTTCAAAACTCTCCTTTATCAGTGATGAGCCAACCATGCAATATAGAGAGAACAATTATTACCTCATGAGTACCCTTCCATTGCAGATGGGATTTAATGCTGTAAACTGGAGTTTCCTGGAAGCAGGTCATGGCAAAGGACCTGCTGATGGTGTTGAGGCCACCGTAAAGCCAACAGCAGATTCACTGGTAGCCAGGGGCGCTGACATGCCCACAGCTAAAGCCCTCTATGATGCAATTCTTCCACTTATCAAAGTCAGACTCATCTATGTGGAGGACAGATAACCAGAGTTGGCACACTACAACCAAAAGGACCATCAAAGGTTCACTGAGCATTCGTCAAGTTATCTCTACCCTGACAAAATCCATCTTAGAGTGCTAGTTGTTTCTGCATCAGAGAAGACATCTGTTGATGTTTCAACCTGTTGTTGCACCACAAGCCCAGCACCAAGTACATGCAACAGCATCTACTTCAAAAGGCTCAGAGGACAGACCAGAAAGTCCTTCTATGCCCCAAGCTTGAAGATGTGGAAGAAGGTAATTTTCTTTTTTTATCAAAAATATTAAGTTACATTTCACATCTGGAACAAACTCCCAGAAAGCTTCAGATCAGCTGAAACACAGTTTATTTAAATCCAGGTTGAAGACCCACCTGTTCTCTGCTGCATTTCACTAGTTTTATTAAGAGTCCAGATCTGCATCTTCTTCTTTTAAGTTGGAATTTTTAAGCTTGATCATGTTTTAATACTGTTTTTCCCCACAGTGGAACTTTATTTCTTACATTTTATCTATGTTATCTTAGCTTTTTCTTTCTGCTTTATTTATTTTATTTCTTTTAATGCACTTGTTATTGCTGTAATGGTTATAATGTTTTATGTAAACCACTTTGAATTGTCTTTTACACGAAATGTGCCATACAAATAAATTTGCCTTGTTTATATTTTTGACAATATATAATCTCTCATTGTCATGTTTCAGTTTTTATTAGATTAAACTTCAATAGGCACCGATGCAAGATTATAATTAAGGTCATACCAGGCAATTCTAAACCCCATGTATACGTATTTCCCCTTGAGATCAAAGTTATGCACAGCATTGGGCGAAACTGCTTCTCTTAGCCACGATTGGAGGATAAAATCTAGTATCCATCCTCCTGAAGATGTCACGAAGAAGAAGAATAAATCCAACTGTGTTTACAGCAGGGTGTGAAAAGTTAAATATTTGTTATTGTCATGCTGAAATCACTTGAAAACTGAGAACACTTTATTTTGTTTTTGAAACCGAGAAATCTTTATTTTTATCACATGAGCAATGAATGTACAGGAGCACTTACCACAACATAAAACACTAAATTAAAATACTAGTTAAAACAGCTGTTTTAAAAAAGCAGAGAGGAATCATAAATGTTATGTTTGGTTGGACTGGGTAATGGTTTCTCTTCCTCTTCTGAAAGGAGTTTTCCGGGTGGAGTTAACCAGTTATTGTTCACACATAGCAGAGTTAGTTGTGGAAAGTTGGGATAGTTTGATGCCTTTGTTAATTTTCTTTGTAACTTTACTCAAATGTTTTTGCTGAATGTTATTAGTTATGCATCTTTGTTGGTATATCCAAATAAATTAATCTGGAATTAAATCCTGTAGTCATGTAATTTATAATAGATGATTTTTAATTGATTTTAAGGTTAAATTTTTTATGTTACACATATATATGTGAAGTTTGTTGTCGCACTTGACACATTTTATTTGGAGAAGTGGGCTGTACCTGCGCTCTTTGGAACTTTAATTAGTGAATGCCAAGCAGGGGTATATTTTTCAATTTAATTTCTAACTTGAATTATGTTATTGGCTGAAATTTACATCAAAAAAGCTACAATTATATAACCTTTCAATTAAATAAGTTTGGTCACCACTGCATCAGATGAGTTACTACTAAATTGCAAGTTATTTTGTAAAAAAAATTTAAATTAAAATTCATCCAACATTTCATGATAATGATTGTTTAGGTGTATGTTTAATTTAATCTATAAAACATTTTAAACACAAAATAGTCAAATTTGGAAACTTTACAAAGAAAGATGATGTGCAGATTTGATTAAATACTAAAATATTAACCTAAATTTTTTTTTAAGCATTGACTCAAATCTAATTTGGTGTGAAAACCTTTACATTTATTTTGGGAAAAATAGTTTATATATAATATATCAATCTGCAAAGGTAAAACTAAGATTTTTATTCTGAATGGAAATTAAAATTTTGGTAGCATGAAAATTTGATTAAGATATAGTTTTAAAATACAAAATTAAAATTTAATATTCTTTTACTAAATATGCATCCCTTAGATATATTGAATCAGATATATGGTAGACGTTTTCAGAAAATAGAAATAAATACAAATAAAATATTAATAAAATTTAAATTCTGAATTTGACCCAATTTGGTAGAATGGTCCATAGTTCTAGATACAGTAGACAAACTGGTGGTGGCCAACCAACCGGACACTGTGATCATGGATAAGCAGCAAAGGAAAGCTGTAGTGATCGATGTAGTCATCCCCAACGATGGAAATATCAGGGAAAAAAGGAGCTTAAGAAAGTGGAAAATTACCAAGGACTCAAGGGGGGGAAAAAGAAGGGCGAAAGCCTGAAAGGTGAAGGCAAGAGTGTTCATCGGAGCACTGGGGGCTGTGTCCTCCACACTGGAGAAATGGCTCCAGATACCTGGAGAAACATCAGACATCTCCTTGGTCCTAGGAACAGCTAAGATGCTGCGTAGGACGCTAGAGCTCCCAGGACTCTGGTCCCAGGGCCCAAGCTTGAAATAAACCAGCCTACCCAACATGGTGCGGAAAAAGTTTATAT
>JBAMHW010000023.1:5305439-5330725 GCA_037177495.1 Rhadinocentrus ornatus | reverse complement strand
CCCCCCCCCCCCCCCCCCCCCCCACGATTCCGGCGTTGCGTGCCATCGGCAACATTGTGACCGGTACGGATGAGCAGACTCAGGCTGTGCTGAATGCTGGAGCTTTGTCCGTGTTCCCCCGGCTGCTGCGCCACAAAAAAGCCAACATTCAGAAGGAGGCAGCCTGGACTCTGTCCAACATCACAGCAGGAAAAGACACTCAGATCCAGGAGGTCATCAATGCAGGCCTCGTCCCATACATGGTGGAGATGCTTGTGAAGGTACGGCATCTTAGAGAAGACTACATGGAAAACAAATGTTAAAAATTTAGCCTTTGCAACTTAAGAACCCCCCACCCTTTTTTTAATTTATTTTTTTGCTGCAGGGTGACTACAAAACTCAGAAGGAGGCTGTGTGGGCAGTTACAAACTTCACCAGTGGGGGCACGGTTCAGCAGGTGGTTTACCTCGTGCAGGCCAACGTGCTGGAGCCTCTTCTGAATCTGCTCTCCTCCAAGGACAGCAAAACTGTCCTCGTCATCCTGGACGCAATTAGCAACATCTTCATGGTGAGTGCATCACAAAGCCACAATGGCTATCTGGCTCTGAACATGCTTGACTTGTTTTTGTGAAATATTTCTGCTGCTGTGTTGCAGGCTGGGGATAAAATCGAGGAGTCTGATAAGCTGAGTCTAATGATCGAAGAATGTGGAGGTCTAGACAAGATCGAGTCGCTGCAGACTCACGAGAATGAGATGATCTACAAAGCCGCCCTCAACCTGATTGAAAAGTATTTCTCAGATGAGGTAGGTATTGGATAGAAGAGGAATTTCTGCACCAAAGATGTTCGTATTATTATTTCTTTATTTTTTTTTATATTCCTATTTTTATCTAAAGGAGGAGGTGGTGGAGTGTGTGGCCCCCGAAGCAACCGGTGATGGTTATGCCTTCCAGATCAGCGAAAACCAGAGCACTTTCAACTTCTAGAAGACTCTTCTTCTTCTTTACCTTCAATGATAGTTTGTCCTTTTTGTTCGTGCTGTTTTGTATGTATTGTACAAACTTTTAACATTCAAGAAATGTTTGTAAATAAATAAAGTTGTTGTATCATGCTTGTGATTTTTGGTTTGTCACCAAGTTTGCATTTAGCAGTGTAGACAACTATAGTGCAGTAACTAATATTTAGTACTCTAAACTCCTAATTTAACTGATGGGGATTAGTTAAGCCAAACAGACAATTTACCGTAATTCAGTCTGGTTTTCGTCCTTTCCCCCTGCATTGCTCTGTGTGTGTGTGTGTGTGTGTGTAGGGAAAATCAAAATGACTGAATGAAATTAAGGTTCAGTGTTTAAATGCCTTCAGACACTGCGTAAGGTTATAGTGTCGTAATTTGCTCATTTCAATAAAGCTAGCATGAGAAATGTACATCTTCCAAATATGAGTTAATTTAAAACCTGCATGTGGTGCTACATATCCAACAGGATATGATTAACTTGTATGAGCGAAAACAGGAGCTAAGGAAACCTTAAAATCTGCTAAGCTGGTGATGGGAGAAAACGGTGTTAAAAAATCAAGGGAAAGTATTTTTAGGCACAAGTGTGAGCAGCATGTTGCAGCTGAAGCTGCTGGATGTGGTTTTGATCTGTTTTAGATACAGAGATGGAAGTATGATGGGTTCAAATGATTGATACAAAAATAGAAGTGTACTGTAATTGAAGAGCCTTGTGAACTTCCTATTTTATGAAAGATTAAAACTACCCACACCAGAGTTGAAATAAAATATTACCTATGGAATTTTGCTTAACTAAAAAAAACACCTTTAAATAGGAAACGGTCTGCTCAATATTTTTATTTCTTGCTTTATACATCCTGATTTCTCTCATTTTAACCCATTTTTTGTGATAAATTAGCAGAGGACGCTGTAAAGTATACATGTTTGTCCTTGATAGTATTTTTTTTTTTTTTTAATAAAATCCTCTTCAGACAAATTTTAGGAATTGACACCTTCAACATCTTGGCGGAAACATTGATTTCCTGGCAACAAGTTGGAATTTAAAAGAAAGGAGATAGAAAGTAGAGTAGATACATTTTCCTATTAAGTTTTGTTTTTATCCATTAAGTTAAAAAGTGGTTTTAAACTTTTATTTTTACACAGTACCCAGCGTCAGACTTAACTTTAAGCCCCATTTCCACCAATGAGCACAGGTTGGGTCGAGATGCATTTTCTTTGTTTCCACTGGGAAAACTGGGGTACCCTAATATCGGACCCGTCCTACTTTTTTGGGACCCTTCCGTTGGGGTACCAATCAAACTGATCTGACTCAAAAGGGTGGGACTTTACACACTGGAATCCAAGCAAACATCTCTTCCCATGTGACCTGGCGTAAAAAATAAAGCAGGAATGGCTCCTTGTTCAGTGAAACAGATTTTTTGTTGTTGTTGGTTAAATCTCAGTTTAAAATGGCGTTACGAAGCATCACCAAGCAGAAAGAGCACAAACTGCTGGATGATCACTACTCTCCTCGTTTGTTTCTGAGTCATGTTTTATTTATACTTTAAGGAAGGCGATGCGATGGCGTCATGCTAATATGTAGTTTAGGCATCTATCTGGCTGATTCTCCACTTTTCTGGTAAGGTTACGGTTGGTTGTGGGAATGCATTGAGATTACAATTTACAAACTATGTCTGCAACCTAACCGTCTTGTCCCAATTCGCACTGGTTGGTGGAACAAGGCTTTAGAGAATAAGTCAATTCCCTTCCATGCATGCATACTGAGATGGACAGTGGTTCAATTACATGGCCAGGTGGAACTGCATGTAATCACGCTGAATGTTTACTCTCGTTTTATACTCTCACTTCCCCTGAAATTGCCTTGCCTCTATATGTTTCTGCTTTTTGATGAGGTGAAGTCACGCACAGTTGCTTGTTCTTGCATTAGATAGTAATAGGGCTGCAACTAATGACTATTCTGATAGTCGATTAGTCACCGACTATTAAAACGACTAGTCGACCAATCGGATTATGTATCTCATAATTAATAAATGGCTCTTATTTCACTTCCACCTTTGAAATCTTGCGTGAGGTTATGTAAGTCCGACGCACCTCCTCTTTAAATGTACGAGCATTGCGGACGTACTTCCGTGGTACGCAAGATCTGCTTTACAAATCTCACATGTATTTAATTTATTTTGTACGTTTAACGTGAAGTTATCCCAGACTTTTGGCGTCCTCTGCCGCAGTTTTGTTCCCTGGTTGGCCGCCATATTTTTGTGCTGGCGGACTTTATTGCATATGTGCAACTCTCAGCACAATAAAAAGAAGACGATGTCTCACTTTGTAGGTTTTTTTCCCGACAATAGTCAAGAGTAAATTTGTTGTCGACTATTTTTATTGTCGACTATAGTCGACAACTTCGACTAATCGTTGCAGCCCTAGATAGTAATGTATGTGCTTATGCTGCAGTAATTAAAGTCATACAGTAAACAATTAATGATGAAAAAATATCATTGGCTATATACTTCTACAAATTTTGCTTTACTTTTACATTAGACGACCACTTTAGTTTTAATAAAAGTTAATTCCTTTATAAAGAAGCACTACTGACTTTGACATATTTTATCATTGATTTGCCCCTTAATTTAGCTAAATCAGTGTCCATCTTGCATCTTACATGTACTCTGAGCTCTCTCAAGCCAGTAAAAGTCAGTCCATTGTTGACCCATGTCTCATTTCTTGCTCTAGTGCTTTCTCTCTTTCTTTCCCCCTTTTCCTCCATTAATAGCTGCATTTCCATTACAATTTTTCGCAAAATAAAAGCGATATTTCTAACATTTTGACAAAGTGCAATTGCGTTTTGCAGGTGTTTCCATTAATGGTGTTTAGCGCATTAGCCGTTACTCTCGTAAAACCTCGTTCCACGAGACTTCACTTTGAGGAAAATAGATTTCTTAATCTTTATAAAATTCAGCATTTTGCCGTTGTTTGCTATTAAGGATGACGATTATATTTTTTTCTTTACTTATTTGTTAAAAGATTTCCGTCTCCTCCTGAGTTGCGCTATCTTTATTTGAAATTAATTGGTCATGTAACCCCCAACGTCACGTCCGGTGAAGCGTAAATGTGAGAAAAGTGTTTCCATTACACTTTCTATATACTATATACTTATACTTCTATATCAAAACATCTGAAAAACCACCTCATGAGAGCGTAAAAATACCATATTTACCTTAGTAGGTAACATCACATCTTCCTTTGTGCTTGTGGGTCACTTCAGGAACGTGCATAGTTCACACTAGTGTGATTGAGGTTGATTTGAATGATAATGTGAACAACCACGCAAAAAATTGTAATTCTGTAAAACATCAGATTTGAGCATTGCAGCTTGTACTCCTCATAAAGTGTGAATTTTGTTTTTGTTCTCAAGGCCAAGGGAACAAATTGATGTTATTTTATTCTTGTGGCCCTGGTTTGGGAGTTCTTGCAGCTTGCTCTTGATACATCAGCTGTGCAGAACTTTCTTGTCATGGTGCTCCGAGAAGCATTGTGTGACTGGTTGGACATTTGAGGTGGGCTTAGTACAGATAGGTTGTCACTTCTGCATTGCAGAATAAATTAAATGTATGTGGCATTTAAAGACATGGAGACATCTGCATGCACAACCCCACCCTGCAACAGACAAAGTTTCTTATTTTATAGTAGTAACGTGTCCATTACTCCATGCTAAAAAATAATAATACAGTTTCTGAATCTTTGTTATTTCTAATAAGGCTGAGGAGCACATGGTCCTCACAGATGAAGCACATGGTGTAGTGGAAGCTGGGGGGCTTCAAGCTTTACAGATTATAGCTACGCCCCTGTTAAAATGTTATAAATGGTTTTAAACTCAAAGAGCAAAGTTTACATATATTATTAAAGCAATTAGGTGTCGCTCACCACCAATTAATGCACACACGAATCCCTGCGTGTGATTCACAATTTGTTGCCACATGTCTGAGAAATGTCCGACTCCCCCAGTGAGTGCTGTCGTCACCGGTCAGTTCTCAGCAGCAGCCTCCTGAAGTGGGATCTACCCCCGGAGGCTCCGCAGTTCAACTGTCGACGAGCTGAGAGGAGGATTCAGTCCGAAGCACAGGCTTTCTCCGAAGATGTGAAGATAAACACCGCGTTTCAGCGCCGCGACCCCCCAGCAGCTCCCCTACACGGTTTAACTGAAGAGGGGAGGAAGCCTGTATTTTTTTATTTAGTAAATGTGATTTGGTGCAGCGATATACTCGCGATTTTCTTTCTTTTTTCTTTTCTTTTTTGCATTTATGAGCGATCGCTATATCAATTCGGTCCACATCCGGGCCACAATGCTTTGACTCCATTATTGTCTAAAACTGGCGGAGAGGTTAAAAAAACCTTTTTATTTTTTTTACAACTAGCAACACATTTTCACTACGTGCAGCGAAGACTTGGATCAAGAGATGTCTAACCAAGGAGTTCGGCGGAATGGCCCCGTGAAGCTGCGATTAACAGGTAGCTAGCCATTCTTTAAATCCCCAAGAATATTCCCACACACTAGCTAGGAAGGCTGGGTGTATTTGCTGGATGCGAACAGTTCCCATGGGCCATGAAGTTGGCTTAACGCCGGCTCTTTCTTTACTCATTTTCACAGTTTTTCAAATAACTATAATGTATTTTGCACATCAGCTGCTTTTACATTGTTGCCTTTTATGGTAAAAATACGCTTGGCGGAACTTTAGATAAGGTAAAATTGAAATATTACCACTGTCACCAGCCAGCCATAACACGGGTCCCGGAGTAGCGCGAGCTATTTACAATGCAGTTGCCCTGCCATTGTGTTCATTTTGGCTAAACGAAACCAAATATAAATAAAAAATAAATTAGATAATTATCCACTTGACACGAACAGCCTTTTCCCCCCAATTTATTATTATTTCATATTATTATTATTATTATTTATTTATTATAAATTTTTTGTAGTGCAGACTGTGCACAATCCAGCTGACAGACGGGCTCCCAGTTAAAGTTGGCTAGCTGACGTTAGCCTGGCCAGACCTCTTGCCAGTTAGCATTTATGCCAGAACAAGACAGGCAACTCCACAGGTCACAAGAGTTTGCAACTGCCATCAAGCAGATTGAAGAGTCTAATAACTGTCTACTGGTGGGCAGCTGCCTCCTTTGTTTTTGTTTAAGCAGGTCAGCATTAAATTGAATTCCTGTAGTCCCGCCTGAACCAGTGACCCCTCATTACCTCCACATCATGAGTCATCCTAAAACACTTCAATGTGATTCAAATGGAGGAAAAAGGGTGGTATGCTGTTGTGCAGGCAGGTCTGTGTGACATCTCTCTCCCTCAGCTGTTTGGTTTGTGCCTTTTCAACACAAACATTAAAAAAGGTTTACATGAGAGCAGCAGTGTTTTGACTGGGAGATGGGGTCAGACAGCTGCCCCATTTTTTTAAATATGTGTCCAGGATCTGACCTAAATCTGATTCAAAGGCTGTCTCATTCCCTTTGGAAAGGCCAAATTAAATGTTTAAAGTGGTGATGTGTCTTATAGGAACAAGTGGAGACATTAAGGTGGTTTTTTTTTTTTAAGGGAGAAAGCAAAGATGGCATTGGTTGCCACCTTTTCCACGAATGGTTCGTGCCAATGATTTGTGCAATTCCACAAAATTTAAATGGCAAAATTTCCCACCTTGGTCTTACTTCTTTTGTGTCTCTTTGATATCCCTCAGGGACGCAGGGCTACAATATTTTTTCCTATTCACAGCCTTCATGTTGAAAATCTCGAGTCTGATTGGTTGTGTGAATTAGCTGGTCCCTGCAGCCCATCTGAGATGGACCGCGGTAGTCTTTTGCTGGAATGTTAAGAATGTGAGTCCACCGTGAAATGACCAGAGCGAGACCTCACAGACCACTTCTCCTCTTGATGCTGAGTGACACTACACACCCCGTCAAGACTAAATAATATCCCACTGAAAGAGCAATAGCAATCTAAACCTCTGTTGAAGCTGCTTTTTCCTCATTTAGGGCTGTTTCTTAGAGCACTTACTTGATTGTGTGTTGTTTTCTCTATTATTACCAGACTCCGTGCAAAGAAACTTTTTTTTCCACTGTTGTATAATATTGTGTGATGTCATCCACATCAGTAGCTAAGTTCATGCAATTCTCCTCCTGCTGTTCTGCTTGAACAACAGTGTAGCGAAGAACTCAGGAAGCTCTGCAGAAACACAAGCCAAGTCCCATATTTTAGCTTAGAAACTTAACTGCGTGCTACATTATGTGTTTCTTTCTCGTATCTTAGCTTGTTAGTTTATCCACATAGGGATTTAGGGCCTTAGAAAGTGTCGTTGCAACGTCATTGCTGCATTTTGTCATTTGTCAAATACTGACACCTGAGAACCTGCTGCATTTAAAGCATCTTGTAGCTGTTTGTGTTGCTGGCGTCTGTCATTGCTGACGAAGCCCCTCCTCTGTCCATTTGAACCAGATGTGGCAGATGTTTTGCAAGCTATTAAACTGGAAAAATATCACAAGCAAGCTGCTAAAACCAACACTTGGGGGTGAAAATTGCCCCTTGACAACTTGGGAGAGGTTTCCATTATATTGTACAGCTGATCACTCTTAAATTAGGTCTCACACACAGACAAACACAGCTAATGGTATTATATGCGCAGTCCACCGAGGCATAAATTACACCATGAAGGCACGGCTCATTGCTTTGTGTGATCATTCATAAATTTTGTCATGCTAACATAGCTCTCGGTGTAATTCGGACTGCTTTCCATGCAACCATAAATGTGATGACACACGGCTGAATGCAAAGCCACAGAGCCACTTCTAATGTGATTAGGGCTTTGCAGAAAGGAGAACACGTCCCTCCAGCCTTCTGAATACGTGGACTCGTAAGATGTCTGCGGCGCGACATGAAATTAAATCTGTAAAATCAGAAAAGGTCAAAATCAGACGTTGCCCGCCAGACATCGCCAGGATAATAAACAAACTCATGTTTGTTTGATTTTTGGGGTCAGATTCATAATCTTGACTTTTATTGGTGTTTTTTGTGTCTTAGCAAGGTTTTCAAGCATATGGTTTGCTCGTCTGAATTCTTTGGCGCGATGCAGACCAGTAAAGAGAGCTATCTCAGTGGGATTCCCTACAATTCTCCATTTGCTTTCCCACCTCTTCCTCTCTGAGTCACTCCTGTTCTTTCCGAATCATAAGCCTCTTTCCTCTCAGACCAAAGCATATTTCACTCCCACCCGTACTGACTGAGCTTCCTCTGCACTCCGATTCCCGTTCTGCGTGATGCAGTCTGTGGTTAAGTTTGTCTTCCTTTTCCTTTAATTGCGGATGATGAGCAGTTGACGGTGCTGCAGCTGTTTCTGCAAAAATAAATTGTTTATTTTTATTGTAAAAGTTCATTGAATGGACACAGATGCTGCTCGAGAAGAAAACAGACTAGTTTTAACGATGCAACAAAGACCCCTGGGGTTTCACACTGCCTCACAGTGTGGCTTTGAGTGAAAGGCTTGGGTCTCTTCTTTTTAGTGAAGCTTCGTTTGGTCCGACTGTAGTCTGCAGATGGGGGTGTTTGGGTGTTTGTTGGTTAATTCAAGGAGAAACCTCAAGCAGCTGGGCACAGATGGGACCATGGAGGCACAGGACCCTGATGATCAAGAAAGTTTTAATGTGGTCTACGCTGGCTCTTGCTGCACTGATGTGGTCTCAGTCAGAGCCATTTGTACAGAGTGGCTGTATGGAAGTGATTTGGCTTCATCTGGGTGTTCAGACAGGATACAATGTAAATACGCAGTGATTAGCTGCATGTGGTGAACTGTACTGGCCCGTCATAGGCTCGCATTTCGAGAAAACATTTCCACATTTTGGCTTTGACAAGTTGCGAACGTAAACAAAATAATAATGGCGGCTAAAAGACGAGAGGAAAGAAAAAGAAACGAGGGGAAAATGGAAGCTGGAATGTAACGAGCAATTATGGCACACGATTTGTAAACATCTTCCTTCCCCCCGCCGAGAGCCTCCCATAATTTTAAATTGTTCCATCAATTAATTGACTGGCTGGAGTTGGCTTTCCTGTTGGTTCAGCTGCTCTTTGACAAGGACAAAGCCTTCTGCGGTTGCTCTAAACTCAACCGCCGCCAGCGACGGCCCAGAGGAGACCAGATGTAGCAAAGGGGGAGACAAGAACGGGCAGCCTCTCAGAGAGGAAGTGCTCCCCAGACCCCGACACTTGTCCAAACGTCACCCCTGACAGGTGGGAAGCAGAATAGTCCAGAATACCCTTTTTGAGGTTCCCCTATAATAACAAAAAGAAGAATTGCAGCCATAATACTCAGCAGGACTTAGGAAGCCTTATGTGTTGCTTATCCCGTTTGGATGGCTTACAGCTTCATCCTGTCCTGGCGTACAGCTCGGTGCCATTGGTTTGACGAGTGGGCGGCAAATGTGGTCTGGGGAGGCTGGCTCTTCCTGCTGAGTTGAGCATCAACACCTCATAATGGCGGCTTTGTCATATTAATTTAAAAACCAGTAATAATTTCCTGTTTCCTCAGATCCTGTTTTATGTGGTGTCTGAAAGAGAAAACCACCTACAGCTAGAAGGTTACTTCTGCAGTTTCCAGTTAGGCAGATGCAAAGGTTTTGGGTTATCTTTAAAATCATAGCCTAAAAACAGATAAAAGTAGTGCTAGTAGCTGGACACAGAGGCATATAAACTAGGGGTGTGCCATCTTAGGTACCTCATGCTTAGATTACAATTCAGGGTGCTTTGATTTGATTATTAAGCAATTATTATTAATCAAAGCATCACTTTTTACTATTCAGTTTTTTTTAATTCCATTTCCCAGCCATTAATTTAAGTAACCAAACAAAATTATCTCAACTCCCTTTTATTTTATTTTATTTCTATGTCCAAAACATAAATAAATCCAACACATATCCAACATATTTTTGTTATTATACTTGTATGGAATCTACCATATAGATGTGTTAGCAATAGTGCGGAGCAGCAATAGATGTTCTGTTGGTTTAGCTTGCGTTGTCAGAATAGCCACCCTTGGTTAATGCGCACACTGATGACTCGTAAATTCAGCGCCACTGACTGCTCAGAAAATGCGTCGGCATACAGTCGACTGTGAAGCCACAAGTTAGTTTAGGTGTATTTTATTGCATATTAACAGCACATTGGCCAAGTGCATCACTTATATGACTAAACTTGAGGGAAAATGTACTTATAAAGCAGTTTTTTTCTGTTAATCTTTTTTGCAAGTGAGGCTGTAATGTCATTTAAGCATCAACTTATTAGCATTTGATTATTGCTAAATAAAATATTAAAAATGATTGAAGCCTATCTGTCAACGCTGTTTTGATAAAGTAGTCTAAATGGACAGACAAGACTATGGTATGCTATTCTGACAATGTATGTCAAACTGTCAGCGCCTTCTTTTTGTCCTCTAACCTGGGCCGGGGACACATGAGGCGCTGCCTAATGTTTGTAGACGCCGCATTGACCGCCTCAGCCCGCTGCTGCGACATGTCAACGCATCCGCCATCGTGGGTCTGGCAAGAAAGCTCATTTGATGAATATAAGTGAACTGTTGTTTCATTTAAACATTACTGTCAAAGGGAAAGGTAAAAACAGGTGTTAGTTAGTTTCTTTTACCTGTTTAACACACTAGATATATTATTATAATCCTCTGGTTTAAAAGGTGCCCCTATGTAAAGTAGTAAAGCCTAATTTGTTGTACAACAATACACCCATAAATAGATTTATTTTATCATGATATAGTTAAATAAAAAGAACAATGTAGATTTTACACAGTATTTTAAAGTACAATACTACGAAAACTACATTTTTTTATAGATTATGTCTGACGTGGGACAATGTTATGAATAACAAGTGCCTGAAATAAAAATAAAATCAAAAACAGTTGTTCATTTTTACTATGAACTGCAGAAGATCCAGGCGTCTTTCCTCCGTTCAGTCCTATGGAAAATTGGTTACTTGCCAGAACCAACATGGCGGCGCCATTGAGGTACGAAGCGGGACCAATGCGCCGTCTTTGTATATATGTTCATGTAGGTATCTCTGTTTACTGTTTGCCGCCTACACTTGAGGGCGGCATGTGTGACTTTTTTGTTCGTGACACACTTTGAAGCTGTGTTCCTGTCCTTTAATTGTTATGAAAGATAATTAATTTTGAACATTTATGAATTGTAATTAAATAAACTTCAAGGTGAATTGATTAAATACTGAATCGGCCCACTATCATAAACTCTGATATAAATGCATTGATCTAAAACAAGAGCATAGATGCATCATTAAGCATTAATGGAGTCTTTGATGCTGGTTGCTATTCAGGAATCCGATTGGCTGCATCATTAGCAGCATTCACACTTTATCTGAGGCTCTTTCTTTAAGAGACCTCAGCTTCGCACCACAGTTATTGCATTAAGTGTTTTACAATGAATCTATATAATTGTCTGGAGCCGTTCTGCATGCCTGATCATCTTCAGAGCACGAACAGAATTCAGATGCAGTGCCTGACTGAGCAGCAAAGTATGCAAAATAAGCTTCAGCAGACCTGGTTAGGACCTGCGTCTTGAATGGCAATGACTAGGGTTTGGTCCGGCATCGTTTGCCTCTGCTGTCAAGCTCATGTTGTATTCTCCTCATATCCCTTGTACTGGCTGGACAGCAAGCCATCCTCTGACCCAGTTAATATAACAGAGACGTGTCTCTTACATTGTATCATTCTGCAAGTGAAGAGCGATGTTCATCACTTTACAGTCGTTAAGCTGGAATTTCTGGTTAATTACAGTTCACAAAAGAAGTGTGTAGCACTCTATTCCCTACAGGTTCATAAAGAATTTAAAGTCCATCCCAGTATGAGTAAGACGAGGAATTAAGCCTTTCCTTGCTAACTCAAAATAATTTTTTTCCTTATCCACCCACATCAGAGGGAAAGCTTGCAAATAGTGGGAACATCCCTGTGGTATAAGGTGCTAATCCTTCTGGGTGGTTTGGGAAAGACCCTCTTCCAAAGCCCTCTCTGTTAACCTGGCTGTGGTGGTTAATGGGTCAGAATTGGATTAGTGGTAAGTGTGAGGGAGGGAAGTTCCAGTGGGAACTAAACTGATTCTTTCCTGCAGGCTCTTTTCCCAATATTTAATGTCAACATGTGACCCCCCCCCCCCCAATCATCACTCGCGCCACTATTTCGTCCCTATTCACCTCTACTTGGGAGGTGCCGTCTAGAACACTGACTTAAAATACGCTAGGCTGTCTGCAGTGCTGCCTGTATTGCAGCAACGTTTACCTGGTGTGTAGCAACCAATAACATAGTAACTTGTCAGTAATGTAATCATTCCTATTTTGATGAGCAAACTGCACAAAAATGGCTAAAATAAAAAGCTTGTATTTCTGAGAAATGCAGTCTTTTTAATGTACTATTACATCATTGGCTGCAGTTTTTACAAGGCTTTTTCCTTGCTAGGCTAATAACCAACCATTAGCATAATAACCTATTACATTATTGGCTCAAAAAGGTTTTTAAATTATTGGCAACTTTATTGGCTTTATTACATTTAAATTGGCCAGAATTATTATATTATTGGCAGATATCACATGATTGGTTGCTGCATGTGTCACATTTTCTTTTATAGTAGCCTTGAATATTTCTAGACATGTTCCAGATAGGAACTTTGCTACTTGGCAAAAGTTTAGAAAACAGCCATTTAGGAAATGAACACAATTTTTTAAGATAACGATAAAGATTTCTTATGATGGTGCCCTTCCACAGAATCTGTTAGTCATGGAGATACGAGGGGCTTCATTCATTATACAGTCGCATTACATCTTGTGTGTTACTCTGGAGTATTTCCAGCTGTCTTCAGTAGTTTCTCCCAGTTTGAAGTGCTGATGCGAACTGTAGAGAAAATCAGAGAAATTCTTTGATTGACATAATCTTAGGACATCTTACATCACTGCTGTGGCAGATTAAAAAAAAAAAGACTTGTTAGAATAGTGAATATGTTGTATTGATAATTCAGTCATCGTAGGCTTTAAAGTCCTGCACAATATGGAAAAACAGAATAAAATTTTATTTAAAACGTATTTGACAAGGAGAAAACATTAAATAATGTTACAAAAACTATGTAAACTTTGCTATGTTTGTAGGACTTCTAGCCATGGCTAATTAGCTAATAATGTTGATGTTAGCTGCAATAAAACAAAGATTTAGAAGGAAACTTGATTAGTATGATGAGTATAACTGTTTACATGTGCAAAATTCTTTCAATCGCGTTATAATTAAGTTCGGATCTATACTGTTTACATTGATCGGAATCTACCGATTGGTATGTTTACATGAAGCATTTTTGTTTGGCTCAGGCTTTTAAGGTTGTTGCAAATTGCGCAGTTCTAGAGAAGAGACACGACCCAACATGTTGGTGTTACAATGATCTGGTGACCCCCTGGAATTATCTTGGGATGCCCAGTTTGGAAAAGGCCGTTCTGGAGGGTCTACACTGGTCTCTTTCTGAGAGGCAGTTTGTAGGGAAAAGCCTCTCCAGACAGGTTTCCTCTTGTGATTGGTGATTGAAACTGCAACGTTGAGCTTGTTACTCCTACATTTGTGTGTAAGGATGTCTGTGATTATTTTCCAGTCCTTGCAGCATGTCCAGGTGCAATCCCTCAGCAAGTTTCCTCAAAGTCTCATTAGCTCCGATAAACATCAACACACACAAGGGTAATTTTCTCCATGGTGGCTGCATGGTAGAGGAGGGTAACAGATTCATTCCTGAACGTGCTGGCTCTGCTTTAAACCTGGACGGCCCAGGGTTGATGCGATTAACTCTGACTAACCTCAAGCAGATGGGGGTGGGGGTCGTCTCTCAAGTCTCCGCTGGTACAGACTGAAGGGGAGTCAGTGTAAAAGCCACAAGACGCCAACAGCTGACTAGAGTCGTCTGTCCGTGCCTCAGGACTGCTGTTTGAGCCTCTCTCGGTCCTCTGAGAAGATGGGATCAGAAGAGAGATGTTTATATTCACACCAGATCGCATTTCAAATGGCATCTCTACTAAAGTTGAACAAATACACCACAGGATTCCTGCGTTGTAAAAAAAAAATCCCCCCCCACCACCACACACACACACACACACACACACCACCCCTAGCATAAGTTGTTCTGATTGTAAAGATTTCTGAAAAGCCTGCTTTCAGTTTCACTTTTGGATAACTTTGATGGTGTAATCGGCTGGTTGCTGGGACTTGTGGTTTGCCTGCCAGGAAGTCTGCAGTGAAACTAATCTCCAGATCAAACCACAACTAGGAGCGCCTGATGATTCAGCTCTCAGACACTAGACACTCTGTAGTCATCATGTTAAAAAATTCGGTGGAATATCGTCCAAAGTTTGAGATTAAATAAGTCTTTCAATGATGGCGATCTTCTGTAAACCAATCCTGGCATTATGACTTGTGATAATATCTTTAAATAAATTAAATTCATGTTTATTTTTCCGTATCTGAAAGCAAAACTTATTTTTTAGCAGCACATATTAAATAATCCTCCATGAAGGCTTTTTTTTTTCTCGTCTGAAATTATTTGAAACAACAACATGGGCTGTATGTATAATCTTAATCCAAAACAAGAAATCTTAGACATGTGAGATTACTACAGAATTGTAAAGATATGTGCTTCTGTGTCAGAGTAAATTCACCTGAAACAGTAGAACATTAAAATGCTATCTCCTAAAAGAAAACCACATTGCTTTCAGTGAAAACAAGATTCATTCATTCTGATAAAGAACTGTGCAAACATGGAAGCTAAAAAGTTAATCTGAGCAGTTTATAGATAGATACGTTAAAAGACGTTACACAGGTGCATGTATCAGGAAGCCATTGAACCACGCTGATGATCAACACCTTTAATAATGGTCAGAGTCGGGAGAATGGACGGATAACCCCCCCTATTAACCTTAGAAACATCATGAGGATCCAGAAGGAAGTGAAGCCCAAGATAGTATATCATAGGAAGAGTGAATGTATAACCCTCCATCTCCATGACAACTACCTGAACTTTCATGATTCATTTAAAAAAACAGCAGAGTCGTAGGAGAGCACATTTTTAAACCAGGATAAAAGTCCTGACCACAAAACAGCAAAAGTAAGACATGATTTATGAACTTTGCTGCTAGCTTGCAGGGTCCCATAGTGATGCGACAGACGTCTTTATATATCAGCGTAGTATCTACTTGCTTGTGTGGTTTGCTTGAAGTGGTGAAATAAGCAGAAGCCCTACAGTGGACAGTAATGTTCTCAGGTTTTTAGCTATTACATTCCCAAATAATTGATTTATGTTTGAATTGTGTTTCATTTGGATACCATTGTTTGGTCTTTTAGCTGGGTTTCTCATGGTTTTGGTATGCTACATGTTAGGATTGATGCTTCCCAGTGTGTGCAAAGAGCTTCTGTATTGCACATATAATGTGCAATACATAAATATCATAGCTTGACCTAATTTGGATCAGACGTGACTCATCCTTTAGCCACTTTAAACATGACTCGGCATGTTTTAAAAGTTTTTTTATTGCATGGATCTGCACACAAAAGCATTCGATTCTGGCTTTTGACCAATTATCTTGTTAGTATTGACAAGTATAATCTGTGAATATGTTTGAAAGGAGGAGTTGGAAGTTCTGTGATTACACCATGATTGTTGCTCTGATTTAGTTTTTAAAAAGGTCCTCCCAGTCCAACACATTCACTGGCAAGGCAGGCTGCAGGAAAGGGGGGAAATATAGCTGAGTGGTTATGATGTAACACTGCTTCCAGATGAAGTTTTAAAGTCATTCTTAGAAGCTAAAACTCCCAGGGAAATTTGGAGGGAGCTGTGTTTCTGGCAGTTAACAGAAAAGTGTGGTGGTCCTCCACCTCTGTTAAACAGGTTGGTACTATTTGCCTCCTCTGTCTTTACTTCAGCTCGATGCAGGCTTCTCCATTACATCAGAGAGGGTGAGAGAGCCAAAAAAGCTAGGAAAGCCACGCAGCCACCCAAAACGACTCGGGTCCCAGCCAGCGGTGCAGCAAGCTTGCAGAAGTCTGATCTCTGCGTCTGCACAGCTCACTGTTATTACTTCTAACGCAGTGATGGCATTGTGGAAGACTTTGCTCGCCTGGATGACTTTCTCTTAGGCATGTATCACACAGAGGGGAAAGATGGAGGATGATGTGATATACACATGCAGGAATGCCACTGAAAATTGCCACTGAGTCTTAGTTCCCCCGCTACTCGGAGCAGAACTGTCTTGGTTATGCAAGTAGAGTAGGGCTGCAACTAATGACTATTCTGATAGTCGATTAGTCACCGACTATTAAAACGACCAATCGGATTATGTATCTCATAATTATTAAATGGCTTTGAAATCTTGCATGAGGTTGTTATGTAAGTCCGACAAGCCTCCTCTTTAAATGTTCGAGCATTGCGGACGTACTTCTGTTGTACGCAAAGTCCGCTTTACAAATCTCACATGTGTTTAATTTATTTTGTAATATTAAAAATCAAGTGATCCCTGACTTTTGACGTCCTCTGCCGCCGTTTTGTTCCGTGGTCGGCCGCCATATTTTCCCCTGGCGGACTTTATTGCACATGTGCAACTCTCAGCAGAGATGGTAAAAGATGGCTGTGTCCGTATGTCCACCCTACTCCCTAACCCCTCGTTCACTACATAGGGCTGCACTGTATAGCACATTACACTGTGCACTCATTCTCTTGGCGATTGGGACACGAAGCTGCCTATTTTTCCCTCGCCGCAGACCACGTGACTACCAGCCATCACCACGGCAACCACAATGCGCGTCTAGATGTCATTCCAAATCCAATCCAAAGTTGTGTGTAATTGTTTTTATTCCTTATGTTGTATTTTATTCTTTGTTGAATATCTATTTAATAAAAAATGTTTTTTCGCCTCCTTGCGCCATGCTGAGCTTCTGCCAACAATGCATTGTGGTCTATATTGACCCGTCTAGTGACCATCGATGCTCACTACTTTTCAAGATGCACCATGGGTAATTTTGAGTGCCCTACTTTTTTCTCTCTGGACATTCGGACACCCCTACAAAATGGCGGGACGTAGGGAGTAGGGTGGACATTCGGACACAGCCGATGTCTCACTCTGTATCGTTGCAGCCCTAAACTAGAGTTGACTGCATTGCTGAGGGGAAAAGGTGGCGTGAGGTGGATAAAATGTTCTCAACCTAAGGATGTTGCCACCCTCTTTCCTCTCGTGTGTGTGTGTGTGAGTGGTGTTTTTCCTCTCATGTCGTCGAACAGGTTTTTGCAGAAATTTGAAGTTCATCGCGTGTCTTGTTTGGAGGGTTTGATATTGTGTATGTTTTTTTTGTCTGCACCCTCTCTTTGTGTAGAGAAATGTTTGGTTAGTCTTGGTCTAAAATTACTTAGAAAACTTAAAAAAATTTAAATGAGCATTTCTTAGAAAATGCAGGTCATGGCACCTAAAATAAATCCAAAATAAGCTGTACATCCTGCCTAATTGTCTATCTTGGCTGCTTGTCCAGGTATTAGCATTGTATAATTATTGCTGCATTATTTTCTTACCAAAGCATGTCATCTTGTTGTCACATCACTTGGCACAGCCGGTCCTCCGCTTCCTTTTTGCATCTCAAAGTCACACGAGATCTCTCATTGCTTTTCCAGCAAGAGCAGAGAGTGCGATGCGTATAGCTTGACAGCCTTTTATCCTTTTTATATAAGGAATATGTGGGATTTATTATGTCCTGTGCCTTTTATTTTTCTTCTTCTGGTCACAGAGATTTGTTGCAACAGATGTCCTCAGGCATCCTTTGCTCCTGCAGCTGGTAGTGGGCTTCTAAGTTTTCTGTGATTCCTCTGCGGTATTTATTGGACGTTGCTGGGATTATCACCTCTGGTTCCCTTTCCACTTCTCAATTGATGACAAGATCATTCTTTCCTCTGCTAGAGAAGATGAAGCATGGCTTTTAAACTAGGAAAGACTTGATCTGGGTACTTTTTTTATTTTTATTCTCCTTATAAGTGTTCCTTTCTGTTTTCTTCTCCATAAAGATGATGCACTGGGAGAATCGGTTGCCCTTTTTCCTTTCTGATTTTTTAAATCTTGGAAATTGCAGGTCTGTGTAGATGTATTAAAAGATTTTCCTGGCACTTAGTGGTTCCTACTCTACCCTACTGCCAGTGACTCTTAATATCTGACTGATGTGACCAGAAGAACTCTTACCAGATTTGCATATTACATAAGTGGATTTGCTAAGATGTTTAAAAGCAGCCAAAGCTGAGATGTTTTCCTGCACCTACAAGTCAACGAGTGGCCTGTGAAGAGCTGGACTGGGTTCCTGAAACTATACCCTGCTTCCTCCTGACTGCAGTTTAAATGCTGAAGTTAGGTGGTGCGGCAGGGCCTTTAAAAAGTAACCCACTATTGGTTTGAACACAAGAGTGCTGAATGGACCGTGTGAGTTATTAACCTTTTACAACTCTTTGGTAGATAATTATGAGGTTTTTTTCACTTGGGGTCAGATAAGTAGGTGGATATTGCTGGTATTCAATAATGTGACTTTTGCAACCTCACATAGGTCCAGCCAACAAAGTGGTGTTCAAACAAACCAAGGAAGACGTAAGATGTTTGGGTATTTTCACAATTAGGATGCAAGTTTATTCACTGGAAACTAAAAAAAAAAAGTTGAGCTGTCTTAAGGCGTCGATCGTTAAATGTTAAAAGATTGAAGCTTCATCTTAGTCAGTTCCCGACATTTTGATGTACCTGGTGCTTTCAGAGGAGGTTCGACATTACCAAACAGATGAAAGTATGGAAAAGCTTTAAAGCCTTTAACTCTGTTAAAAGCAGTTTAATTAAGGCTAATTTCTGCTCCTTTTATGCATGTAAATGGGTAATGCAATGTCAAATGTTGTCAAACGTTATGCCCATATGCTATAATGCAGTGGTTTCCAACCTTGGGTCCGGGACCCCCCAACGGGGTCCCCCAAAGAGCACAGGGGGTCCCTGAGGCTTTGAGGGTTAGAGCCATTGTGATTAATTTCTACAAATTGTCCCTATTTTATGGAAAAAAAGCTAAGGTTTTATGTTGTTAATTTAACCTTGACTTTATCAAAGGACAGGACTCAACCAGAATACATTATTTATGGTGAGAATCTCACGTTCTCAAGCATAAAGCCAAACATGGTTTCAGCATAGGGTGGAGCAGGGGGTCCACGGCATTTTAGTATATGCATGAAGGGGGTCCCAAGACAAAAAAGGTTGGTTACATCCTTTAAGCTGGATTTATACTCGCCTAGTGTCTGCGTAAGGTCGGTATGGCATAGCTGATGCTGGTGAGTTTTCTCTCGCACTCAAGCGTAGGGGGTGCGCGTCGTTTTGGTTGTGTGTTGCAGTTTTTCTTCCTAATCTGAAGGTGGCAGCAGGGGTGGATTCGGCTGGTAAACTCAATAGAACGTTCTTTTGATGCTTCACTTCAGTTCTGGTAGCTATTTCTTGCTTTAAAACAACAATAATGTTCAACATGGCGCAGTCTCTTTATGACCTTGTGGAAGCAAACGAAGAAATAATTAAATCAGCCTCTCATCAACTTGATCCACTGGTTATTGTTTTTTTTTTTAATAAAGGCTGTTACCACACAAATTCAGCGAGAAGATCCAGAAATTCCAAAATGACCAATCACAAGGGAGTACTTCCGCGTAACCGTCTATGTAGCAGGGGTGCACATAAGGTCTGGATAAGGTGGGCGTCGAGCTTTTATGGATCTACTTTACGTTGGCTTGGTTGTTAGGTAATACATCCACTAGAGGGCAGTGTAGAATAAAGAGTTCGCAGTTTCAGACAACAAACATTGCGGTGGAGGTGGTCATGAAAATTTACATTCCTAGAGAGATAAAAAGAGGCGGCGTGTTAGACTTTATTGGTCTGTGTGGCCATCAAATACATCAAGCTTCATCCTCTTCTTCCTTGTTTCTTTCACTGGTTGCACGTGAGCTATACTGTGTAACTCTGTTTGCTACACCTGGCATCAAAAAACTGACCAAAATATGCATGTAAACATGCAGAAGTTGGACAGAGCGCTTCATCTGCATGCATATACATATTTAGCATAGATCAGACTTTAATGCAACCGCAGTCTTAACAGCTATGGCTTTCATTTAGCCACAACATAGCAAAAGCTAACAGAAGAGGACCCTAATCAACGGAAGTAAAGTGATTTCTCTAACCTTAAATGACGTGATCACTACAAACTGGCATGTTTTGTCTTCACGAGGAAGCCTGAAGTAACGTCTATCAGTTTGAACAGCTTGAACAACCAAAAGCAACATCTATATTTGCATTTTCAAGAACAACACCCACACTTTGGTCTACAGTGAACTAGTTTGACCCATGCTTCACATAACTTACCAGGTAGATGTGATGTCACATAAATACATGCAGCAATTATTTTTTTCATCCTCCTTAAACAGATTAAATTCACTTAATAAAAATAAGCTGCCCTTGTATTGAGTTTCTCAGTGAACCAAAAACCTTTCTAAAGGTTTATGAATCAAATCTGTTTATAGATATATAGATGTGCTATACATAATACAATTTGAGACTGCGTGAAAAGGCGGGGCCTTATTGATTTTAGTATAAGATCCTGCTGCATGCTATTAATAAGCTTGCATAAAGTACCTTGCTTTTTGCATGTTTTGCTCCATTGAGCATGTGCATTAATGCAATTTTAAGTTGAGTTTGCAGAGAATATGCAGCATTTCATGTTCTGCCTCAGAAATTAGCATTTTTGTACTTTTCAACTTTGCTTCCTTGTCTTTTTTTGTTTGTTTTTTGTTTGTTTTTTTCATCCGTTTTTTGGCGCTTGATCTTCTTAATGATGAGCTGGTTGTTTCCCAGCTCATTCAATCAGCATTTAAGGTTTCTTTTTCTTTTAGGTTTTAGGAGGATCTTTGCTCTGTATGGGAATGTCTTGTTTTGTATGACAATCCATCAAACACCAAGCAGATGTTTTTTTCCATAGAAACATCGTAGAAACAACACAAGTGTTTTCTTTCCTTATGTGTGTTCCTTAAGTACATTTTAAACATGGGCTAAACCATTTACTCGGCACACACCGGTGTCATATTTACTTTCCTTTGTGGCACATTTATCTTGCCAACACCTAACAAACCTCGAGTGCTCTGACAGATCATAGCTGCTTAAAGGTGATGCTTCCTTCCACTGGCAAATATTTTTTACATCTATTTAAGAGGCAACCTCCTCCCTTGGTGTTCATTAGCAATGCTAATCCTCTTGTGTGCCGGACATAAGAATTGTAGCAGACCCAGTGTTTTTACGGACATCAGTCAGCTCTGTTTTTGTTAATGTAAATGTCCTTTGAACACCTTTATTTACGGTTCTTGTGATTCAACTTTCTTAAATCTCACACATGACAAAAGCTATTTTTCTGGTTTCATAGTAGCTAGATTAAAAGATTTAAAAAATCTGTGCTTTGTTTCCTTAATTGGTGTGGATGAGGAGCAGAATGTCTGTAAACATGCCATGCATGGAAGCTCCAGCACGCTAACATCAGTCTCCCTCAGTGATAGTGGCCCACGGATCCCCTCTGCAAGGCCTAACACAGGAGACAGATTAGGAAACAACTCGCAGGACACAGATAAAGAACAGGTTGACTTGGTACACTTATCAGTACCAACTCAGAATTAATTTTTTCCCTCCCTTCAGGTTCCAAGTCCCAGAGAGGTCAGGGAGGAGGGGAGAGGGGAAAAAGGAAGCCCTTTGTTAATAGAAGAACAATGTTGCGCCTGAGAGTGCACAGTCCTGAGCCTGGAGTCAAAACAGGGCAGACAAACAGGCAGACAGTCAGAGGAAAAGTTGTGGGGGGAGAAGAGAGGAAGAGTGAGGAGGAGATGGGGGAGTATGTTCCCTGAAGATGTCTCAGACTGTCTGGCGGGGCTGGGTCAGCGCATTGAACTGGAGGAACCAGGTGGACAGGAAGGGAGGGTCACCACACGGTCAGCCTGAGCTAAGGAAGCCTGAAAAGATTTGTTTACGTTCACACTTAGCTACAGTTTCACACAGCCAGACCATTGGCTATTTCTTTCCTGAAAATCCTTCTCCTCTCCATCTTCCATTTATTAGGCTGTGTTTCCACATAGTTTTGACTTGGGATGGGGATGGAATTATTACCAGGCGACTGTCTCCATTCCCACACCCCCACTTCCTCCCCTCTCATAGGCTCTAATGTAATGGTTAACCACAGAGCAGCAGACTAGAGGCAGTGAGAGCCAATATTTCCCCTCTGTGTCCTGTTCTTTCCCCAAGCTTTTCTGTCTTAGTGGGTGAAAATGTGACTGCTAAAATGGCCGTATGTGTTCGCTTCAAGAAATGAAAGTGGATCCATCTCGACTTGGCCAGTGATTGCTACCATGGTGACGCCTCCCCCCTCATCCCCTTCTTCCCTTAGACATCACGTGACTCCTCTCCCCAGGTGTTTGGCTTGCGCCTGGCAGACTTCATTGATTCGCCTGCACAGAAGAGCTCTTTGTGTGTCAGCCTGTGAGAAACTCTGCCCATCCTCTCCCCACAGGTGGGACTTTAACTTCACCCCAACGTCTGACTCGGCCTGCACTGAGCTGCTGTTAACACTTGGAGGAAATGATTTTTATTAAGAGACTGCAAAGGAAGGACTATCAGTTGTATGTGTTTTGTTTATTGTTCTCAGCTGTCATCAGGGAAGCAGCCCTGCTCGGGCTTGTAATGTAAAAAAGCAGCCATGGGGATTATGCACCCAAACAACCCTGTTCCCCTCAGCCACTTGGTTATATTTACACTCAATCACTGAAAAATTTAGATTTTTTTTTCCTTTTGGTGTATTTAAACCTGTTGTGGTCGCTGTTGAAAGTGTAGTGAGCCTTAAACTATATGCGTCCTTGATATTGACATTAAAACAAAAGTAAAAAAGCTTTTATCTAATGCCATTTTATTTGATGCAACTAGAAATGTCTCGGTTGCTGTCATCCCATCGGACTGCAGCGATGTCTGTACCCTTCCCTCCCTCATCCTTCCTATCAGCCCGAGCTGCAATCCCTGTCTGTGTGAGGCTCTGCGACCGGAATGAGAAGCACAGGCAGCACAGAGACACCCTTCTCTCAGCTTAGCCTCAATAGTTGCTGTCGCTATGACGACAGAGGACTTTAGATGGGGCCAAGATGCATGGGATTATGTGATGCTTTTTTGGAATGAGGGTCTGTGTTTTGTGCGATAGGGGTTACAGTTGGAGATGTAATATTGACAGTTTTGTGGTTTTGTTGCAAATTCCCCAAAAATAAATTCAAATTTATTTGAATTTGCAAGATTTCTAAAAGAAGAAATCACCTCTTTCTTTCCTAACACACGAGCTTACTTGTCAGCAGGGAGCTTGCAGCCCGTGACATCACGTGCAGGCCAATCACACATCCAAAATTAACAGCGTTAGCTCTGGTAATATGTGACGGACAATGCTCAGCAATGCTTATTGGAAATTGAGATTAGCTCAGCCTCCACTGGTGTGTCTGAAAGTGTGTGTCGTGTGTAACTAAGTTTAAACCGAGAAAAAAAAAATAGGGGAGCTGCGACAGTAAAAAATTGTGAGAACAATGTGATGCAAGCTTTCATAGTTTCCATTTTAAAGAACACTGAAAAGGGTTATTTCCATTAATGTGTTTAGACAAAAAACTGATAAGAAAGAAGCCTATTGAACAACGTTTAACCCTCTTAAAAAAAAACGGGTGAGTGTGTAAATGACACATTAACTTTTAACTTCATTGTGACGATAGCTAAGCATTAACATCACCGCATGCTTTACAGGCTGGCGAGCCATCCTCCAGAATGCAGCTTGGTCTTTTTTTTTGTTTTTCTGTAACCCCAAAAAATCCCACAAGGATGGCTAAATCCATTTGCTTTTATAACTCTTCCTCTGCCTCACTTTCCCACTGGAGTGCACCTCTTCTGTAACTCGCACAGAGCTAAAAACAAAGCAACACAAGCGCAAACAAGCAGATGTCACATTGCTTTTCTGTTATGGTTCTTCCATCATCTTCTAAGGAAAGTGGCATTATTGAGGGATCTTTACCAATAATTAATTGTGGTGTTTAATACTCTGATTAATTGTGAAATCTTACATATTGCTCAAAGTTCAAACTTTTTAAGGCCTTATAGCTGTAGTTGATGGTCCTGTTCAGTCTCATATGACTGACGCAGCAGGCTCAGATGATAAAGGCCTGTAAATACTGATAGTGAAAATGATCACGGGCCTGTTGTTGATTAAAAAGGCTATCAGGGAGGTATCCAAAAAATTTCCAACCACTCTTTAGTTTTTGTTTTTTAAAACATCATATTGCCTTTGCATGTGTCTGTATCACAGACTGTGTATAAAAGATGGACGGAGCCTCTGTGACGTTACCCGTAGGTTTCTGAAGATCAAAAGTGAAGCTGATTGGGCGTTCCTACCATCGCCATCTTGGCAGCGTCACACCTGCCGTCACTCCTGGAAAATACAAAAATGGGCAAAGTGGCGGTGCTGAGAGGGGGGCTGTCAGCGTGGGGGATTGACGGCTATCAAACTCCGAGCTGCCTGTAGCTAAGAGCTAACTGAGCCAACTGGGATCTAACGTGAGGTAACCGGCTAACGGTGGTAGGCGGGCTAAAGCTAAAGCGCACTGTTAGCCGGTGTTTGTCAGTTTAGCATAGAGTAGCATACATTACGTTAATGCGCATGCGGGTTAGGGGAAGGGTTCGGGATTACGTGCAGTCGTCAGTTTGCGCTATGCGTATGCTGATCTGACAACGAACACCGGCTACAATCAGCGTTTGTGCTACACTCTCCCTTGCCACAGATTTTGGATATCTGTCAATCAAAAGGACATGCCCCTAATTATGCCGAATTTCAAGATTAAATACCATCCAAACGGATGAATTCACCCGCCTCACAATTGTCATGAAACTTGACCTATTAATCCTAAAATGGCTTTTTGTACCAGGCTCAAAACATTTATTTCTGCTGTGAAGTTGGTCTTTTAAACATGGGAGTGATTTCCTCTGTTTTGGAGCTTGTCCCTGAGGATGAGGGGTGAACTGCAATTTTTTGCACTTCCGCATGGGCTTCACATTTGGAAATGGACTTGGAAATGGACTTGTACTTATATAGCGCTTTTCCAGTCAGCTTGACCGCTCAAAGCGCTTTAC
>JBAMHW010000023.1:5276064-5305339 GCA_037177495.1 Rhadinocentrus ornatus | reverse complement strand
GGAAAGCCTGTAATCGATCCTTCAACCTTCCGGTTGAAAGACAACTGCTCTTCCTCCTAAGCCACAGCCACCCATTTTACCGCTGGAGGTTGCTGCTTGGTCTGTATTCATGTTTTTGCATCCATTTTTCGTTTTCTGCACACAGAGCGAGAGAGCAGGTCCCCGTTTCAGAAAGCGGGTTTAGTGAAAACTCTTGAGTTAGTTGAGTCCGAGTTAAGGGAAACTCTGGGTTTTTGGTTTCACAAAGCGAGTTCAGTGTAACTCTGAGTCAGTTACTATGGCAACAGACTCCGTGAAGCTAACCTGGTCGCTAACTAACTAACCCTGAGTTTCTCCTCTCTCTCTCTTTTTTTTTTTTTTTTTTTTTTTTTGCACAATCTGTATCTGAAAAATATTCTCTGTAACATTTCAAACATATCCAGTAAGTTATGTGTAAAGACATGTGGGTTTGTTTCAAAGTGGACAACAATGAATACTGGTTAACAGCATTGAGATAGCTTAATAAAACCCTAAAGAAAACCTTTTTTAATTAGGAAATTTCTGTTAACTAGATCACATGTTGATTGTAGCTACCGAATGCTGCTTAATTGTGTAGAATAGGTAAAACAACAATGACATTATAACCTGTTTTAACAACATTTTTAAATTACATCTTTATTTGCTGCCAAGTACGTTTGGTGCCTGTTGGGTTGCACCTGCATATTAAACATGCACACACATGGGTGACGCATCAAATAAACCTGAATAAATGAGTGATGAAGCACAACAAAAGCAGATACTTCCAACAAGTCGACTGCATGGTAAAATCATGCACGTAACATCCCATCATGCTCTGGGGCATGTAAAGATGCTGAGTTGATTCTGAATTTGCATCAGGATAACGAGGGAAGCAAAAAGGGTTGATTGTCAGGGCACAATTGACGTTGACCAATAAGAAAACTCGTACAACATGTTGCCCCTTTAGCACAAGCGTGTCCACTTCCTTTGCTTTGAGAAGACGGCGTCCCATTTTTAAAAAGTGGATTACCATGTGTGGCCAGGCAGAGACATCACTATCCAGTTTATATATGAAAAACCAACTCAAGACAAAAGTCATTGCATTTTATGGAAAATCTAAACAAATTAAATGTGGTCCAATTAAATTCAGTCCTGTTTATCATTTAGTTGCTAGTCCATCCATCCATCTGGTCTGCTCCTCCCAGTCTAAGGCGACCAGAACCATCTCAGCAGCTCTATGCTGAACCCAGCTACTCTCTGAAGGAAACTTTATTCCACATGAGCAATGTGAGCTGTAGAAGAGGGACCTTAGTGTGGCCTTGTCTCAAGATTTTTCTCTCAATTTTCAGCTGTAACGCTGCCCCTTTATTTATTTTTTTTATATAAAGAGTTTATTTAAGTATAATTGTAGTGTTGCCTGCCTGCTGTGTGGCTAACTGAGGGCTGCTAATGTTCCTATAGAAGGACCTGCATTTTTTCTGGGCTTAGCATGGTTTGAGTTTTGTCATGTCTTGCTTTCACTGAAGTTTCCTTTTATCTCAGTTGTTGTTTTTCTGCGGGTCTTGTCACTGCTGGTAGTTTCTTGACTTTTTGTGCTTTGTGGTGATGTTTTAGCCTCAGAGTCGGATGCTAATGTGAATTTTGCCAGTTGCCTAAAAGCTTTTGTCCTACGCCATTAGTGGCATGCAGCAGAAAAATTATGGATATCGTCCCTTTGAAGGACTGAAACACACACACAGGCGCAGATATAGCACACTCTCCTGTGCTTGTTAATAATTAATTGGATCACTGGAGTTGAAATTAAGGGTGTCCCAGGGTCCTGTGTGTGCGTGCATGCGCACGTGCTCGCCTCTGTGTTCACCAAGAATGCGACCGAAAGTGATGCGTACCAGATGTTTTAGAAATGAGGTGGGTTTCACTGGAACGTAACACATTCCCAGGGATGTTTGTGGAAAGAAATTCTTCCTCATCTGTCCAGCATGTTCTGCAACCCCCTCCTCTCCTCCTCCTCCTTCACCACCAGACGTCCAAGACTCTGCATCCAGTTTAGTCGACTGTTTATGCTTCTTTTTCTGTCTTTTTAATCTCTCATGCTCCTCGTGTGTCTGCAGAGCGTGTATTTGCAGATGCTGGTGCATGAAGGGTATGTGGGTAGAACCATTTCAGTTCAAAGCCAAACTAATTCAGAGTGATATTTGACGTGTGTGTGTGTGTCTGAGTATGTGTGGCATGGAATAGAAGTGCAGAGGAAAAGGCAGCGACTGATGATTGAATGGCTTAAGCGGCAGTCTGCTACCAAGGGAGGGCTTTTTTTGTCTATTTATGTCAGTAAATTCAGAGCAGTCTCACCTGCACACAAGTGGACCGGGCGAGCCAGACCAGAGAAAAATAAATAAGAGGCACTGCTTATTTCCATCACTCTGATTTTGATACAGATTTATTTAGTCGTCTTACATGATTCACCACCAATACTGATAACAGATACCAATTATTTTTTCTGTCAAATAATTAGCCGACTGCTCCACACACAAGCTCAAGCGATGACAAGCAAAACACGTTTTTGGAGACGAGTGCAGCTTGAAATAATCCCAGCGTGCATGAAGGCTGCCAGCAAACAGCCATGGCATGAAAACAGGTTTATGCGGCTTAAAGCACGGCTGAGCAGCAGCAGCATGTGCAGGGGTATCGTGTAGACTTCATTGAACAAAATAAAGGAATGGCAGCGATGAGATCATCAGTATTGTGTCTCACTGTGGTCTTGCCTTAAATCATTCCAGCTGCAGTTCCAGCTGTTGGCAAGCAGATGCTACAACTTCAGCTTCATCACATACTTTTCAGCAGCTATTTTTTTTTCTTTGCTTTCATGCCACTTCTTTGAAATACAATTTCTTTGTTTTTTTTTCTTCTAAGTTTACAGGGACTGTAACAACAACTTTTCTAATGCAGCATCTATCTTCAGACTAGTGAAAGAGCCGCATCGATGGCTAGACTACTTAGTGGCTTTTCCTCAGGACTTTATTACAGGAATAAAAGAAAAACTAAAGTTTTTCCATGTGCCTGACTCACTGGCTGAAACTCTGAACTCCAGACACCCAGGTGGTTACCGAGCTTCCCCATACATCCTTGCTTTGCACAGGAGGGTGTAAGTGTCTCTGCCTCATCAGCTCCACATCTCATACAGCAGATCAGCAGGATGGAGCTCGTCTGCTGCTGGCAGCCTGGTTCTGCTGGAGAAACGGAGACTAAACATCTCCTCCCGCTGCAGAAAGTCAGATTGTTTCAATAAAGAATGCAATGTGGCCTGTTTTTCCTTCAGCTGTTTTATCCTTAATGATAAGAAAAAAACATCTGTGGGAGCAAAACTCCTAACTTTTAAACCTTGAGAGTCACTTGTCGACGAGATGTCTTGAGGCCCACCATCAGCGTCTATGCATGCAGATGCATTCTAATAAAAATAGAAGAGACTGATTGATTGTTTAATCTTCGCCCTGTTTGGATCGTAGCTCTGCAGCGGCTCGTTCCAGCATGATGTATTCCTACTTTAACCCGAAGCTTGATGAATCGCTTCTTGACCCATGGACGTTCCAGTCATTTTCCAGACTGCGGAACAAACTGAAGTAGAAACACAGGCAATGCTCAAATATCCACATTCAAATCAGCATATATGGAAGTGGTGCTAAAACAGGACAGAAATAATAGGTTGTTATTACATGTACATGTAATATGGTTATTATTGTTGAATATTTGTTCGTTAATGTACAACTCCATTATAACATCATGATGTTGTTTAGGATAAAATATATATTTGTACTGTTGGATACTTTTACTCACTATTATTACTGGATAGCTTCACTATAATAATAAAGTATTGTAGGTTATAGGATTATAATTATATTACTAATATGTTACTATTATAAAACTATGAATATTATGTTTATTCTGTTAGTATTATTTTTATTTGCTGCATACCTCCTTTTTGTTGTTTAAGGTTATATATATGCTGAGAGTTATCAATCAATCATTATTTATTTATATAGCGCTTTACAACACTCAAAGGTGTCCAAAGTGCTTTCCAATAAAACCAGTGCAAACACAATAAAATGATGAAACGAGAAGTACATCAGTTAAACACAATACAATAAAATAAAAAGGGATATTATTGCGATTGTTTTATTGTAATATGATTTATGGTTTTTACTAATTGTTAATTACTGATAGTGAATGTGACTGTGGTTGGTGTAGAGATGATGATAATGATGGTATTGATTATAATTAACTGGGGTGTGGAGATGGGATGGGAATAAACATAGTCGTCCCACTCCTTTTTTAACAAGGATATTTTTATGTTGCTACATTGCGTGGTCTGAAGAAGGGATAACAAGTGCTTACCATACCGCCATGCTGTGTTCTTTCTTAAACATCTTACTTTTCTTTCTCTTTTTCCTTTTGCAGTCCTGTGTGCCAAAAACCTTGTGAAGAAGGACTTCTTTCGTAAGTATCTACCAATCACAGCTGCCTTATGCATTTATTGGCATACGCATCAAACACCAAACTAGAGGAATAAGTGGCTGTACCTAAATATAGACTTGAGCTAGTTCCTGAAGTCCCTTACTGAACATTTTTACTATCTTGAGTCACAACTATCTTGCACGTTAATTCCCTCTTAATTTGTAATAGCTTTTCTTGCGTGTTGGGAGTGTTGTGGGGTGTTTGGGTCAGGCTGTCATGGTGAATGAGCACATAAAGGTCCTCTACTCACTTGAGTGGTTTCTTCGGTGCCCATTCCTGCCATTCCAAAGCTCAGGAACTGAGCAAACATTTACTCCCCGGAATCGGTGGGGATCAGCACTGTTATTGTGCACATCCTGATGGGATGGTGCCGGTTAGCGTGCATGCTTAACGATGCCTATATCATATCTTCTTAGCAATATATTTTGTGTGTCATCTATAATCTTTCTTCTCTCCCTTCAGGCCTTCCTGATCCCTTTGCCAAGGTAGTCGTGGACGGTTCAGGACAATGCCACTCTACAGACACTGTGAGGAACACGCTTGATCCCAAGTGGAACCAGCACTATGATCTGTAAGTTCCCGTCCATTTTTATAACACCTCTCCCATCTGTTTCCAGAGATAAAAGAAAAGCCCCTTTTGGTTAATGCCTCACATTCCTCGTGTCTTTCTTTCTTTAGCTTTGATGTGTATCAGGCTTTGCCGTTTACAGGATCTAAACAGTAACAGATGCAAACAGCTCTTACATCTGGCCTCTCAGCGTCTAGATACTCTACGGTGACATAATGGCTCGGTCTAAAAGTGTACCCCTGGAGCAGCATTTAAAGCATCAAATTTAGCTGTAGTATTTTCTTCCATTGACAGAAACACGTGAATGTCTTGTTGCAACTCTGCTTTGCTTTTTTGCTGCGTCCCCTGAAAGCAACCTGGAAAAAGCAGAGACGCAGCGCATGAGTGAAAATGTGAGAGTGAAAGTTTCCAGTATTCGCCCCGGTGTTTATCCAAACCCTCATTTGTAGCCAACAGTGAGAGGAAGCACGTGTCTCAGTTTGTTTGGTTGCTGTGGATACGAGACCCTTTCTCTATTCAGCTGTTAAATTAGCTGCTCGTGTCACATTTGACAAGAGAAAGGGGCAGGGGAGTCGTGCACGAATGCACACCTTAGGGATGAACCGATGGAAAAGAAAGGAAGCAAAACTTCTTTGGGCTGGAATTTTTATGAAAATGACTTGTCCACCAAGACAGTGCTTTTACCATCAATGTACCCTGTTGTAGAGCAGAAGCACTCTCAGGTAGTGTGTTGGAGGAGAGAGGTTTAATGGACTAAAGCGGCCTAGCCTAGACACACTTATATAAATAGCTCTTCAACTACCTGGTGCTCAGAAAACAGCCTTGTGCATTAAAGTTGTTGGCAGTAACTTTTTCTATTTGTTGCATGTGCTCATGTGAGGGTGTAGAAACTCTGTGTGTTTTGTGTGCGTGTCCAGGACTGTGGGTTCATTGGTGCCGACAGTCATTGTGAACTGTGACCTTCCAGCATTGTTGCAGGATGTGCTGGACAAGCCAAGGATGGTCGATCTGGCTGTCTGCCTCAGGCTCACTTCTAAAACAAATCTCCATGAACTACAGAATAGGATTAAGATTAACTTAGTCGAAGCATAAAATCTCCTGTCTGCTAAATTTGTAGAGAATGAGACCAAATTAGCTTTGTAATAAAATTATTTGTTTGCAGGGCCATCTTTAAAGTGTTTCACTGTTAGTCAAACGTTCATGATGATTTTTTTATTTATTTATTTTATCATTTTAGCACAACTAGTTTCTGGTTGGCATCCTAAATTTTAATTTTTCTAATCTTATGAGATTTTTTTATATGTTCCAGACCTCACACGTGAAGATAAAAAATCAGGCATTAAACAGTATCGTACTGTGTGTGGTGGCGTCAATAATCTAATCACAGAACAACACACACATAACAATGCTGTCCCGCAAGTGATCTACAGTCTAGTCCTCCGAGCCGGACGTCTCACAAGACCAAACGTGATCTAACAAAAACGTAGAAGAACCATAGCAGCAACTGGCAAAAAAATGAAGAAGAAGAAACATAGCAACAACCGGAAAACACAACACCTAGCAAGGAAGAGGATATATAGGACAAAGGGATGATGGTGGTCTTGGGACTTTTGTTAACAGAAAAAGCCAGAACTCAAAAAAATAACGTGAAGACAGACTTTATATCCTTCCTTGTTCCCCAGCCAGCTCGCTCTCTGATTGGCCACGTCACCATCCACACTGTCACAACTCAGGAGTCGTCAGCTTTCCTCACACACTTGAAGATATCGGGTCGTATATTGAACATCTTCAATATTTCCGATTCGCGGCAAGTCTCATGATAATTGGGCGTTTGTTGTCCTTGGTCGGGAAGAGGTGAAATCGGGACAAAAACAGCCCGAAAATCTTTGTGTGTACCAGACTTAAGTTGCTATGTCAACGATGGGGGCTTTGGTGCATGAATAAACCAAGGAGATAGTGGTGCACAACAAGCCAGCAATCCCTACGACCCTGTCTCCATGTCAAGATTGTCACCAGTTTTTACACAATAAATGAACTGAAAATAGTTAAATTCCCTCAGTTCACATTATAATATAGTTATGTATTTATTTAGAAACAATCAATTTGTCTTCTTTTAAAAAAATAAATAATTCAAATTTATTTACTTACATTTTTTTATTTTAAATGCATTTGTTCGAATTAGTTTATATTTATATCTTAAATTATTTATAATATGTTAATTTACAGTAATTTAAAATTTATTTATTTTAATTTGTAATTTTTCTTCAGTTATTTAAAATAATTATTTATTGACATTTTTATTTATGTTAATTTATTTTTATTTATTTATTCAATCATAATTTTTAGTCCTTTACATTATTTGAATTTGAATTTTTGTATCTTCAGTCATTGATAACAAAGTAAAAAGTTTTTAAAATATTTATTTCAAAGGCATTTACTCACTGCTAGTTGACGACAGGCAGGAAATGTGTAAACAAATCTGTGAAAATGAAAAAGTCTGTTCAGGAGTTCATATCAAATCACTGGCTTCTCTTTCCTCTGCTGTCAGTGTCACCTTTATTTACATCTAAAATATAAATGCTGCAAAACAGTCCTGTGATGTGTAAATATAGCAATGAATTAATGTTTTTTTCTGACTTATTGACTGATCAGTTTAGACTCCCAAGGCTGGTTCGGTGTCAGCTAACATACTCGCACATCACTTGCAGAGCTAGTTCTAGCTTTTCCACAACTCAATAATATACCTTCTTCTTCTGCTTAAAAAAACATGCACATGGACGGATAGGATTATTTATATTGGCCAGTTTTATCTTTTTAGTTTTCCTTTTCCTTTGATCATATGTTCTAAGAAGTAAGCTTGTAGTAAAATAAATGTCCAAATTAAAAAGCTTATCAAAATCTGCTGCTTTTTCTGTTTATTGAAATTTTCCCAATGTCCCTTTGTAATGTGTGTGTCTGCGTATGTTTTTATTTATTTTTTTGCATGTGACAATTAAAAATCCAGCCAGACTAATGAATTTTATTGCATTGTAGCTGATCCAGATGACGGGGTTTGGTTATAATACCTTCCTCCCCTCCCGTCACGACTGTCTGACATAGCAGCTCTCTCACATCGCACCCCAGACAGGCATTTGGCATTGACTCAAAATGTCCAGACGTCTTACTCACAGCCCTATTGTTTCATATCCCTTTTGGTAAGCAGCATGATAATTACAGTGGGATGCAGTTCTGCGAATCGTTCAGCTGATTAGTTGGAGGCCGAAGGAGGGAGCCCACCCGAGCAGATGTGCCACAAGTTCACATGCAGCATTTTTTATCACACCCTGACCCCATACATGAGGAGAGGTGAGAAAGAAAGCAGCACTAAGACCATACGGGAAGACAGACATGGTTGTCTAATTTTTTACTTACATGGTGGTAAACCACTTGATCCTTTAATGTTATTTTTTGTCAACGTTACCAAGTCTCTAAGGAAGGTCGAGTCAGCCTGAAAGATGGTTTTTGTGTACTTGTCTCATCTTGTCACATGTATTAGGATTTGGTTGCAGTATTGCTGTATTTCAGGTTAAGATGTAACAACACATTGATGCTTAGATTCAATAAGCCAATGGCATACTTTGAAAACAAAAATATTAAACATCAATACAGTAATCACCTATATGATGTTAAGAAAGTGTAGAATTGTTTACATTTGCTTTGTTCTGATGCTAATTTGATGGGTCCAAAGTTGTGGTGTGTAACAATGAAATGGGTCACATTCACACTAGCTAGCTGTAAATGAACTCTGGTCACTTCCACTGGTATTACGTTTCGTTTGGAGCATGCTCACTAGCACTCTGGTATGGACAAAAAAGAAGTAAACTCTGGTCTTCTTGCAATCCAGGGCTCTTGGTTCTCTTGCAAGTGTACTCAGGTGTGAGATGCTGACAGTGTGATAGCAAACAGACCATGAACCAAAGAGAGGAGGTGACGTAGAGCAACATTGTGTAATTAAAAGAAGCCAGCTGAAACGGAAGGATTTCTGGTTTTGAGGCAGGTTTTCTTGCTTTTTACCTGTTTTTTTTGTTTGTTTTTTTTTCTTGGTCTGTGGCCGTTTCTAGGAGTACTGATCCCCTCCAAACAAGCAGTTGTTGTGGCTACTTGACGTTGTCCAGGCAGTTTGGTCCACTTGAGTAAAGTACGGTGTGAAAGCAAATCAAACCTGAGGAAAGTGTGGCATTTCTCTAAATTTCCCGTGTTCCAGCTCAGCTGAACTACATCAAAAAAGGATAAGACGAGACTCTGGCTTGCAGTCAAACATCAATTTTAGGGAACAAACTTGACGTTACAGGAAATCTTCTCTCAACAACTTTACTGCATTTTGCTTCTGCAAATTTCAACGGCTTAAAATAAAAGCATAATTTTAAAGCTTCGTTAGTTTGTGCAGAGATAGTCTTCATACAGTCTAACAGTGTTGTCAGGCAGTTTGCTCACTGTGGGGCAAAAAATAAAAAAACATTTCAACCACTAGTTAGTGTACTAATTTACATAAGTGTCCTTTTCTTTACAATGCTTGAGATGAGATCAAGTAAATAGAACAAACTAGTTAGGACTATCTACTTTTAAACTAGATTTATTCATTTTAAATGTTTTTGTAAACTGTCTACATTAAAAGACATTAATATCTGACTGTAAGCCAGGGTTCGATCAGCCAGTAGCAGCGTTGTGCAATTCATTTTCAGGCTGGTTATGGAGCAGAAAACATCTCCGGCTCTTCCTGCAGCTCGAAGACGAGCCTCTTGTGAGCGCTTCCGGACGGGGAAGGGGAGGGGCCTGCGGTAAAACCTGCGACAATCTGCGAGATATGTAAACAAGTGTTTTCACATCAGTCTCAAAGTCTCCAAGAACAACAGAGAAAGTCTCCAAATTGGTTGCTAGTCGCTTTTTTCCCTCTTTAAAATGCGGTCTAAAAACTTGCTAATTATAGCGCCAAGTTGCTAAATTAGCAGCACTATAAATAATGGGTCCTCCAGGGAGAAGCTGTAGGGCGGGGCTGCCTGCTGCTGTGCCTGTATAAAATGGATAGAGACGGCTGTTTGTTTGTTTTTTGTTTTGTTTTTTTCGTAAACCAGCAGACGCCGAAGTGGCATTTAAGTATCCATACCAATGCTAATTAAATTTTTAGAATCAATTAGTATCTGAGGATCGATTTTTTTTTTTTTTTTGACAACACTACTTCTGATTACACCTCTAATATTTGGCTGTCTTTGTTTTGACAGTTTTAATAGCAGTTGTGATGATCCAAGTTATTTTTTTCTTTCGGGATGGATACTACACACGGAAAGTTCACCTATAATCTCGTACATGGGCATACGAGTCTAAGAGGATAATCCCTGCTCACTTCAAACCTTAAGCCACTGTAAGGTTGTGTGAATTTAACAAAATCTGACACTTGTATGAATAAAATTGTGAAACTAATGTCAATCCTATCAGCCCTAGGTTTAACTAGTGATTAGCCAAACAATTAACATCAACATCCTGAGACTCTTAAGCCCAGAGATCAACATGTAATCTGACATATATCAGCTTGTTAGCATTTCCCCCTTAAAATGCTGCTGTCTCGTGTGACTGGTTATACTGTAATATTGTTTCAGTGTCTTAACATGTGACTCTTTTTCCACATTACTTTAATCATTAACCCAAATCTTCAAATAATTATAAGAGTGGTTCAAATCATAGAGTTTCTTAACGGCTTCTTGATGTCTCAATAAATCGTAATAATTAGCTAATTAAAACCAAAGCATTTTTCACTGTGGGGCAAACAACCTTCAAACTCTAAGAAGTACAGCATCCACCTGTATTTGGCAGCATGACTGATGATAGTTTATTCCTAATTATGTTTTTAGCTAAGTTAGTTTAATCCAGTTTATCATACATTTAGAGAAAACTGTCATTTTCCTTTAAAATGTGTTTGTATAAAAACAATTAAGAGCTTAAAAAAAAGAAAAAGCTGTTTAATAGAAAAGCTTTGCCCTTTTTTCCCCTACAGACAGACAGACAGACAGACTTATAAAAACAAAGTTTGACTTTTAGATTTATTTAAGTAAAACATTAAACTGTGCTGCCAGCTTTCGGTCTGACCTTTGCTATTCCTGAGGAGTGCAACTTAATATTATAAATGATTCAAAGCTTCACTGTTGGCTTTGCTGCATGATCCGATGCTCAGGGTCAGATTTACACATTCACAATGGCTGGAAAATCCCTCTGAGCCGCCCCACCTTCTTCCTCCCCTTCCGCCTCCGTGTGTCTCAGACGTGTCTAGTAATGTGTCCTTGATGGGAGACTTTGTAATGTCCTCTCATGTGGGTTTGTGTCTCCCCTGTCACATCCTGAGAGAGATCTGCAGCACATGTTGTCATTACATCCGCCGCTAGTTTGATCAGTGTACATTATTGACTTTTAAACACCTCTTCTTGTCCTCATCTTTTTTCTCAGGTACATTGGAAAGTCGGACTCCATCACCATCAGTGTGTGGAATCACAAGAAGATTCATAAGAAGCAAGGGGCTGGTTTCCTGGGCTGTGTCCGCCTTCTCTCTAATGCCATTAACCGCCTTAAAGACACAGGCTGTAAGTGTCAGTGTTGCTTTAATGTTGCAAACTCTTAGAGAACGTCTGGATTTAGAATTAATAATACATGTAGCATGTTAACAAGAAAATGTTGACAAACTACACAGATTATTTTTCTTGGATAACTTTTTCCTGAGGAAATCTGGGACCAGTTGCACAAAGCACATTAACTTTGCATGCAGACTGTTTATTACCTTGACTTCACATCAGGCAAAACTGTTAGATAATACAGATAATTGTAAATCATCATGGCTAAAAATGAAGTTTAACCCTAAAAACTCTAGTAGATTGCCGGAGCCCCCCTACTGCTATCCTTTAAATTGTCAACAATTTCTCTGTGAATTAAATTGTGATTGATAGCTTACCTCTTAGGTAATCTGCAGATGTTTTTCCAGGCATTTATGTCCCATCCAGGAGGTCTAGAATCCAGCTGCAAAATGTTGTTTATTCGGGGACTCTGTATGATAAATCCAAATTGAGTGATCCATGATAACACCATTATTTATCATGTTTTCCTGAAAAAAGCCATCACTACTACGTTACGTAGATACCTTCATTTTGATCTGGAAATGATTATAAAGCCACTTCCTATCAAACTTTCACTCATTTAGATTGTTTTAATTGACAGTAATTTCCAATCAGGAGCAGCTAAAGATCCACAAGTGACAAGAAAGAACAATAATAGTGGTCTGGAATAAATAACTGGAAATGAGGAAAAAGTGTAAATATATAAATGGTTTCTGTTGTTAGTTTCAGTGGCAGGATTTTTTCTCCTAAAAGCCAAGACTTGAGACAATGATATGGAGATGAGTAAAGACTTGGTCACCATTGATTAGTGTGTTATTTCTGTTACTATTAAATTCTGTTTTGTTGTTTTGGTCGGCCTTTATGGTGCTGTATGTATTGATACATTCATTTGACATCACTTTAGCCTCATCAGAAAATGTGGACTGTGGTTAAAAGGTATGAGATTCTACATTAAAAAAAGACTAGAGGAAAAAAATGTCAAAAACAAAAAGCTTGTAGTTTGAAGAGTTAGACATGGTGTTTTGACCAAAGATAACCAACTGAGAGTTTCAGAAATTCAGGGTCATCTTCCTACACTGAGTCTGCTGCTACAAGCTAAGTCTGCTAAATAAGTAATAGGAGCAATAGCACGGAGTGATGTGTCATTGATTACCAAAGCAAATCTGAACGGGGTTGATGTAAGGCTGCTACGATTCAGCAGGTATGATCAATGTGCAGGCTGCACGCATCCCATGATGTCAGATGCCCGTACCAGAGTGTGTAGTGGCGCATTCCTGACTTGAAAGCATCAGATCACTTACTGATAAGTAGCTGTAAAGATCTGGTGGCATAAAACAGAGTAAAATGGCCGAAGGAGCACAGCTGTATAAAGTAGATCTGACCTTAATCGTCAGACTGGTGAAATGTTATCTGCTAGTTGAATCTAAAATGCACAATAAATTGTCTTGAATAGGCTCTCCCTAAACAAGCCTCTCTGGATTTTATTCCCTTCATCTATTATTATAAAACCGTCATGGTTTGGTTAACACACAGTTAAAGATTTGTCTTTAACCTTATGTGTGTTGCTCGGGTTTTTGTGCAGCGGTTTTAACTGGCGCTGGGAAGTGTGACCAAAATATTTTCTTTTCTTTGCCCGTGCATGTTAAATCCATTTTTTACTGATTGAGAGAATTACTGCAGCAGTTTGGTTAATAAAAGCCTTTTCCATTGTCATAAGAATTGTATGCTGTACAAAAAATACTTAAATGTCCACCTAATTACTGAATCCATCTTTCTGCACAGTATTTAGAGCGATGTATTTGGCTAATATGGGTTTGTGTTAGCGTTGCTTGATCCTACCTGTAGCAAATGCATCCACAAGTGACATCTGACTTGAGTTTCCGCCAGTTTTTTTAGTATTATCTGAGGATGTGGAGGGTGCTGATACTCATTTCATTCATCATTGCTACTGCGAAGCATTTTTTTTGGCTAAAGTGGTGCAGCTAATTGCTCTTGTAGCTGAGTCCGTTAACTTTAGCTCAACATAATTTTCAGAAAATAGTTGTTCAGTCGACGTCAATCTGCTAAAACCAAAGTCTCTCCGGACAACAGATCTAGTCCCTTTTTTCTGTACGATCCTGTTTAACTTCAGCATCAGCTTCAGCATCTCCAATGACAAAATGCTGCTCTGCTGCATGTTTAGTGGTGCAGCAGTGAAATAGGTCCCCCCCTTAAACAGTTTCCCACTGAAATGTTGTTTTTGTGTTACATTAAAATGTCTTATATTGAAACTGATTATCAGTATAAACAGGTGTATCACCCAGGACTATGTTGAACCCATTTTAAGGCATTCCTTGATCATAACATCCTGGTAAAGAGCAAACCTTGAATGCTGTCTTAGGAAATTTTGAAGACAAGACTTAGGAGTGTTTTGTGAAACTCAGTTTTTTTAGATTCAGGAATGTTTGCTCCTCTGTGCAGCTGATTCCTGGATCTTAAAGCTGTGGAGAATTCTTACTCGCATCCAAGTCCTGGATAAAATAATCAAGCTCTGGTAGTTTAATTTCTGTGTTATCCCTGTGTTATTTGATCAAGCCAGATAATTATTCTTTACTAAAGGCGAGAGAAAGTGCTAAATAAATAATTGATTTGTAAATGCCTTTATTTATTTAGCACTTACTCTCCGCTGGCTCCCTATTGGAGCTATATCTATCAAGGTGCTGTGATGTGGTTCAGATAAAGTGGTTTATAGCACCAGACTGCTGTCAGAGTTAAATGATTATAACGCTGAGTGGCTCCCTTTAGCGTCCTGTCAAACTAAGTCTGACTGAGGCCAGACTGGAGTGTGAGAAGGGTCAGCACTCTTCCCCTAGCTAGAGCAGGAAGAGCCAAACAACATCACCCTGCAATTACAGTAAAATGTCTCCTGTCAGAAGCTTGCTGGATAAATAAGATGGAGGCTTTAGTAAATGACTCCTTGTAAAAAAAAAAAAAAAAAAAGACATGCCAGACTGTTTTTAGCGACATTAGCGGTCCTCGGTGGGTTTTTCTGCAGGTTACTGCAGTCTTGTTGGCTTTTCCTAGAAGCTCCTGACACAGTTGTTTTCCGGAGCGACACAGGAAACCTGAAGCTTGTGCCACAGCTGTGAGTGGTTTGCTTTTGCATTTCCTTTTTCTCCTGGCCTCCTCCTCACCCCATGCTTTCCCCCTCCAGCCTCCTTTATGGAGCAGCAGCATGCACACACACACAGAAAAACTAAACGCCGCTATGACTAACCGCCCTCTATCTGCCGATCTAGACAACCGGTCATTTCACGCAGACATACATAATTGTACAGCTATTTATGTGTAAGCATAGATTTGTAGCGCTTTCTCTGTTGTGGTCTTTGTCATTCTTTTCGTTTTTTTTGTCTGCTTTTACCAGCAGTTGCCATTCTGTCCCCTTCACAAGCCATGAAGAGGGCATCGGGTTGACTTTGTGTATAATAGCAGAGTGACTTGGCTTGACTGTAACTTTTATGTATAGTAGCAGAGTGTTAATGTTTCTTGTTTTTGTCTAAATGACTGTGCAAGTATTTATGTATTTTATGCATGTAAGTGCGCTTTTTTTTGCACTCGTGTGCATTCTGTTTTCTCTCTGGCTGCTGACCTCTGGCTAGCCTTGTAATGCTTTGACCGTTGCCTGTTTTGGTCCCTGTTTAGTCTAGACAGACATCCTGAACTGATCTGCATGACACACAGACTAGAGAGAGCAGATAGTGGCATTTCTCATGTCTGCAGGCAACCTGGACATTTCTTTTGGTCTTTTTCTTCTGCTTTCCGCCTGATCTCTCTCCTTCTCCCTCACTTTTCAAATTCCACAGACTTTAAGAAGTTTAGACAAAGAGTTTCCAGACTTTGGCAGAAGTTCATGTCCATGCTAAGACTGAGCGGAATAGTGCAGGCTTTGTACTAAACTTTGTCAAATGTTTGACCCCTTGCATTTGAACTGAGGCTTGCTCTGTTGCGATGCTCAGTGAGACTTTTACAGCCCGTGGCTGTTCCACAGCTCGGACCATCTGTTCCAGGACATGGCCAAGCTGTGGTCTGCAGACAGAAGAATGAGAGACAGATAATGAGGGACAGAGGAGCTTGACTCTAAGTGATGTAAATGATACAGAGCGATGGGACTCGTCCAAGAAGGAAAAAAACGGGTCCAAAAGACATGCTGGTTTTACATGTATCGTTTTCACATGATGAATCCTCTCTTCCTTTTTTTTGTTTTTCTTCTTTCTTTCATCTCTGCTCTCATTTCCTTCCTGTCTGATTGCGTCTTTTTTTAAATTTTTGTTTTTAAAAGATCAGAGACTAGACTTGAACAAGTTGAGCCCCAACGACAGTGACACAGTGAGGGGCCAGATAGTAGGTAAGTACAGCTTTTACACCACATTATAAGGCTAATGATTCACATTTTGTACAAATAAAGAATAAGTCCAAATGTGTTTGTTTAAAAAGTCCATAAAGAAACTGAGTGAAAGGTAGTTTGACTCAACCAGACCCTCCAGTGTGCCTCTGATAAAACTTAACCCTTTTCCTGTTTCTCATAAAGATGTAAAGCTACATTCTGGGTTTCGATAAAATATCTGTGCCCCGGCTATGATCTGCTGTCTAGTAATACTAGTGCCTGTGCATCTGTTTGCCATGTGTTCCTGCAGTGAGCCTGCAGTCGAGGGACCGCATCGGCACAGGAGGTCCTGTGGTGGACTGCAGCCGTCTGTTTGACAATGATCTTCCAGATGGGTGAGTCGGGAGGGGGGTGGAATCTCTCCATTTGTTTTATTTTAGTTAAAAACCCTAAACAGTACATGTTCGCTTCAAGTACAAGGGTTGATATATTGATATAAAACTCACATCAGCAGTAGGTCTGCTCAGATTCTCCTAACCTTGTCTGTGTTTCCTGCTGGCAGCTGGGAGGAGAGGAGGACTGCGTCTGGACGAATCCAGTACTTAAACCACATCACACGCACCACTCAGTGGGAGAGGCCTACCAGGTGAGTACACTTCGCAGCCCACAGAAACTTAAACCCAGACCCCTTTACGGCTGATGCCAGGAAGTCGATGGAAGACCTCATCTTGACCTCAGTGCTCCCACGCTGTGAAACTCTTGAGAGGAAAAATGAAGAGAGCCACTTTAGAGGGAAAATGAAATGGTGTCAGACAGATTGCCTAGTGATGTGGAAGAACCAGACAGATGATGGGCGTGGATGTGGAGCCATCTTTTTCTTACTACAATTCAGTTACAGTAACAACACAAAAATAATTTTTTTTTATTTTTAACAAAGTTGATTTCACCCCAAGAGTCCAACCACCTCAGTGTGCTCTGGATTATAATCCAGCATTAATGCATCATCTCACCAACAGCCTATGTAGGTGATATTTGATGAAGTTGAAGTAAAATTCATAAAACTACCAGATGTGACAACTGTGTAAAGTTGATCAGCAAGAAATGCATTAAAAAAATTCATAATAAATTTATCTTCACAACTACAAGGGCTGTATGCATGATCCTGGGCTTAAAATGAAGCCGAGACACGTGAGATTACTACAGAAGTGTCAGAATCAAGATGTGTAGCTGTGTCAGAGTAAATTCACCTGGAACACAGTAGAAAATGTAAATTATTATCTTCTCCTAGATGAAAACTACATTACTTTCAATAAAAACCGGACAACAAAAGCCAAATTCATCGAGGAATTAATAAAACAATGTCTGATGAAGAACTGTGTAAACGTAAAAGGTTAAGCTGAACATGTTTTATTAGCAATGTTACGCAGGTAAATATATCAGCTGATGCTGATAATCAACACTTCTATAAATAGTTGAATTCGTCTTAGAAACACCATGAGGATCCAGAAAGAAGGGAAACCCAAGATAGTATATCATAAAAGATTGTACACGTCACTATAAAATCACCTTCATCTTCATGGAAACTACCACGACTTTCATGATTCATTTAAAAAAAAAAATAATAATAATAAAAAAGGTAGAGTCATAAGAGAACTGATTAGCAGAGTTTTTTAGAGCTGGAATAAAACTTGACCACAAAACAGCAAAAGCAAGACATGATCTATTCTTACTGCTAGCTCACAGAGGTTTTCCCACAGTGATGAGACAGACATCTTTGGAAGCAGCAGAGTCTCTGCTTTCATGTGACTGCTTGTTTGTGTGGTTTGGTTGCAGTAGAGAAATTAGTAAAAGCCCTAAAGTGGACAGTGCTGTTCTTATGTTTTTGTTACATTCCCATACACAGTAATTGCTTGAGGTTTGTCAGTGCTTGGTAGAGGATTTTAGCCGAGTTGCTCCCCGTGATTTTGTTATACTACATGTTAGGATTGATGCACCCTAGTGTGGGAAAAAAAGATCTCCTTTACAGCATGTATCTGCTGCTGTCATGAAGAAGTGGTAAAGGCCTCATTTACATCTCCCATCTTTTTTCTTGTTCTTTTAAGCTTCCCTTGTCAATAACGTTGCATATTTTCCTGCCGTCACTGTAACTGACTCTGACTGACATTTAATCTCGAGAATTTTATTCAGATCTGTAAAACCCCCAAAGGAGTCTCACTGTCTTGATTATGGATTAAAAAAATATAGTTTATTCAGAACTAAAAATCATTAAAAGGTTTATTGCTTAAGATCCTAAGATGCAGCACGTACTTCTGTGCCAGCTCTGGCCCAATTACTCCTTACCATGCTTTATTCTGAGGTCACTTTAAGTAGATTTTCAATTTTTTTCCTTTTCAGAAACAGCTTTTTCCTCTTAGTAAAGCAACCTGTTTTCTCCTCCCTCTTAGGCCTGCATCAGAGTATTCCAGCCCCGGCCGGCCGCTCAGCTGCATCGTAGATGAGAACACGCCCATCAGTACGAACGGCGCCACGCCCACCACAGCTTTGCCGCCTGGCGACCAGCGGGCCCAGGAGAGAAGAGTCCGATCGCAGAGGCACCGCAACTACATGAGCAGAACCCACCTGCACACGCATCCAGACCTTCCAGAGGGATACGGTAAGGAGGGACATGCCTTTTATTTATGAATGGACAGACAACACATGTCTGCCTTAAATGATGAATTTGACTGACCGAAAATCCAGTGGAAGCTCCTATATACCCACAAAGAATTGCGCCATCATTGTAGCGTACTTGTTCTCGTTGCTTTTCCTTCAGCCCACCTGCCTCCTCAACACTGGGCTCAGTAACTCAGCGAATCCATGGCCTCATTCAGTCCAACGCTTGTCCGATGCTGCTGCACACAAGCAGCCTCAAAATACTGGCTCCATTTTAGACAATCTAGTTGAATTGATCTCCCTGTTGCAAGCTGGCGGCAGCCATTCACCCCCCCCACCCCTCTTTTTTTTTCTTTTTTTTCTCTGCACACAAACAATCAGAAGCATTCATGTAAAAGCATCAAGCTGCAATCCATCCACACAGCCCAAGGGTTTGTTTATCCTCACAGTAAAATCCCAAAAGAGTATCCCGGCTTTGCCGTCAGTCCCTCACACTATGTCTCCATGGTTGTCTCGCTATCTCATTGTGATCTACATAACTCTGACTTCACCATGCTAGAGTTTTTATTCTTATGAGATCAGACCTAATTAGCATCGCTGTGTTGCTCTGAATCTGGAAGAAATCTGACTTAAATCTGATGGTGTCATTTATTTATTAAATTACAACCAAACGAAAAGCTTTCGGAAAAGATCAAAGGGCAATGCTGCAAGACATTTCCTGTACCTTGTTGCCTCGCGTGTTATCCCAGATGTCATGTGCGTATCTTGGCTCTTTGCGTTGCAGTCTTTGGATGTCTGTGTAAAGCTGTACGGGACATTAATGTAAAAGGCACCTGTGTGTGTGAATGAAACAGATTTTTTATTTCGCCAGCTCGCTGAAAAGTGCTTAACTCTGTCCTTAATCTGTCTACGAGTCAGAATTTTACCCCTGCGTGTGGAGCGTACAGCGTGCTCATAGCTGACTGTGTTTGAAGGGTTATACGTGCGTCCGTGCCAGAGCAGGTGATAGATCCAAAGGGATGCCAGCGCAGAGCTCTCTGGCAGGCAGCTCCGTGGAAATATCTCTGGCAGGCTGTGATGAATGAGCTCACGGACTGAAAAATCAGATATCCACCCCCCACATCTCCCCTGTCCTCCTCTCCAGTGTCCCTCACCCTGTCTCTCACCTCCTCCCTTCTCTGCCTCTTCCTGGCTGCCTTTTGGGATCGCCACTGACTCAAGCAGTCCTTTCATCTCCATCTGTCTGATCACTCTCCTACGTAGACAGATTGAGCACAGTCTGTCTACATGTGGCACATGAAATAAACTCTTGAAATATATTTCAACGATTTGACGTACGACACGTTTTATGCCAAGGGTGAAGGATTGCCTTTACTCCCCCTCTTTCATGCTTTTATTTGTGTCTTTTAACAGAGCAAAGGACGACGCAGCAAGGCCAAGTTTACTTTCTGCACACTCAGACAGGTGTCAGCACGTGGCACGACCCCAGGGTCCCCAGGTACATGCTGCAAACATGATGTCTTACTCTGTATTGTTTGGCTCTTTCCACCATCTATAAAAACACACAGTGAAATGCGTAAAACTTAAGAGGATGCAAGATGCAGAGCCTTTTATAGAGGTTTACTGTAAAATATAGATGCAGCCACCTTTGTCTACTACTTCACGGGTACTGTGACCAAACAAAGCTGAACTGGAGAATTATCAACACTGCATATTCATTATGTTGGAGGTGGCTTACTCCTTTTTTAAAATTTTTGTTGACTTACAGGCACATTGGCACAAACATAGCCAGTTATTAGAAAATTTAAGCAAGAAATCTTAACACAAAAAGGGCTTTTGGAGAAAATGTTCCTCCTTCACCTTCCAAGTTTCCTCAAAATTCTTTTTCTCAATCTAGAAATATTGTTTTCTGTGAATGGTGACTGGTTTAAGCTGTTTTCATGTAATTGTCTTTCTAGCATTTTTTTTTGGTTTCCTTCTACAACCAACTTATAAAGAAATTCACTCCAATTAAATTTTATTCCTTCCCTACATATTATTACTAATTCAACAAATTTATGGGACAAGCCCAGAACGGGTAAAAATGTTCCGCTTCTCGAGAGCCACAGTTTCTCCAACAGCCGGAAGATCCAGTATGTTGGGACTTCTGGACGGGCGTAATGAGCTGTCTAACCAGACTCTTCTAGCCAAATGTCCTCTATTAATTTGAACCCAATGTCCTCGACATAATGTGCTCATTTCTGACCAGATTTATTCAGATATTTAGCTCTTTCCCCCGTTGTTGTGCAGTAGTTTTCTGCTGTCTTTTATAAAATATTGAAACCACTTAAAGCCCCATATCTGCATATCTGCACTAATTTGTAATTGTAATGATTGTAATTGTAATAAACTATTAATGTGATGATGTATCTGAAGAAAAAAAAATCATTATTACGTAGCCCATGTTGTAGTCTCAATGCCCCTTTAAAAAAAAACAACAGTGTGATGAGATACCATTTTCAGCCCCTTTTTTTTGGCATTTTTTTTTTCTAAATTGAGGTCATGGAAGCATCATCCAAGCAACTTTCTGTTTTTCAGACAAATTTGGTTTATTTCTTCCTTAAGGGGAGGTGTTGCACACTGGTTTTGTATGAACAGCACATTAACCATTTGTTCGCTCACTATCATACATGCTCAGGATATTAGAATTTAAAACATTTGATAAACTTCTGCAGGAAATGTTTGAACTCAGGTGGCAAAAACTGATGAAAAAATAATAATACAACTGTGATCTGAGAGCAGACTGGACTGTGTATAATCCGGGTCCTCCTTTGCAGCCTGCTGGTAAGCCTGCAGCCGATTATGAGTCTGACATGCTGCGAGACCTATTTCATGATACACTTCGCTCCCCTGACACAAATCTTGAAAGGCCTCACTCTGGGACCCAGGAGCAAACATCACGCAGGTCTCATGTGGCCTCTAACAGGGACTCTAAGACACGTGTGTCCTATTGATTACCATACTCTAAAAGAATGCACATGCATGTTATCTACATGTGCTTTGCAAAATCAGGCTTTATTGCACATTTCAATAAAGCCTCACTGATAACGTCTCTGCACTATGTCAGTAATATGAGATGGAAGACGTTTTTATTGCTCCAGAAAGAGGCTGTTTGTAACTCCACACCTCTGACTTAGCTGAAGGCTTTATTTTATTTATTTTTGTTTTGTTTTGTTTTTGCTTTTAACCTCTGAAGCAGAAAAGTTAGCATCCGTGTAGCAAGCCTGATGTATTTTTCTTAGCTTTTGGTCTCCATGGAGTTAAGTTGAAAAGGGTTGCAGGGCATTAGTAAATAATTTAAATGTGAGGAAGAGGAAAAATAGAATAAAAGTGGTTTCTCAGACCTCTCGGAATCTGGCTGTCCAGTTAGTCAGTGCTTTGGTATGTTCTATAACTACATCTTGATGTGTGAGCCTTGTCTGTCTTTTCCCCTATCCCACCATACAATGCTTCTCTTTTTCTTTATATTCTTACATACTTTTTCTCTGTTGCACCTCAGAGATCTGAGTAATGTGAACTGTGAGGAACTCGGTCCTCTACCACCAGGATGGGAGATTCGGAACACCGCCACGGGAAGGGTTTACTTCGTCGACCACAACAACCGAACCACGCAGTTCACAGACCCGCGGCTCTCGGCTAACCTGCATCTAGTCTTAAAGTACGAGTCACAACTCCATGAAAATGGAAAAAATCAAAATTGAATCTGCTTTTAAAAACTTTCTAAAACCAAAAATATGTTGTTTTTTTTAATTCGCAGTCCAAGTCCAAACGGTTCTCGAGGAGGCATCGAAAGTCAAAATGTCAGGTAAGGTTTGGGCTTCACGCCAGCAGTACACTTTACACGCAGACAGGAACACACACAGTTGGAAATCATTCATTCATTCTAGTTACTCTGCCTCCCCCTCAGTCAATGTTTTACACCGCAATACCGTGCCAAAGTGTGTTCACCACCTGTAGAGGTTCAACACTCTTCTGAGCAAGTTTCTGCAAGAACACGCGCATGCACACAGAAATGCATACATGGTTCACTCCCCCACATCCCCTTCTTTCCACACAACAATTCAAACATTCCTCAGCCCTGCAGAGGCTTTAATCACGAAGGCGTTTTAGCACACAATCCGTCACAAAGCTGTCTTTGGCCAGACATCAGATAACAGAGTGGAAACCGAGGCTGGTCTGTGGCTGTGCAGCGTCTTACATCCAGGAAACCGAGCACAAATTCAATGCCTACGTCAATGAATGGACTGTGAGTGTGTGTGTGTGTGTGTGTGTCCGTATGTGCGGATCGGTGTGTATGAGTTCACGCTCCTCTGCCTGGCACATGCCTGAATCCATGGATGCACATGCTCAGAATTTCTTCTCCCCTGGTGCAGCTGTTCAAATGCATACAGCACAATTACCCATAGGTCCTTGCTGCACAAAGTTGGAGAAATGTACGGGTGTCTCTGTGGGCCTCCCCCCGCCTGACCTCCTTCCTTCTCGGTGCAAAAAGAGCCGGAACGCATCGCTGCTCAGATCGAGTTTCTTTCTTTCCTGTTCTGATGGATCAAAGAATGTATTTTCGATTTTGGAGTTGTTTTGATCCCCGTCCCACCGCCTCCTCCTCCCGTCATCCTCTGAAAAAGCTCATAAAAATGCTGCTTGTTTTAATGCAGGAGTTTTGACATGAGCATGATCAAAACCAAATTTTTAAACACTGCTGACCCTTGTCAGGGAACTAAAACTTTATTTTGATTGGCACACCCTTTAGCCAATCTGATGCGAGGAAAAACTAGGCTCAAACCATTATGTTAAAGACTGAGAAGAGAGCGAGTGTAGTGGTACGGGCCAAATACACAGATACTGCTTTCAGACAGGCAGTTTAACCAGAACCGAAGTAGGCGGACGTTTTGAAAGCAAACATCAGCAACTTGGAGATTTGGTCTTTAAAGTTGATGATTAAAGTCGTTAAGCTCCATTATAACCTCCAATTTCCCTCCCCCCCCAAAAAACCCAATATATTAAGACGATGAAGCAAATTTAGGTCATTAGGTTGCCAGCAAACGTAGCAGTACAGCGGCATTCAGGTTTATACTTTAAATGAATTATTCTAGTGTTTGGTCGACCTAAATAAGCCAATCTGAACTTGTTTTTTAACGGGTGATCTGTAGTCAACCTATCAGTTGAAGACCCAGAGGGGGTCTTTTTTACTGTTGCAGTATTCATTCTTTACTTCCTTAAACTTATTGGTTTTTTGGTCTGGAATTTAAAAAAATATTTATTTATTTTTTTTTTTTTAATCTAGCGTGAAATACAGCACTTGGCAAGAATTCTGGATTTAAATAACAAGTCCATCAAGAAAAAGTAGAGATTTTAGTGAATCTAATGTTAAGATTTTGACCTTTATTTATTTGATTTGTTTGTTGTGGTTCTGTGTTCAGTTTGTTTAAAGGTTTGGTAGAAATATTAAATAGTATCTGTATTTGTTCAATAAAAAAATACATTAAAAAAAAGGCTTTTTGGGGAAAAAACTAAATAGAAAGATTAATTACCAACTCAAAAACCATTCAAATAGCAAAATATGACTAAAATGTGTAACTAAATGAAGAGCCAAAAGACTCTCCCATCACTACAGTTTAGTTTCTCTCATTCTTCTCATTTTTTGAGTGAATAGTTTGTGACAAAGGTCTGGAAAATCCATCAGTCATCATGGATCAGACATCTGCCTTTTTTCAGTTTAAAGATTTCAGACATTTTCACCCCCGTCATCCCACAAAAATGTTTGATGCATTTATGTGTTTATCAAAGTTTCTTGCTCTTTTTCTATCTGCTAAAGACAGAAAGTATTGAGAGCATGGCACTACATTGTGCCTCCGTAGTGAGAGCGCCTTCAGGTAACGCTAACCAGAGCCGTGCTCCTCAGTAAGCAGCTGGAAAGAGAACAGAGATCCATGGGGCCTATGAGGGAAAGAGCCGGAGAAGACGGAGCAGTAACGGGATTTATGGGTGAAAGTGCAGGGAGAGATGCTCCCGCGCCTCCTCCCACCCTCGGAGCTGTCTGCCCTGTTTGGGTGCTGTCAGGAAAGTGCCTTCCTGCCCTTCCTCTCCCTCTCCCGCCTTCCCTCCTTCCTAGTCTAGTCTGCAGGAAATAAAGGGATTCATAAGGAGGTCTCGGCCATCCTACGGGGGCCCTGTGGCTTCCTGGGATAGCAGGAAGTGACTGAAAAGCCAAATTGCATTCTGCAGTGCAGACACCAGTAACCAAACTCAGTCACTTTGCTTAAGAAAAAAGGTCATTGTGGTGAGGGGAGAATGCAATCAGCTGGGTGGATACTGTAAAGTAGCAATCTTCAGCTAAATAAACACTAAAAAAAAATTTTGATCTGAAATGGACTTACGGAAATGTTTGGTTTCCCCTGAGATTTCTTTTTTTGGCCTTTGGTTTGTAATTACCTGATGATAAGTCAGCATAACAGCGTTATTTTAACCTTGGCACCACTTTGAATATTAATATCCTCGCTGCATGAGCACAGACTGATATCTGAGTCCACCACCTTCTTTTTCTCAGCTCTACAGTGTGGTGTTTATGACTGCTCACGCCTGCAATCCCCTACCAAAGTGCAAAAGGCCACTGTGGAAATAATCCTTTAGTGCCGGCCCCATAAAGGCTCTTTTGACTGGTTTTGTATTGCCCCCCCCCATACTGTCTCACCTTCGGCAGGCTTCTGCCTAAACCCATATCAGGACTTGTACACCTCGCCCAGCATCTGCTGAAGCAAACAGCCTCACAATTCATGGAGGTTTAAGGTAGATGGATTTAAAAGCAGGAAGGTTTTGAATTAAATGTTGAATAAAAAACACAATCTTGTCTTTTCCATTTCAACTTATCGCTGTATTTAAAATATAATATATAAAAGATGGCTACAGTTTCAGCATGATGCCTTCATGTTTTTATTTTGAGATGAGATATTAGATGAAAGAAGGGATTTGGCCAAAAATCAGCTAAAACTACACACCAGTACATTACAGACATGCCAGTCACAAGATTGCACTTCATCATACCTTTGTGTCGTATATTTTGCTCCAAATGGAATTAAAATATACAAAAACAACATAATATTTTGGAGGAAAATACTTTTACTGGTGACTAAGATCATAATAAAAGCAAGAATATTCTTGCAAAGGTAAGTGCAAAGCATGGTAATAGTCCCTTAGACTTGTATGCAATCAGATGTGTTCTTGGTTGTTGTTTTTTTTTAATCAAGTTTCATCCTTCTTTTATCCAGAGGAGCTGCCCCCTGCAGGTCAGTAGAGGAACTGCAGGTTTTAGCTTTGAACACGATTTATGATGGAAAAATATTTTAGTGCATTAAAACAGTTAAAACCATAAGAAAAACACAAATTTTATTAAAATATTGTAACATGGTTTAACCTGTAGTTTTGTAAAGTGGCATGTTCAATTTTTTTCTCTGCTCTGCTCGTCAGAAAGCAGCAGACTTTGGCTGATCATGTAGCTGCTTTACATGCTGTGTTTCCGCATCTAGCTTTTCCTGTGCAGCTGGCACAATGACAAAGAGCTTTATGATTTTACATTATACAGACTTAAAGTTGTCAGAAAGTTCCTGCGCGCCTGTAAGAGGTGGTGAGTCTGCATCAGCTCAAGTGTTAATGACTCATAAGCAGCTGAGCATCTATAAAAACATTGTTTTAGTTCAGCCATGCCTGTTAGACCATCAGTTCATTGCCAGGAGCAGAGAACTGGAGAGGAAGATGTCACACAGTGGCAGTGAGTGAATAAATGTCTTTCCTTCGGTAATCCCACCTCCACCTACAGTACATCTGTCTGTCTGAGAGGCAGCTGTTTGACTTGATGTGCTTCCAGATGACCTCAGTGTGTTTACTCTTCGTTCTCTGCTCTCAGCAAAGCGTGGAGAAAGATCTCATGACTAGAAGGTTGTGTTTTGAGGTCTTGGGTGTGCTCCTGTTATTTTTGCACTAGTTCTTGCTTGCTTTTTCTCACAAGTGACTTTGTAATTGGTACACCTAAGACTTTACATTTCTGTAATCTTTCCTGCTCCTCCTTTTCTGTCTCTCTGCCTCGGCTTGTTGCTCTTTGCTTTATCGTCACTATCTCTCTCTCTCTCCTTCTCCCTCCATCTTTTCACCTTTTCAGTCGTCAGAACCAGATGAAGGATCAGGCCCAGCAGGCTCTGGTGTCCCCCAGTCAGCTCCCAGAGGAGGCAGAGTGCCTCACGGTGCCCAAGTACAAGAGGGACCTTGTTCAGAAGCTGAAGATCCTCCGTCAGGAACTGTCCCAGCAGCAGCCTCAGGCTGGCCACTGCCGCATTGAGGTGTCCCGTGAGGAGATCTTTGAAGTGAGTGTAGAAAGGTTAAAGGAAAATCATGTCCTCATGTTTTTATTTTTATTTTTTTACAATTTAAAAAAAAAATGTTTCAACTTATCGCTTTTATTCCTTTAGTTTTTATTTATTTTAGTATTTATTTATTTATTTATTTATTTTTTTTAATCCTTATTTTTATTTTATGGAATTTTGTTTTGTTTTATTTATTTATTTATTCTTCTTTTAAGGCTTTTAAAACTTGGTACATAACTTCTTCCTGAGGGAAATTCAGTCCTCAAACCACCTGGTACTGAAGATGATCCAAAAACCTTCTATTTTATCTCAGTTTGCAATTAATGCCACAACATTTAATGCCTTACAAACTGAGCAACTTGTACTATAATTTGCTTCTAGCCAAGCTGCGTTTAATTGCACACGTTATTTATTGGTTTCGGGTTATTTTAAAAACCCTGTGATGATGCTTGTCTCCCTTGTTCTTTTTATCTTCTCCAGCAAAGGTCATTGCCCACAGCAGTTTAGCTGTGAGAATGATTTCTATGATGTGTGAAGGCACTCTCTTCAGAAATCTAAAGCAGACTTCTTGTTTCAGAGGAGGATTTTATCATTTGGGGGAGTCTGTTTTATTTTATTTTTTTCCCTGCATCTAGGAGTGCAGGCCCTTCATCAGAACAACACCACCTGCAACAAACTGCCTGACCCTCATAAAATATGCGCTGGAATGTGCTGGAACGGCAGCGTCTGTTAATCTGAACGAGGACATTTTTGTTGGCTGATCTCAATGTGAAAGAGGGTGGGAGGAATGGGGGTGTATGTGGGTGAGGGGGGAGCCTAAGGATGCCTTGAGGTTGAATGAGACATAACTGCATAGCTTCTCCAGACCGACTGAAGCGTTACATTATGCCTGAACTTCTGACTTGTCTGCTCTATCTTTAGGGCATAGTGGACCCTGGCAGTGGAAGAGTCTGTGTTATTAGTCCTATGGCTGTGTTTATTATAACTGCCCCTAATCCACTTTAAATGAGCCCTCCTCTTGACACTGTGAGCCGTGCGCATGTGGGATCAACACTGTCTGAGGTGGAGAGATCTCCGCCTTACAACAGTGGAAGAAAAATGGGATATGCCTGCTGTAACACCAAAATAAAACTTTCTTGTTCCTTTCTAAATTGATCAGTTACAGTAAATGTGTGTTTAGGACTTCCTAATACCATATAATAACTCTCAAAACAATCCCAATCTTTAAATTGATGATTTAAGTAAAACTTAAGATTGTTTTGCATCAGCAGCTGGCGGGGTAAACATGAGGTGTTTCTGTTCATCTTGCAGGAATCGTATCGGCAGGTGATGAAGATGAGGCCGAAGGATCTGTGGAAAAGGCTAATGGTGAAGTTTAGAGGTGAAGAAGGCCTCGACTACGGAGGAGTGGCCCGGTAAGAAGCCCTGACGATGAAACACAGAAACCTTTGTCTTTGAAAATGCTGTGTCACTTCTGACATGCAGAGGCTTCTCCTGTTGGGGGAGCCAAAGTAGACAACCCACTCCCTGATGTTTTTGATTGTTTAGGAGCAAGTCATTTCTTCGTCATGAGTCTTTGTATATTCAGAACTTTGAGTTATAGTGTAGAGGATGTAAGAGATATCTTCCTCATTTTCTCCTCCATCTCCTCTGTGCAGGGAGTGGCTCTACCTGCTGTCGCATGAGATGCTGAACCCATACTACGGCCTGTTCCAGTACTCGCGCGATGACATCTACACGCTGCAGATTAACCCAGACTCTGCTGTCAATCCTGTGAGTCACACACTGTGTCAGCAGATCACGGCCGTTTTGAAACAAACTTTCAAATTTTGGATGTAGATATTTTATTCCAGACAGTGTCATCAAATAGTGCAGGTAAAGAATGATCAGAGAGAAGCTTCATTTGGATTACCACTAAATTTTATATTTATGTCTATAAATGCAACTTAGCAACAAAAAAAAAAAGGTGTGTATGAGTGTTTGCTGATCTCAGTTTTAATTAAGACCCATGCTCATTTATTTAGAGCAAAATATTGCAAATAAGAAGCAAAATGCACAAAATGAAAACTAGTTCACCGACTCGGCTGTAAATTTGAAATATGAAACACTTAAACAAAAACTGTGTGATACATTTAATTGTGTTTGTGTGTTTATATAT
>JBAMHW010000023.1:5251971-5266477 GCA_037177495.1 Rhadinocentrus ornatus | reverse complement strand
CCCCAGACCTGAATCCAATTGAGCACATCTGGGACATCATGTCTCGCTCCATCCACCAACGCCACGTTGCACCACACACTGTCCAGGAGTTGGCGGATGCTTTAGTCCGGATGCTTTAGAACAAAGTGTTTAATAAGAATAGTTTATTCATTCACATCTAGGATGTGTTATTTTACTGTTCCCTTTATTTTTTTAAAAATTGTATTTTAACATGACATGAAAAGAGCTTTGTACATCCTCAATCTCACAGTGTGACATTTTCTTCCCAGTTAAATGAAGCACGTATAAAGATCTGTGGATGTTCTTCAGTCTCCTTATCTTTGTGAAATATCTGGTTAACAGATTTAGGAGATCTTGTGAATCTAAGCGAGACAGAAAGGCAGAAATAAAACAACCAGTTAGAAATATTCACCGCTTCCTGTCAGGGTAAAAGTTGTATTTAGTCCGTAAAAGATCTTAGTTCCTGGAACAAAGCTTCTACGGTCCAGATGCAGCTTTTATCTGTCAAAGACATGACCTCTTGTAACTTTCCTATGTAATCATTTATACCATGATCTTAAGCTCTGTTTTCACTTGTGTTTTTGCAGTTTTAACCGGATCGACATTCCTCCCTATGAGAATTACGACAAACTGTACGACAAGCTGCTCACTGCCATTGAGGAGACGTGTGGCTTCGCGGTGGAGTGAATCGCTGATGCTGGAAGGACTCTGCAACAACCAGAAGCAACATGGCTTGACCATGAAGAGCCACCGTCCACAAATCGGTCCATTCAGAGGGGAGGTGGAGGAAGGGGAGGTTATCATTGATGGACGCTCATACTCTGAGGGGACATGTGGCTGAGCTAAGATGACTAGAAAATATCATCTGACCTCCTTAATATCTTTTTTTTTTTTTATCACTGAAAAGGATTTCTTCAGCTGCTAATAACTCTTTACTAACTTTTTTTAAAAGTTCATGTTAGCATTAAAAAGGATAGATTATTCCATGTAGCAATGCTCCGTCTTACCACGCTGAACACACGGTCAGTCCACTCTGAAACAATAACCATATTTACCAGACTGGTTTGTTTGCTAGAGAACAGGGTTATCACCGGGTGCCGCAACCACTTGGGAAAAGAAAATAAATAAATAAAGCAAAACACTAAACCTGAACCCAGAGTGTGCGTCATTTGGGCTGTTTTGTGCCTCGAAGCGGACGTAAAGCCACAGATGTGGACATGTGGTGGGGGATGAGAAGGCGAAACTAGCGGCCGACTCTTTACAACCTTCTCCAAAGATGACAGCAGGGATTTCTCCTCCTGAGCGCTGCATTCCCAGAAACCCTGTTTCACACTTTGACAGCTTGCTGTGTTTGGGGAAACAAAAAGAGTAAATGATTGAATAGCCTGAAATGTGATATTTTTGTATAACAGGGACAATTGAGAAACAATAAAATTCTATATAATATATATAATTTATTGCTGTTATATTTCAGAAACCCCTCTTTTTTCATTGTTTGAGAAAAATGTAAATCTTTTACATGTTATTGTTTAAATTATAGAAGATAATTTGTGAAAGCAGAGTTAAGCTTGACTGAATCTCACTAAAAAGGATTCTGTGGTTTATTTCTTTGTTCAATCTCTGCTATACAGCGAGAGGTTTGTAAAAGAAAAGAGGAAAAAAATGTCCTGAGTGCCATAATCGTTTTAAAAGACTGAATTCCTGCAAAATTTTGAGCTGACCCTTTAAATTCTTCTGGTTTTGATCCTCGAGCTGCAAATGGTGATGTACAGATCAGTTTCAGTTGGACTACCTTAAGGAGCCTATTCGTTTATAATGGTATTTACTTAGAAGAGCTCCAAATCCATCTTTCTCTGCTTTGTGCTGCCTCCATGTCATATTGGAAAAAGAAAAACCTTGACTACCTTCCAGCCATGTGGTGCTAAAAAGCATTGATTTATTTGTTTTATATTAGCGACTATGCTAACTAACATACTACTGCTAAAAATGCACATTACACTTATTCATCCTCATACCTGTTTGTGGTCGTAACAGCCCCAAGTGGCCACATTCTCAGGAGATGTCATGTGTAGTTTGTGATGTCAGTTTGATTTAAAACTAATTCTGGCAATTTGTTTTGTTTTCATCAAGGTTAAAGGGTTAAAAAAAGAAGAAGAAGAAGAAGTCTTGTCATTTGCTTTTATTGTGCCCACAGCAGACCATTAACACAGTAGTTGCATGTCTCCATATGTGCTTTTGGTTGGGACTGAGCTGAATGAAACGAGCTGTTTTAAGCCTGCTTTACAGTCCGATCGGTGATGTTTTTATGAGAGAAAGCGAGATTGTTTTCTATGATGACAATAAATTCTTGAATGTTTTTTTAAAAGAAGCTGCCTGTCTAGCAATCTCTTAAGACCGTGGACTGTTCTTAACATTTGCATACACTAAAAAAAAAGGTTTCTTTCTCAAACGTATGCAAAGTGAAAAAAAAGTGTCCTCAGATGGTGCTTTGTACAGTAATAAGATATTGTTCATATATGTGGATCAAACAAGCTGTAATTTATCTTTAACTTAAGTAGAAAAAGATTTTCTTGAACTGCAAAGAGGAATTGCACACAAACAGAACGAGGTTGCCGTGTATATTTGCTGGCAACTTCTGCAAAAAGATTCATTCATCTTTAAGTCCAGTGCACAAGCTGGTCACCCTACTGTCTGTTCCTACACTACGTAGCCCAGTAGTGCCCCATATCTGCCTCCTGTGAGAATGAACTTTTTATTAAAAAAGTCAAAGTTGAGGGATGCCGCTGGTTTTTTCTTTTTTTTTTCTTTTTCTTTTTTTAATAGCATGATCTACTAGCAGGACTATATCTCTCATAGCTGGCTGACTGATGCAATGTTATGTATGTTAACACTCATTTTGTAAGAGTATTTTATTTTTGTGTGTAATTAGTTCTAATTAAACTTGCCTTTGTCTAACAACAGAAGGCCTTGTACAAAAATATGTCCTGTCTTTTCTTGGGGGATCTTGGGGGAAGGTGTAGAGTGCAGTTTTTGGTATTTCATCAGTCAATTTGGATTTCTATATGAACAAGAAGACAGCAAATCAATTTTTTTCATGACAATAAATTATGTTTAAATATTTCAGAATGGCAATGAAAAAACATTTTCTAGGGCTGACATGATCACCAGACTATTCCTGTATAACCTGGATAGGCTCCAGCCTGAATTAGACTAAGCCAGTATAGAAAATGTATGAATGGATAAAGTCAACTTTACTGAAAGAGTCAGAAAAAGAAATTGATGTTTTTTTAGCATAGATTTTGGCTATATGTGTGTAAGATTTACTCATCTCGTGCTATGGTGTAATGGTTCAATTAAATCATGCAAAGACCATGCACTTCCCCTCCACTTGGTTCAGTTATAGAGTAAATCCAACTTTTTGTAAATGTTTCATTTTTGTTATTATTCTTTAGGGTAAAAGTCTTCTGTCTCTTTTTTTTTTAAATAAACAAAAGACTATTGCCAAAAGCAACCTTCAATATTTCCAAAACTTTCTGATTTCAAGCATTGTTAGGTAAATCATGTATGATTAATTTTAATACGATACATTTAAACGCAAAAATTCATACTATACAAATGAAGGGGGGTTTTTCCATTTATTTAATTGTACAGAAAAAAGATTTTCAGTTTAGGTTGGTCCTCGTGACGTCACTTACTGTTCTGCTCGGCAGCTAACCGAATCACTAGTTCATGTCTAGTACAAATTCATCCGCTAACGTTTGTTGCGATCATCAAGTAGACGTTTCAGACTGGTGTTTTCATTCGTCATTGTAAAAAATACATTAATTAATATTTAAAAATAAAATATACAAAACGTGGTTGTAGGTCATAGTATATAAACCCTTTATTTGGATATCACTTTTTCCAAGAGCTTCCGATGTTTCTTTTACTCAATGCATTCATCACTATGTTTATAGTGGAACGCCAGAGTAGAAACTCGTGCAGCGGATGAATACATCGGAAGAGACTTCCTCTTTCCATATAAACCGGGCCTCATTTCCGCTTACCGGCATTTCAGCACCACTGCCGGCTGTAGTTTCTAACGGCAGTAAAAGTCATACTCCATTTACCTATATATATATTTTAAATATATATATTTAGTTTACAACATGCCTGGATATTCTGATAGAGACCGCGGCAGAGATAGAGGGTAAGTGCTTTCCTTACATCTTAAAAACTGGTTTTACCGTCGCGTGAAATGGCTGACAAGACTTAAAACCCAAAAAATATGCCGGTTATGTAAAATAAAAATGGCCGTATTAAGTAAAACATTTTCTACGTCTAAGGAGTTCAAGCGAAGAATAAAAAAAATTAAACACTTGTTATTAAAACCAAGTTAATTACATAGTTGAAGAAAACCGTAAAAAAAGCCGTCGACGTTGACTTTGGCTCGAGGCCTTGTTTGGCCTCGTGCCAATACGCCCGTGCCCAGCTATAACTGCATTTTGTTAGCTGCAACTTTTTCATTTACGTTTATCCAGTACAGTGAACCCAGAATTACAAAACGGGTTACCTTTAACGATTCAACGTGCCTTGTTTTTTTAAGCTTTAAATAAAGTTATAAATGTTAGATTTGTACTTAACCGAAACTCAAGAGATGTTGGTAATGCTAACATAGCTGGCTAGTCGGCTTTTCGCCATGTGGCGGCGTGAATGCTGATACAAAATGCCGGCTTTACCCCCATTGTTCTCACGCTGACTAGAAAACACGGCAACCACAATTACGCGAAATGACAGTGAAACTCATTCATAAATATTTATAAGCTGTCATACTTGGCCCCATTTAATTTGGTAAACTAAGTTTATCTGTTGAACTGTGATTGCAGCTATGGCGGTGGAGCTCCTCGGTTTGGTGGCAGCCGTGGTGGCGGCGGTGGTGGAGGTGGAGGGAAGTTTGGCAACCCCGGTGAGCGGCTGCGGAAAAAACATTGGAACCTGGACGAGCTCCCAAAGTTTGAGAAAAACTTTTACCAGCAACATCCCGACGTGGCCCGCAGATCGCCGGTATGTGTTACGTAATACAGCTGTATACTTGTGCCATGCTCTACATGTTCTACACGTGTTTTAGTTATGTAATCGTACATTACCACTGAAATGAATCTTTGACTTGCAGCAAGAAGTTGACCAATACAGAAGATCCAGAACTATTACATATAAGGGGAGAGACTGTCCAAATCCCATCTTAAAGTTCAGTGAAGCACACTTCCCTTGTAAGTTTAAAATTTTAATTTTTATTTCTTTTTGGGGGGGGGGGTGTTTAAAAAGATATACCTCAAATTGGTTTTATTTGAGCCTAATTTTGTACATGCTCTTGTTTCAGCCTATGTGATGGAGGTGATCAACAAACAGAACTTTACCGACCCAACACCCATCCAGGCTCAGGGCTGGCCTCTGGCGCTGAGTGGAAAGGACATGGTTGGCATTGCACAGACTGGTTCTGGCAAGACTCTCTCTGTAAGTTACAAAGTTTTGATTTTAAAGTATCTGCAGCTTTGTAAATGTGGACCAGGGCAGTTGGTCTTGGTGCAGTTGGTTTTGCTTTCTTACTTATGGGTTTAAAATCTTATTTTTTCAGTACTTACTGCCTGCAATTGTCCATATAAACCACCAGCCTTTCTTGGAACGTGGGGATGGCCCAATTGTAAGTGTTTTTAAATTAATTTTTAATACTGTGTTTCAGAAAAATCTTATTTCAAAGTCATTCATACTTTACTGAACAATTTAATAGCAGTTTGGTCACTTGCAGTAAAATGCATAGCGGTATTGTTTTTAAACTGGAGATGGATGACATATTAGTATATTAAACTAATTTTCCTCAACAGTGTTTAGTACTTGCCCCAACTCGTGAGCTGGCACAGCAGGTACAACAGGTGGCGGCAGAATATGGCAGAGCTTCTCGCCTGAAGTCCACCTGCATTTATGGGGGAGCACCTAAGGGACCGCAGATTCGTGACCTGGAAAGAGGTACTCGAAGTGTTTTCTTTTGAAACAAGCCCTTGTAAATTGTCTTCTTAAAGAGATTGCTAAAGGCTTTTTTTTTTTTTTTTTTTTTTAAACAGGTGTGGAAATCTGCATTGCCACTCCAGGCAGACTTATTGACTTCCTTGAAGCAGGGAAGACAAACCTACGCAGATGCACTTACCTTGTGCTTGATGAAGCAGACAGGATGCTGGACATGGGCTTTGAACCACAGATTCGTAAAATTGTCGACCAAATCAGGGTAAGCCTTTTTTTTATTAAAATGTACAATTTATTTATTGCTTAGTGACTGGATAATCTTTTGTAATGTCTGATCAACAATTATATTTTGTAGCCTGACCGTCAGACTTTGATGTGGAGTGCAACTTGGCCTAAAGAGGTTCGCCAGCTGGCAGAGGACTTCCTGAAGGAGTATGTGCAGATCAACATCGGGGCGCTGCAGCTTAGCGCCAACCATAACATTCTTCAGATTGTGGATGTTTGCAATGATGGAGAGAAAGAGAACAAGTAAGTACTTTGCCAGAGAACAGAGTGCAAAGATTATTGGCATTTTCAGCTTGAACGATTTGATTCTCTTCAGGCTCATCCGTCTTCTGGAGGAAATCATGAGTGAGAAAGAGAACAAGACCATCATCTTTGTGGAGACAAAGAGGCGATGTGATGACCTCACTCGGAGAATGAGAAGGGATGGGTTAGTATTGAGATTGGTATTTAATAACTATTATATACTTTTTTTTTATTATTTTCTGAAATGATGCTGGATCCTTCATTCTTAGGTGGCCAGCTATGGGAATCCATGGTGATAAAAGCCAACAGGAGAGAGACTGGGTTCTCAATGGTAAGCTTCACTAGAGAGGTTTAAAAATCAAAAATGTTAAACCAATGTCACAATGTCTGATTTTTTTTTTTTATTATTATTTTCATATAGAGTTCAAATTTGGGAAGGCTCCGATTCTCATTGCTACAGATGTGGCATCCCGAGGTCTAGGTCAGTATCTGTCTTGAGCTTCTTCTTTTTTCTTTTTTTTTTAAACTTTAATCTATTTTAAGAAAGAAAGTGTATTTGCTTTCTTTAACTCTTCTGCTTCTTTCTGAGTTTCTCCCCTGACCTAAAGGAGCAGTCTGTATGGCAGGGCCTTGGCATGACAAGCCCAGGTATCCAGAGGGGGAAGGAGGATTCTTGGAGGTGTCCTGACTGGCGAGGCACGGGTCTCACAGTCGTGCAGATGTACAGAGGTGACCAGGCCCAAGTGCAGCACAACGCACTGGCCTGCCTAAAATGGGAGCGAGTCGAGGGCTGGCCACAGTTCTGCCCCCAAATGCTCGTGTGTTCTCTGGCAATGGTTTGGACTGCTGTTTTTATTCACCCAGGCTCTTAACTGTTCCAGCTCAAAGCCCAGCTTCATTGACTCCTATGGTCTTGCGTGTAGAATTTGGGTGCTGCAAGACATTTGACTCATTTTTTAAGAAGAAGCTTTTTGTTTAGACTTTTGCATGGGTAGTGGTAATGAAGCAGTTTCCTAAACGTTGGTTTGAAGAGCAGTCCATGATATCGATCATATCTTCACCTCTGTAATAACATGGCTACTGGCGCTTTTGGTGACAGTGGGACATGGCAGCAGGACACAGGACAAAATCCAAGCTCACACTCCTCCCTCGCCTGCGTTTCAAAGTCATGTCGAGACCTGCCAACGGGAGACAATATGGTCAAGTGAACACTGGGTCTGGAAAAAGCTAACCATGCTGAGAAGGGGTTGCGCTGTAGACCTGCAAATGGGTTCAGGTCTAAAAGTTCTTGGCAAGAGACTAAAGTGTGAGCTTAATAGTCAGCATTGCATAAGTGTATAAACCAAAAGGGACATTAGTTAAGTCTTGGTGCACAAAGTATAGAGTTTAAGTGTGTGGGGTGTGCGCTGCAATGGGAATGGACTAGTGAATGCGTACTCCAGAAAATGGTAAGACTGCTTATCCATTCTATGATGGTGGTTTTGCAGTTGCTGTACGTTGGAAAGTTATTTTTTTATTTGTTTTACTGCATTAGAAGCTAATGGAGTTTGCATCGTTTCTCTCTTCCCACCGTAGCCTTGCCATGGATTGTCTTTTTTTTTTTTCTTCTTTTTTTCTTTAGTCTAACAAGTCTTTCCACCTCCTGACAGGACTAACATGCCTTGTTTCTGTTTTTGATGTGGTTGTGGTGGCAATGGCACACTTCTCTTGTGTGCTGCCCTTCTCTTTTCTGCCACACTGCAACGTAATTTTACAGATGTTGAAGACGTGAAATTTGTCATCAACTTTGACTACCCCAACAACTCTGAGGACTATATTCACCGCATTGGCAGAACCGCTCGTAGCCAAAAGACAGGCACAGCCTACACTTTCTTCACCCCCAACAACATGAGGCAGGCTAGTGACCTCATCTCTGTCCTGCGTGAGGCCAACCAGGCAATCAATCCGAAGCTCCTCCAGATGGCAGAAGACAGAGGAGGTAAATCTAATTGGTGAGATACACAAATGGTGCTGTAAGTGGCAGCCTTAAATTATTTTGTTTTTGTTTAGTTTTTCTTGCCCAGCAGGGCTTGTCTGTGTAAGGGTATGTCATGATAAAATTACAAAGGTTTTATTCCAAACATGCTTAGTTTATTTTCTCTTTTTCAGGTCGTTCAAGGGGCGGCAGAGGTGGTGACTATGACCGTCGGGATAGGTATTCTGGCAGGCGTGATTTTGGTAGGGACAGGGATAACAGAGGCTTTGACAATGGACCAAATAAGGCCTATGGCACAAATTCACAGAATGGCGGCTTTGGGGTCAGTAATGGCAGCACCAATGGCTACGGCGGAGGAAGCTACAATGGTGGTGGACAGTCCAACTTCAGCAACAACCAAACGGGTGCCTTTAATGGCCAGAACAACTTCCAGCCCCAGTTTGCCCCGAACAAGGCTGTCGCACAAAACGGTGCAAGCCACCCTTCGTTCTCCTTCCCCCAGGCACAGGCTCCACAACAGCTTCCTCCACCGTTGGTGCCATACCCCATGCCTCCTCAGTTCCCTCAGTAAATGCACCATACACTTGAAAGAAGTAATTTATTGCTTTTTTGTCTTTTTTTAAGTTCCATACTTAATCCAGATTGTTTTGTATTTACACAACAGGGTTAAAGCAACAAAATATAAAGCCTTTTTTAAAGATCTGCAGTGCAGCAATAGTGTTGCACACTTTTGTTTTTTCCTATTTAAGTTGTTACATTCCTCAGCTTTTTTTTTTTTTTTTTTTTTTTACTAGGTTATTGTGTATTCATGTGTACCATTTGAAAGTGATGTCCTTCTACCTTGGAAGTGCACTGCATGATCTTTGAAATAAAACTCCTAAAGACAAGTTTTGTGGGTTTGTATGTTTATTTGAACTTTTATCTCCTTCAGAAAGTGGCCACTACTTTTACTGTCCACTGGGTGGTAGCATTGATAAGTGCAGGTCGGGTGAGCAGGACTGATTTTTAGGCCTGTGGAAACTAGACATTTTGTCATGTATTTCAAATTGTAATTTTGAAGTAATTGTCATAAATGGCCACACATGATCACATCTTATTTATGAAAATCAAGATTATTGCCCTAAGGGAATTTATCATTTTAAGTCGGACTACTTTATTTGCAGGTCAAGCACTGCTTAATTTCATGCTTGAAGATGGATAAATCAAAGTCAAATTTATGATTTATTCAGCCTGCAGATATTATTTAGAACACATTTCAGAGAGTTCAGGCACTTCTGCTTTGCTTCTGTTCTCATGCAAACTTATTTTAGAGATGTAGTGGGACGTGATTTTAAAATGGTTGCCAAACAAGTTTTATGTAAATTTGAACATTTTTCATGTTCAGAGTTTAGGTTAAACAGTAGCTGGAAATTCATCAATAATATGAGGTCTTATAAAAAGGCAGAGAAGGTTCAAGGCCATATAAGCGAAAAGCTGCTGCTTTACCTCTCACACTTTATACCTAAGACCTGGTTGCAGGTCAACATCCACTGATAATGGCTTAAAGCTCAGTTAATTGACCCTATTGGTCACAGTCGGATGTTGAGGGTGTGGCTGATTAGGATTACACATGTACAGAACTGTGGCGTGGAAGTATGCGTGGAACGCTCGCTGAGTAAATATTACTGAGTTAATGAGTCAGACAATGACTTTTTTTCCTCCATCCTGGTATGTGACAGTCCCACCCTGCTGTTGACAGCACCTTTTCACTTGAAGTAATGTGTTGGGCTTGTATGAGCGTTTTCTCTCTTAGACGAAATGAAGGAACTAAAGTGACAAGAAAAAGATGTTTATTTACTGTAAATCTGTTAATTAATGGCACATTTGTAAGTTTATGAGCTTTCCTCTGTAGTCGTCACACATGTATTATAAAGTCACCGGTGTACCCTCACCGTCCACTATCAGGTCCATCTTGCTCTGGATTGGACCCCTTTCCTGCTCCAGAACTGCATTAAAACACAGAGGCATAGATCCAACAAGGTGTTAGAAACATTCCTTAGAGCTCCATACGTGACAAGCATCACCCAGTTGCTGCAGACTGGTCAGCTGCACATTCATGATGAGAATCTCCCAACTGTTCAGCTGAATGATGGGCTGTTCTGCTGAACAAATTTGCTTTGCCAACAGGGATTTTAATGGATATAAAGGCAATAAAGGTTTGTGGATATAAGATAACCTTTAAGTATTATTCTCTATTTAAATTAGTTTATAGCTGATTATAGATATTAATGTTGGACCTGACAGGTGGAACACGGAAAGGGAGAGTGAGGAGAAAAACGTGGAGACAAATACAAAAGTAAGAAAACAACAACTGTACAATCAAACCCAGAGCAAACCAGACACTCAACAGAAAACACCAGGCCTCTGGTGCTGCTCACTGGAACTTTTCTCTTCTCCAGACCATTTTCTGTAAATCATTGAGAGGGTTGTGTGTGAAAATCCCAGTAAATCAGCAGCAGAAATAATCACATTGTATTGCTGATGCTCAGCTTAAAGTTCAGTAAATAATCCTGGCCATCTCTACATGACTGAATGTATTGAGTTGCATTCATATGTGACTGATTAGATATTTGTGATGACAATGAGTGCGCAGGCGCTTATTAACACACTCCCACCTCTGTGCCTCACTGTGGTGTCCATTTATTTGAGAAACAGAAAGTTCACGAGGACTGGTATTTTATGGTCAAGTGTTTTTGATTGTCCATTAAAGTAAATGGAGGAATAATTTGACATTTAAGTGAAATGATGAAGCCTTCAAACATTTTCTTGATTGTTTTTGGTCACTTTGAGTGCAGCTGAAACAAAGACACTCAGGAAAAGTTAGGGGTATTCAACCTCCGATCAGGTGAAATTGTGGTGTAGTAGTCCCTTGAGAAGTGGGTGTACTCCAAATTTTTTCTTTTTCTTCTTTTTTTTAGCAGCACAGAAAAACATCTTTTAAGAAAAAGTGATATGCAAGACTACTCAAATTACTCTTTACCCAAAAACTATTTGCTTCTTGTCCCATGATTTCTGTTGCTCAGGAAGGAGGGGTTATGAAATTGCAAAACCAAGACTGGCCCGGAGACTAGAGAGACAATAATGCATGTAGAGTAAATTATTCCTTATTTCAGATGGAAAAATGAATTACTGGAATGACAACTATTCTCTAACCTGATCAGGAGCAGTTTGTATTACAAATGTAACTACTGTATCCACAATTGTTTGAGCATGGTTCATTTCTCCCACATACAGCACATCCAAATGGACACACCAACACAAACATACAACATTTCTCAGTGCCCACTGTTTCGGAAGTCACCCAAACTAGCAGCAGGTGTGTTGGAGAAAGATTGTATCTAAAAGTTGCAGGATGGTAGATCTCGAGGACCGGACTTGGGCTCCCTGTTGTAAACGGTTTGCAGAGTTTTCCTCGGCTAAAGTTAACCAATTAAATCAGTGAAGCAGTGAGTACTCGCCAGTTGGAGACAGAGTGGGGTGGGTCATGGCCCAATTATCTCTGGGGGAAATAATGACATAACTGAATGGTTTACATCACTGCCTTTTTGAAGTGGGTATACTCAATGCTGACTGATAAAAGGTGGGTATACTCTGGACTACACCAGACCGGACAGGGGGCTCGCTGTCCTCTGGTCCGCCCGGGATGTCCCCCACGGTGCATGTCGGGAAGGTTGTATGATGTGACTGTGTGATAGTGAGTGCTTATGGGTACAGCACAGGGGAGGGTGTGTGTAAGGGGTTTGATAGGGTGGAGGATAGAAGGGCTACATAGGGGGGCTGGGGTTGTCTTTGGGGTGGGGTGGCTTGGGTTCGTGCTTCGGGGCTGCTGCTGATGGCCCGGGTCTCTGGACTGCCCTGGTCTGCCTCTAGCCTCCACAGAGGCGTGGTCGCATTTGCTCAATCTCCCTCACCACTCCTCATCACTGATCACTCCCCATTTCTCATCCTCTGCATGCTGACCAGTCACCGAGTTGTCCAGTGGGTCTACACACTAAGAGATAATCTTTTTTTCTCTGTGAGTTTGTATCTGGTACTTAGGCTGTTGTGATACGCTTGTAAAATTATTTTTTTGATTTGGTTATTATTTAAGAACTCTTGATCACTGGCAGCTCTATTTTCTGTAAAAGCTGTAGGAAATTTTCTGGTGTGTTTATGTACGAATGTAGCAGTTTGTTGTCTGGTGATAGTGTGGATTGAAGGGTCGTCTTCTGTCTGTGGGGTTTTTGTCTCCTCTTTCTTCTTTCTTCTGTCCCTTTTGCTTCTTTTTGCTGTCTCCCTTCTTTTTCTGTCCCCTCCGGTCAGGTCCGGCAAGATTACATAGATTCCAAAATTCAATTCAACATAAATAAATAAATAAGTTAATTAGATTATCAAGAGGAGCCTTATACCCATAAGCCTCCCCTTGGCAAAGCAAATTTGTTCTGCACAACACAGCAATCAGACTATCATTCTGCTTGCTATGATGCTAAACAGGACAGGTTAAAAAATAATAAAAAATAGAATATAAGAAATTCATGTTACATGAATGCATTAATGTTGCATATATCATGAATGCAGGGTGTTTCAGCAGAATCATGCAATGGTAATTCCTTCATCTTAAACAATTTATTGAAACAAACCTACAGTGGTCGGTATAGCACAACATACACAACCATTGTCTCAAAAAACCTGCCATGTGAAGAGGAAGATAAAGACGACTGCTAAGATAAAAGCTGTCATTGCACCAGAACATTTAGTGGTTGATTCATGGTTCACACTTCTTCTTTTTTTTTGGTTAATCTCCCTATTAAAGAACATCATGTTGAGCAATAATTACTTAAACATAAACAGCTGTGCACGTGGATCTAAAAGTTTAGAGGAAATTAAATCAAATTCATCTGTAAAGGTTGCATGATTCTGACATCATGCAAAAAGCCAAATATCTCAACATTTTTGTGAGTAGTGCAGCTAGTTAGCTAGTAGCTACCTGTACAAAACAGGTGCAGCGCAGGTGTGTCAGTGTGTGGTTTATATAGACGTTTGTTCTGGATTGGAGAAATTACAGCTTCATTACTACGAATAAATCCTTTTATATGTTAAATTGTCATTCCAAGTTTATTCTGCCTTGAGGTGACTTCATTCTTCTGAATGACAAAATATAGAAATAATTAACTCAGTTATTAAATTTTTTATTCTAGCAGCTTTAACATAAGCTGAGTAAAAAAACAAAAAACTACTATTGATATTTTTCTTGTCCATGTGTAACCTCAGTCCTTTATACCTCTTTGTTTCTTCTCAATCCCTCCCCCACTCCCTGCAGGTATGTAGGTGTTGGTTGTAGAAGTTGTTATTCTGGGTGTGCATCACACACACCTACAGCAAGCATGAGGCATGGCAGCATGCTGCACCGATTCAATTCCACTGACGTGGAAAGAAGTTAAATTGTTTGACTCCACAAGCGAAGAGGTGCTTTAAAAATATAAGGTGCTGTACCTAAACTAACACACACACACACACACACATTTGCAGGTGCTGCATCTTTCATTCAGTCTTTGTCATCAGCATTTTTTCTCAATCTTCTCTCTAGCTGAATGTGAACTTTGCATTCCTCACATCAGACCTTGACTCTTGTGTAATTAAGCAGGGTGTGTGTCAGATAAGTACAGATACCTAGAAATTAATGTGTTTCAGTTCTGTGGCTCTGGGAGACGAACAGACACAAAGTTAAAAAAGCCTAAATGTTATAAATACCAACACTTTATGGGTTTTTGTGTTTTCCAAAACATTTATGTGGATGTTATTTAATCCTTTTTCTACTCTATCATACGCCTCGAGTGAAAACCTACAGTGTTTTAGCATTTTAAGGCTTTGTAATGTCCTTTCTTTTTCTTTTTCTTTTTTCATTTTTTTTTCCTGTCCTGTCCAGCGTCTTAACATACAGAACGGTGGTCTGTGTGCCATATTTTGCCGGACAGATTTGCTCTTCCA
>JBAMHW010000023.1:5225629-5244562 GCA_037177495.1 Rhadinocentrus ornatus | reverse complement strand
ACAACAGCAGGTGGAATTTATTGTCAATCAGTGTTGCTTCCTAAGTGGACAGTTTGATTTCACAGAAGTGTGATTGAGTTGGAGTTACATTGTTTTGTTCATGTGTTCCCTTTATGTTTTGGAGCAGTGTACTTTTTATTATGGAGAACATGAGGTTATAATAATCCCTAGCAGTCCTGGATCTTGTTTCTAGGGTTGACACCTAATGACATTATTCTAAGCAGAACATCTTTTGACATTTTTTGTTTGAAGGCCACTACAAGAAATTAGTTTAAAGAAGAGGGTTCAAGGACAGATATCGTAAGATGTATATGAAGAAATACACATCATGGAAAACTCACTTATCTACCCAGGAAAAGAAAGATTTATTAAACAATGGATATAATGTTTTATCTATAAATAAATAGATAGATTACATACTTTGACCTGTTCAGGGTGTACCTTGTCTCTTGCTTAGTAGCTGCTGGGATAGACTCCAGCCTGTTATCCCTCATATAAATGAATGAGTGGACCTTTTAATACGTTTCTGAGACATTTTCCATTACTTTATGGTAAAACCTTTGCTCATAACCCTGTTGTGAACAATCTGACACTTGTCTTCTGCCCCCTGGTGGATACCCTTTGCACTAACGATTATTATGATTATTTTACATTATGTTAAAAGGCAAAGGATTCAGATAAAAAAAAGGTATTTTTCTCCCAATTTATTCTCATTTGGGGCTTTAAATGGTTAAGGACTTTGAAAGGCTGCTCAAAATTTAATATTTAAAGAGCCTTAAGTATTCTCATTATAACCCTCTGATGCATGAATTTTTAAAAAGCAGTGCTGCATTTTTGTCATATATTTTACTTCTACAAGCATGTACTGTGATTTTCTATACTTAATGTTATTTGACTTTTAATTTAGTTTATTTTTATCTATTCTAAAAAAATGTTTTTAAAATAATATGTTGTCATACTCATATTGTATAAATATTCTAGTAAAATATAGCTATAGAAATATTTTATTGTCCTGTTTATCAAAGAGGCAAACCTTGTAATATAAAGTATGTAAATAACGATATGAAGTACAATATATTTATTTATTCAACAGTGAGTGGCAGTGACTCACAAATGTCCAATGAAGTGGCTCATTTGCAAATACACCATCCACACCATGCATATGGACAATGCGTCAAAGAGTTAATAGCTGCTCTTTGGTCCATTTTTGTCTTGCTTTGTTCTCTTTGAAACAATAAATAAGTAAACAAAATAGTCACTGCAGTTGACTATTGGAGAAAGAAGCAACACTATATTTTCTATGTTTAGACGTGATGTTTCGCCCTATAAAGCACATGTATTGTGTCTGATCTTCAGATGTCAGACGGTCCTCCTCTTGTAGAATTAACTTGCTTTAAAAGGGATGAAAAAAATCAGTTTTTCCTCTACCTGCAGAATCAACAGCGAGGCTTTCAGTGCTTTTAACTTTTGTCACTTTTCATTCAATAACACCAACAGGGAGATGAACCAGGGGTGAGGAGGAGCGAGCAGCGCCTGGCAGCCCTCAGGGAGCGGAGCAGCAACATTGTGCCATTGAAGTTACGCCGAATGAAGCCCACCGAGCCCACCACTGTGGTGTCACTGTGTGACTGGGCCGATGAACAAGTAAGATCTCATCAGATTTTCCCTTTATGCCTTCAGAAGTTAGATTAAGACAATTCTAATTCTCTCTATGTGTTTTAGGACACAGTGTCACGTGGTGAGACCCTAATTCTGAAGTCTAACTCTAATAATGAGAAATGGGAGCTTCGGAATAACAGCGGGCAGGTCAAACCCCTCCCGGGGGCATGTTTCATGGTCCCACCACCTGATGCAGAGGCCCTGGAGACAGTACACAGGTACACGTGACAAACTCCTCAGCTGTAGCAGAAAAAAGGTCTCAGCTCTAACTTAATGTGACTGATTAAACAAAAGCTGTGTATCTGTGTGTGTTCAGTCTGGACAGAAAGCTGAAAGACCTCAAGAACCGCAGAGCTGCTCTGATGGACTCATTGAAGAGCCCCGTGGTGGAGGTGGTTCAGACTCAGAAAGCAGGTGAGAGAAAAACCTGTTTTCTTCCTTCTCAGGCTCGGAATTTGAACGTTTTCAGACTAGTCGTGTTTTTCCTCTTTAGCTGCTGTGAAAAGCGCTCCAGAAGACACCAAAGCTGCAGAGCTCATCAGTGAGATAGACAGGATCCACAAAGCCCTGGATAAGAGTGAAAAAGAAATCCTGAACAGGCTGAGGACCCCGCTGCATACCCGCAAGCCCACACAGGACCTGGCAAACAGACTGCAGGAGCATGAGGTGAGCATGGACCCTTATGATTTACTGAAATGATCTAATTAAATAAAATGACTGATTTTCTAAATATTGTCCCTGTCCTGCAGAAATCTGCTCTGACACTCAGGAAACTGGAGTCAGACAAGTCTGCTGTCCAAAGAGAAATGGATCCTCTTATGTCCAAGAGACCCTTGGGACCCACAACCTCCTCCCTGCACCTTAAACTCACTGCTGCTGACAACAAGCTCAACGACATTAACACACTTATGGATCTTTATCATAAAAAGTGAGATTTGGTTTGTTTAATTTAAGAAAATGGCAGGTCTATTTGGACAGCCTTTTGTTATTAAACTCTACTGTTCTACAGAGCAACGACCTGCATGTTCCTGGAGAAACAGATACAGAAAGCTGAGGGGGTTGTTTCTGATTTTGAGAAGAAGCTAGAAAAAGATGGCGTCATTCTAGATGAACCAAACGCTCTTCAGAGTCGCAACCAGAAGCTACAGGTGATGCATCTTATAAACCACAAAAAAAAAAGAGCCAATACGGAAGACAAGAAACTTAAAGCGGGACAAATCTAAGTATATATCAGTCTTTTTAACTTCTCATTATGATGTCAAACAGGCCATACAGAAGGATGTTGCCTCAAGGAAGGATGAGCTTAATAAATTGGGAAAAGAGTTGGACCTGACCAAGAAAACGTGCAGCTCCCTGCAGCAGAATTTCAATGAGTTCTGCCCTGACATCCGTCGGCAGGAGAATGAGGTGAAACATCTGAAGAACCGTTACACGAATGTCAATAATCAGCTCCAGGAGAGGTAAGGGGGGAAGGGGGGGGATCAACAAAGCACACATCAATGAAGTTAAGACCCAGGTCTTTGTTCTTGTAGCTGACATGTTCATTTTTTTTTACTTTAGGTCGGCTCTCGTACAGCAAGCAACCAATAAAACTCAAGATTTCCAAAATGCTGTTCACTCACTGGATTTTTTCTTGGTTAACTTGCCAAACCACATGAGCAAACCTACTGATGATGTGGCTCAGATAAGAGCCAGTCAGACCTCTCAGAAGGTAAATGATGGTATTGTTTTGCATTGAGTACATACTCTCAGGGTGACTCAGATTATCAGTCCTGAGTGGTGATGTGTTTCTGCTTTAGTAACAAACTGCTGGTTTTGATTCATGTCCCTTGTTTAGAAAGTGGTGGAGGACATCAAGAAGAAGTCGGATGATTTAAAACGAATCAAAGATATGTCCCGAGATCTGCAGAGGGTTTTAAATGTGAGTTCAGAAAACATGATCAATCACACCAAATATAGCATCAATCTTTTCATTTAAAAAATATATAAATTCCATTATATAACATATAATATAATATATTTGCATTCAGGAATATGAGATAAAGTCAAAAACTTACCGTGGGACTCTGCACAATGAGAATGACGTAAATCATGAAGATGACAGCGATGAAGAAGCTCTAAAGAAAGAAACTTCAACTCTGGCCAAGGGGGTAGAGAGAACGGTATGATTAAGACAAGAAAGAAAACACGATAACAACAAAAATCTTTTCTTAAAAAAAAAGAAAAAAAAAGAGCAAAAACAAAACAACAAATCCTAAGCAATACATTTTAATCTGTCATCCGCAAAGTTTAAACAAATGCTGCTTTATTTTACCACAGGAGAGAGATCTGGTGAACCTTTTTTCCGAGGTGTCTGCTGAGAACAGCCAGCGGCTTAGTCAGCTGGACACAGCAAGGAACATCATGGCGAGGGTATGGCGTTATGAAACTATTACATCTTTTATGGGGGCAGCCATGATGGAATCTGTCAGTTAGAGAAGCAGCTGTGAAACTTGTTGCTATGGTGATGATTGCCTGGCAGCATGGGGGAGGGGCCTCATAGCTTGAGTCTGAAAGAGCAAAGTGGAAACTAAATTACCCCCCTAACAAACGGTCACTGTTTAAAATTGATAAGTCATATTGAAAAAAAACTTGAACCATAAGTGGCAGAAATGTCTGATAAACACATAGATGTAAGTTTCATTAATTACTGTCTACTATGTAGTTTTTATGGCATTACTCTGAGGTGATTTGAGAAAAAACTGTTAGGTCTATCATGATGATGGCCACATTTTAAGAAATAAGACCAAAATATCTATGTTTTTATGTATAAATTATATATATATATATATATATATATATATATATATACATAGAAGAAATCATGGCTGTGAATGAAGCTTGTTTGAGAATTTTTCTAAATAATTTTTATTTTTATCATTCAAAATTTAGAGTGCTTGACATCATCCTGCTCAAGTGTGATCATTCTGTGGCAAAATCCCCAAATTTAATAGAACTTAAACTGCGATTGTGTTAAACCCATTAATAACATGCCTTTTCAGGGAATACATATTTGATCTCTTGTGACCCGTTAAAACTTTGAATGAGGTTTCTATGTGAAACGATGTCTGAATTATAGGCCTCCAAAGTGGACTTGGTTTATGGAATATTTCAGCAGGATCCCATTCATTTATATGTAAACACTGTGTAATAAATTGCTAACAAAAGCAGAACATTCCTGATCAAGATGTTTTCATGTTTTATTTTTTGTTTTGTTGTTTTTCTCATTTGTATGTGGGTTTTTAAAAATGAAGGCCTTCCTGAAAACTCAGCAGCACCCATGTTATTGATAATTTCTCTACTCAGTCACTTTTGTCAGTTTCCTACTCAAACCTTGTTTTTGTGTCTTTTTGCAGAATGAGGAGAAAGTAAGTCAGGTGGTCGTCAGTCAGCAGCTGCAGCTACAGAGCCAGAGGAAGAACCTAGAGGAAACAGATGGTATGAAAAATGAATTAAGCGAGGAGGTTACCAGGCGCTTGCATGCTGAGAAAGACTTGGAAACCTACCGTAAGAGGTTTTTGTCTCTGAAGAGCAGGAGAGGAGTGGAGAGGCTGGAGGAAAAGGAGGTAGTGCAGTATTACCGTGACCCCAAACTGGAAGTTGAACTCCAGTCTCTGAGGAGACGCATTGAAGATGAAGGATTGAAGAGGTCCAAAACCCAGTCTGAGATTCACATTTTTGATGAGAAGGTCATTAATGTGGAAACACAGCTGACCAAAATCGAGCCTAAACTGGTGACCAAAATAGTCACTGAATACGAGAGGGACCCTCAGCTTGATAAAGAGGCTGCTAAGATTAGAGATGAGATGAAGAGGATACGCCTGGAGCTGCAAACCAGCGATACGGAGGCGGTCCAGGTGAAAACTGAGCTCACAGTTCTGGCTCAACAGAAACCAAAGATCCGGGAGAAAGTTATTAAAAAGGAAGTGGTGAGACTGGAAAAAGATCCAGAGATGCTGAAAGCTGTTCTCATGTTTCAGAACTACATTCGAGAGGAAGAATTGCGGTGCAAGTCTCTTAATGATAGCGTTTTCAGCACAAGGAGCCAGATAAACACTTTGGAGAGGGTTATCCCCACCATCCAACCCAAGATGGTCACCAAGGTGGTGAAACAAGTCCATCAAGATCCAGAAATGCTTGAGGAGTCAAAAAGGCTAAAAATGTCCTTGGAGGAGGAGAAAGACGAGAATGTAATCCTGATGAAGGACCTGACCACCTGTCAGCTACGTTATGATGAACTGGAGAAGCTCAGGCCTAAAGTGGAGGTCAAGGAGATCATCAACGAGATTTACAGAGTTGATCCTGAGACAGAAGTTGAGCTGGTGCGTCTGAAAAAGGAGCTGATGGATTTGAGCCGGAACCGAGCTGATTTGGAGAAAGAAGTCAACACAGTGATGACAACTCTGACCACCCTGCGGGCTCAGAAGCCAAAAGTGGAGTACAAAGAGGTGACCCAAGAGGTGATCAAAGAAGAGAAAAGCCCAGAGGTTGTCAGGGAATTACAAAGACTGAATAACCAAGTGGCTCGTCTGAAGGGAAACTATGACACCACCCTTGAACTGCTAACCCGCCTACGTAATGAAAGAGACGAGCTGAAAGCTGAAAAATCCAAAGTGGAGATGAAGCTTGTAAAAAAAGAGATCATCATATATGAGAACGACCCTCTTCTGGAGAAAGAGGCTGATAGACTTCGGAGGAATGTAAGAGAAGAGATTCAACAACGCCGCTCTATAGAGGAATGTCTCTTTGATCTGCAGAACCAATACATCATGCTAGAGAGGCAAAAGCCAGAGGAGAAGATTATAATGCAGGAGGTGGTGCGTCTTCAGAGGGACCAGACGCAGATCTGGGAGCACGAGAAGCTAAACAAGAGCTTGGATGAAGAAATGAAATCACGCAGAAAATTAGAATTAGAGGTTAGACAACTCAGAGCTCTGATTGAAGAGAAAGAGAATAACCTGGCACGGATGGACGATCGCCAGAAGAAAATCCAAGTAGAGTCGGAGCTCAGACAGATCAAATCTCGCATTCTTGAACTGGAGAACGCTCCGCCACCCATTGAGGAAAAAATCATCATTGAGGAAGTCCTAAAAGTGGAGAGGGACCCTCAGCTGGAAAAACTCACCGATGGTTTACGTGTCAACTTGGAGACTGAGAGTAACGAGGTCAGCCATCTGGAAAGAGAAATTCGAAACATCAAACTGAAGTTGGACATTGTGCATAAGGAGAAGTCGGTTGAGAAGGTTGTTTACAGAGAAGTTGTCCGTGTAGAGAAAGATCCAGCAGTGGAAGCTGAGAGACATCATCTTAGAGAACTGGTAACGCAGGAGAAAAATCTCAGACAAGATCAGGAAGCCGACATTCAGAGCATCCAGATCAAACTAAACCAATTACAGTCATCGAGGTCTGTCTCTTCTCAGGAGGAGACGTCTCTCATCACAAACCGAGATACCCTGCAAAGGGAGAAGGAGGATCTCCTCAAACAGCTCACAGCACTTGAGTCTGAAAGACAAAGCATCGGCATAAACTTCCAGCAGCAGTCCAAACTGATGAGCGAGAGAAACCAACTGGCACGCCAGAGGAGCCTGAAAGCATCATCTGAGGTCGAGAGGCTGGAGAAAGTGATCCTGTGTGAGAAGGACAAAATCCACCAGAAAGAGACGCTCATAAGTGAGCTGCAGAACAGCATCAGCAAGGAAGATCACTCTGAAACTCACACCAGAGAGACGAATCTCTCAACCAAAATCACCATCCTGGATCCAGAAACCGGTAAAGACATGTCCCCCTATGATGCTTACCTGCAAGGACTGATTGATCGGAACAATTACCTTCAACTGTCGCAGCTGGAGTGCGACTGGGAGGAGATCACTTCAACCGGTCCGGATGGGGATAGTACAATTTTGCAGGATCGAAAAAGTGGGAAGCAGTACTCAGTCAAGGATGCTCTGAAGGAAGGCCGCTTGACTCAGCATGATGTGAGCATGTACAGGCAAGGGAAAATGCCCATTTCGGAGTTTGCGCTCCTCGTTGCGGGGAAAATAAAAAAGCCCTTTGTTCCTTCAATCACCCCAAAATCTTCCACCAAACCCAACCCAACCTCTTCTCTGAACTCCATGCCTATGTCCCTAAGATCCTCCTACCCCAGCCTGAACTCTCATCACAGTGGCAGTTTGAACAACCTCAGCGCTGTGACAACAGATGAACATTTCCCAATCTCTGGCATATATGACACCACTACTGAAAGCCGCATGTCTGTGAGAAGCGCGCTGACTCGCAAACTCATCGACCCCGATACAGCTCTGAGGCTGCTGGAGGCCCAAGCAGCCTCCGGAGGAATCGTTGATCTCGGCAAGAAGGACAAACTCTCCGTCCACAAGGCAGTTGAGCACAATGTCATTGACTCGGGGCTCATGCACAAGCTCCTGAACGCCCAGAAAGCCTTTACCGGAATCGAGGATCCCGTGTCCAAAGTGCGCCTGGCGGTTGGGCCGGCAGCACAGAAAGGATACATCCCTCAAGAAAATGCCAGAAGGTACATGGAGGCGCAGTACCTGACCGGTGGCTTGGTGGATCCCAACAAACCAGGCCGGCAAACGGTTCAAGAGGCTCTCGCCAACAAGCTGATTGACAGCACAGCAGCCAGTCAGCTGAAAGATGAGGCTTCCCACACTAAAGAACTGCTGGACCCCATCACCAAGGAGAAGATATCCTACAAGCAGGCCATGGATCGGTGTAGGAAGGACGTCAGCACTGGGCTCCTTCTGCTTCCTGCAGCCTCCACCGATGCTGACAATGCTCCGTCATACTCCAACTACCACTTCAACCACAAAGTCTAAAAACAGATGTGTCCTATTTACACATATTAACACTGATGGTATTAATTCACTTTTGTTAAAAGAAAAAAAGAAAAACATGAAAAAATATTTTTGGTTTACCTTTAAACACGGATGTGGTTTTAATCTCAGTGCTATTTTTTGGTTAGGTCTAATAAAAGAAAAAAAAAAGATTCATTTAACATTTTGTTTTATATGATAAATTGTTTACTTAACATTGTGAAGTTAAATCATTCAAATATGCTCATTAAAGTCCACAAACATCATGTGACTCTTTGTTTTTTAATCTAAAATTATAATAAAGTTTAATTATCTTTCTTATTTTTGAGCAAATCTAAACATAAAACAAAGCTAAACATTAACATTTCTACAAGACTTAGAAATACATACAATGAAGTGATTACATGATTTTTACACATTGTACGGTTTGTTGTATTTTATAGCAGTTAAAGGTAGATTTCATGGACTATTAAGACTGTCTCACCTAAAACGTAGAGGCTTTAAGGTCAGAAATACACTTAGTCTTGTATTCAAGTAGGCATTTGGCTCCATGTTTAGTGTAGTAGTTGACATGCTTGCTTGCACAGAGCGCTTGTTACTGAAGGATTCCACTAGGGGGCGCATTTGAGCGCTCGGAAAGAGGTCATGCCAAACAAAACAAGTGGTTGTAGTATGTAAGTTCCCTAAAGCAGAGGTCCCGAACCCTGGTCCTTAAGGCCCACTATCCTGCGGTTCAAAACACCTGATTTAAGTAACGGGCTCATTAGCAGAGTTGTGCAGAGCTTATCAGAGAGCCTTTAATTTGAATCAGGTGTGCTGCAGCAAAGAGACATCTAAGACCTGCAGGATAGTGGGCCTTGAGGAACAGGGTTGGGGACCTCTTCCCTAAAGCAAGCATGGCATAACAATGGCAAGTACACAAAGATGCAGGTGATTTTAGCTCATTTTGGACTTGGTCAACAAACCTGCCTTTTAAACTTTCTGTCACTTTTACTGCTATCAACCCTGTGACCTCACATATGGTCAAACTGATCCCTACACTGCCCCGGCCAGTTACTCCCATACTTCAGCTTGCAAAATGTAGCATTCATTTCCGAGGAAAGGATGCTTCAAGCAACACATGCAAGGCAACCATGAAAGCTGCACATTAACCCTTTAAACTAGGGGTGCCCAAACTTTTTGCCTCCAAGGGCTAAAGTAAAAATGTACCAGTGAGCCGCGGGCCAAACAGCGAGTTCAAGGGTGAAACACAAAAAAATGTTAATCATATTTTTTCAATTATTGTTCAAGCACGCAAATGCATTCTTTTCCATCACTGCAAATAACACTCTGCAAACATCAGTAACAATAAAGGCAAAGCTAGAAGGACAAAAAACAAACATTGCAGGCATTAAATTGCAACCAAATATAGTGCAAAATGGCATCAACAACAAACAATGCATGTTCAACAAGGCAAATGGCTAACAATAGTGGGACACATGAAGCTGATCTTTGGACATGTTAGGTTGCACCTGTCATACTTGAAATAGTTTTGATATCTAATTAGCGGGCCAAATGAAACGGGCTGGCGGGCCAAATTTGGGCACCCCTGCTTTAAACCATGAGCCTATTTTTAGGCCTCTGGTTGAAAATTGCATATGAGCACATCTCTGCAACACCAATACTTATTGGAATACTTTTGGAGTCTTTACTTTTGTGTAAACTGTATATGTATTAATGGTGAAGAATAAATGAAGATGGCGAACGGCATAAATACTAACATTTAATTTAAGATGAAAATAAATATCTCTTTGGAATTATGCAGCTGTAACTCCAAATCCCTTAAAAAAAAATAGAAATGCAATATGTGAATATTATTTCTGCAAAGGCCAACTCTGATAGAGTGAAGAAGAACAAAATGAGAGGGCTGTTCATGCAGACAGCTTGGGTTGAATGTTCCTCCCACAGTACACAGGCATGCATGTTAGGTTAATTGGTCTCTAAATTCTTTGTAGGTGTAGGTTTGTCTCACTATGTTGGCCCTGCAATGGACTGGTCCCCTGTCCAGGGTGTGCACTGCCTCTTGTCTGCTAATTATTGGAATAGGTTCCAGCTTCTCCACAACTATGAACTGGAACAAGCTGTATAGAAAAAGATGATGATTATTAATGGGAGCTAGTAGATTCCTGGCAAGATTAAAGCTAGGAGATGTAAAAGGAAAGATAAGTTTCACAAGCTGTGCACTTAAAAAAAGGTGAGTAAACCTCCTGCAAAGATCTTTTGAGTAAACTTTTCAACTCACCAAAGGGGAGGAAATTCAACTTCTGGTGCTGTAAGAACATAAATTAGGAGGGTAACTAAATGTGGACTCTTAACTTGAACAAAGTTAAAATAACAATTCAGGTCTTTTCACGTCTTTGAGCTGAAACAACTCATGTTGACAATAATTCTGAAAAAGTTGAAGCAACTTAAGATCACAAGCTGCCTCAATTTAGGTGCATGAATAAATCTGACTATTGGTCTTAAAGAGATGTACTCTCCCCACAGCAAGGCTCCAACCAGTAACCTTCCTGCTGTGAGGCAGCGGCGCTGACCACCACATGATGTCCGTGTTAAAGAGTACAAATACCCCTAATAATCAACAATCAAAATAATTCCATTGCAACATCATTGCAGGTTATTTCAAAGCCATAATCAGTCAAATCAGCTAACACACTGTTCTCATAGCGCTTAAACCCTGCAGTGAATACAGGTTCATGAACTGGATCTAAAGTCTGCTTCAAGTCATTTGGATAGTCCAGGTCTAGAGCATATGTCTGGCAAACCTGTACTTAAAGGAGTATTGACTATAAATATGGTTTCTGGTTCAAACCTCGGCCTTTCTGTGTGAATGTCTCTGTAATAGACTGGTGACCTTTGGGGTGTAACTGCCTCTCGCCTAGTAGCCACTGGGACAGAACCCTGTGACCCTGGCTTGGAAAAGGTCAAAATAGAAAATGGATGAAAGTAATACAGAGGTCAAAAATAAAGAATGAATAGCTGAGATATCTTAAAAAAAAGTAAGGCAAACAGTGGAGAACCATTGTTGGATACAAAAGAATATGTCATAAGTGGACCTGAATCTCTACCCTAACTTTGTTAAATTTAGGATTCTACTTTGAGTTTCAACCTTCGTTCATGTTCACAAAACACCAGAAGTTGAGTTTACACTCCTTTACACCTCCTTTGTTGACTTTACTCAAAAAAGTTTAGCAGCTGGCTGCCTCACTTTTTAAAGTTTACTCAACATAACTTTTTTAACATCTTTATTTACAGTGTAAAATTGCAGCCAGACACTGGAAAACTAAGGATTCTGTTCCTTTTGCTGAATGAAGGGGATAGATGATTAAAATGGTCAATGATCAATCAGTTCCTAGCTGGTCAACATGGCCCCCGCCTTAGGAATATTACAATGAAAAAAAAAAAAAGTATAAGTGGCTGGTTTTCAGTACAATAAGCTGCTGTTAGTATGTACTATGAATGGGCAAATTATCTTTTAGAAATATTCATTCCTAGTGGCCTGTGCTGGTTGAAAGCACTAAAGTGTTTTCTTTTTGTAACTCTGAGTTAAACATCTTGACAACAATCAGCATCTTGAGCATCAAGATGTTTCAGTTGTCACTATAAATAGACAAAGAGCAGCCTCCCAGAGTTGCTGCCCTGACTGTAAACTCCTAACCTTGTTGTTAGAGTCAATACGAGGGAAGTCGGCTCTGTGAAGCATCTCCAGGAAATACTTGCTCCGTATGACCTCTGTAACTGTAAATACTCATCTCATGGCAAAACTGCTCCAGCTTATAAACTGCAACGAGTCATTCGAGTCTTCGAACGATGGATTAAGGATAAAGATTAGATGTGACTCATGAGTGTGCAGTGAGTTAAGGTTAAGGACAAATGAACAAGGACTGCCCTGAGGAAATACAGACATGTAGACAAAACATGAAACACGTAGACGACTTAGATTTTAGGCTCCCCTGCAAAGGAGCACAGCTAATTAAAAAGGTTTCAAATATGAACGCTAAAGGGTTACAGTGTGACACAAGTGCCTGAAAGACCCCACCTGACCCTGAAGTTAGAGTAAAAGACTGATGTGAGAGCATGCAGCCTCTGTGCTGGCATGTCTACCTGCCAGATTACCTGGTGACTGAAAGGACTTTGTGGGATTACTAAACATGAGCCTGTCTGAGGGCTGAAGTGGCCTCACTGTAGGGGGAGGTGTTGAAGGATGTTCTCTGATGGTTGGGTCATCTCACTTAAAGTAGATGCCAAACACACCTTTGCTTTGGCACCTTTTACCTTTTTTTTTTGACAATGTTAGGATTTTTTTAAGCACTTCCTCTGCAAAAAGCCTGCTGATGTTGCACCAGTACATACACAACACTGAGGCTGAAATGGCACATCTGCCTGAGCAATGCTGATGATAATTGGCTGCTCTTTTTTGTTTCGCACCATTATTGTTGCTGTAATTCCAGACTGCAGCACTAATAGTTTGAGCCGGTGCGCATCTGCACTTCTGTGTCTGAATCACTATTAGTGATGACGACGATGCCCTCTGCATGCCCGACCTGCTGACGTGTCGGCAACATAAAGCACTTAAACTCGGTGAGCTCTATTCTGGATCTTTCTTCTAATAAATCCAACAGTGATAATGAAAGCATATTTCTAAGTTGGGTTGTCATGATATAATGATGTTAACTTTGACATTTAAATAAATAAATAAATATCAAAATTGTGTTGATAATTTAATTCTTTTTAGCTTATATTTTGAGTTTACTAAACCTCAAAAAGACAAAGATGAATTAGTTTAAAATTATTATTATGAAAGGTTTTGGCCACAATAATCGTGCAGAGGAAATCATGCGTCATGACAGCTCCGGTTTATGTTCAAAGTGTCTATTATTATCTCTGTAAACACATAAAATGTTCCTTTCTGCTCTGACACAACCTGAAATAAAAAATAATAAATCTGGAGAGAAGCTTATGTCATCACTTAAAATTAAACTAAATGTCAAACTTAAAAATTTAAAATTTTAACTTTGAGAGTATCACTAATCTCAGATTACTTCAGAACACAGGACTACAAATAAGTTTAGCTTTGAGAAGAGTTCTTGTTCCCAAGATGCAATGCATAAATTAAAAAGCTGCAGGTAAAGCTACAATGAAAAAGTAAAATTCCTTCACACTTTTATGGGCTTTACGTAAGGCAAGGCAATTCAAAGTGCTTTATATAAAACATTAAAAGCATTACAGCGGGGTGCAAGAAGCAACAACACTTGCATTAAAAACAGACTTTAAAAGAAATAAAAGAAGATTAAATAAAAACAGAAAGGAGAAGGACAAAATAAAGTTAATTAACAGTTGTTCTGATAAAAAGCAGCAAATAGGAAAGTTTTTTAACCCTGATTTAAAACTGCTGAGTTTCAGCAGACCTGCAGTTTTCTGGGAGTTTGTTCCACATGTAAATACAAAAAAGCTGAACCCTTTTAAAGTTCTTTATAAATTACCTTTCAGAAAGTTTGACCCAAAAACCACAGTTTCTCCAGCATCCAGAGCTGTTTCTGTGCCGGAGTGATAAACAAATCGACAAACTCTTCCAGCCAAATGTTCTCCAAGAGATAAAAGTTGTTACTTTTACCCGGGAATCATAATATTTTATTACCTGAGATACAACAGTGAGTCCTGCTCCTATGTGTGCTTGTTTAGTTAATTGGAAATCAATTTATTCTAACAGCTCTATAAACCAAAAAGGCTGCAAACCATCTTCAGCGTCTACATTTTGTTTCAAATCTGATCTTATTCTATCATTTTGTTTTTATCCGTTTTAGTTCAGCTTAACATCTTTCATTTAAATTTCTGTGTTTTGGTTTTCCAGTGCTGTGGTGAGGGTTAGGACACAATTTTAGAGGACCCATGTGACTCATGTGGTTTGTGGTCTGGGGGACTTGAGGGGTTAAGATGGGTTTATTAGTTTATTTGGTTTTTAAAGTAAAACTTTGTCTTGCAATTTCTTTGTATGAAAAGTGCTTTTTAAATAAAGATTTTTTTTCTGAATGAAAATGTAACTAGCAAGGTTTTTATAAAGGTTTGACTGAACTTCTCAGAAGGGTTTGGATCGAATTTGAAGCGGTTATCAGAGCCAAAACAACAGCTCACATCATGAAGATGAACAACAACACACTGATCTGGTGCTGCTATCTGACGGTAATGTAAGCTACAGTGTTTTCGTTTAATTAAAATATAGAATTTGTACAGATTTTGTCAAAGGAGCAACAAATAATTTAAGGAATTTATATGGACCAATGCAAACTGGAGTCCAGTTTGTCCTTCAGAGGACCCGGAGCCCTGTTGGTGGATTAGATCTGAGTCAGTGACGCTGTGTCATGGATTAAAGCTCCATTCAAGTGCACACACTTGTTGGTGTGTATGTCTCCAGTGTACCACTCAAAGACAGCTAAATGGTTTGAATAAAATATATTAAAAAAAGAAATCTCAATATTACCAGCAAGGCATTCAATAAGTGCATCAGGAGTTTAATGACTTCATGTCAGTAAGTGCATACGTGCAAGACTTCAGTTTTGGTCAGCTTCGGTTAAAGGTGAAATATATTTAACTGAAACACACAAGAAAAAAACGCTTCTGATCTTAAAACAGTATAAAACAGTTTATTGAAATTTGCTACTTAAACAGAAACAAATAGAAGAAAATGAGATGAAAAGTCCATGTTCACATCTGCAAATGCTCTCTAAACAAACAAACCAGTAGGTGCACACAGGTTTAATTAAGGTCATTGGCTTTGCTGGCTAACTGATGAGTGGATCTAAATCCCTGGACGCCTTCAGCAGCTAAAGCCCAGAGCTGGAGGAGCTGGAGGAGTTGTTATTGAGCGGCTAAAGCCTGGTTACTGACGTCAGTCCTCGGTATGGGAAGCACTGAAGGGTGTTAAGCAGGAAAGAGCTTACTGTACAACCATAGCTCTACAAAATAAATAAATCATGTATCTCCCATTACAGACAGACTTGGAGTTTAACACTTTTTACTTTGTTTACATAAGAACACATGACATTTCACATTACAGTATAGTACATTTGTTTATTAGACACAGTAAAATATTTCACTCAAGTAAGTTCATAGATATGAGGAAGAAGTCCAATAAATCAGAGAAACCCCTGAAGGACATGTTTTTCAAGCTTTTTTCTTCCTTTTGATTCAAAACAACCCGATTTCATAAAAAAATATAATAAAATAAAATACAAAATCAAGTCATACATCAACTTGCTCATCAGTCTTTGTCAGTGGGACAGTCAAAGGATGTTGCGGGAAACGGATTGCCTCGCTGTTGCGGCGCATGTAGGCGTGGCCGCTGATTGGGTACCACATCTCCGTGAAGGTCAGGTTGCCTACGGTGATGGCGCAGCGGCCCAGCACCTTGAAGCCGGACTTGCGGTAGAAGGGGATGAGGAAATCTTCGCACATTAGCACCGCTCTGCGCACGTTAGGTAGGCAGCGGAGGTACTGCAGGTAGCGCCACATCAGGATGGGGCCTTTGCCCTGCTGCCTGAAAGTGCGGTGGACAGCCAGGACGTGGATGTGGACTGTGGAACCGCAGGGCTTGTGCAGGGTAAGAGCTCCCTTGAAATCAAAGAAAGAGTAAAAAGTCAGTTATAGCTTTAGTTTCGATGATTTAGAAAGCTAAGTAGAATATGTTACCGCGGTGAGCCTGTCCTGGTCCCAGAGAGAGCCGATGATGAAAGCCACCAGGCGGCCTTCTTCGAACCAGCCCATGGAGAGCTCCGGACATAGCGTGAGGAAGTGACGCACCTCATCCAGGTGCAGTGGACACTCACCTGACACTGAGATGAATGCTGAGATAAACAGAGACAGAGGGGGAGCGAGATTAGCACGTGCGCAATAATGATTTGGATCTCCTTTTACGCGCGCCCACCAGGGTAACAAATACCTGAATGTTGCCTAGTTTAAAGGTAAATAAAGGAAATGTAAATAAAAACTGAAATAAACAAACAAAAAAGACAAATAAAGTCCGTCACTGTGGTTACACGCCTAACTCCTTTCACTCGGCACAACCTCCAAGGGGTTTTTCGCGCATCAGATTGCTGCGTTCATATCTCACCTGTGAGATGGCTCACTTACCCTCACGCTCGATTTCAAAGACGCTTATGGCATCTTGCGTGTTGAGCGGCCGGACTTCGCTTGCGGGAAGCGTGTGTCTCCTTTGGATACCGGGCGAAACCGAAGGTGAGGTCTGCATTGGTTTGATGAAAGGCTGAGCGCCCACAACAGACATCATACGGTTTGGAACCTCTTCTCTCCAAAAAGCAAACTCCTCGGACGTGTCTCTGCCCCCCCGCCCGCTAAGCAGGATCGCCTCTGTGGGGCCCTGCGAGAAGAACAAGACGGTCTGAGTCCGTATTTATGGCTCAGCTCTCCTGGCTGTGATTCACCAGCTGATTTGCATTTGAATATTTAGAGGGATGAATGAAATTCAGAACCCTACAATTAGGCCTGCGCATTGTTACAGAAATTTTTATCCACTCAAACCGACAAATGGATGATAATTACTGATTCCCACTGAGACGCCACCTCCTATTTCTGAAAAAAAGTTTGAATAATGCTGCACTACCATGAAACTATCAAATCAAATAAAAACTCTTTGGAATAAACACATCTTTACCCACATCTACAGATAACTCCCTCTTGGACGAGATCTGCCACTGCCATAACTTCCCCGAACCAACATTAACTCCATGCACATACTTACCAAAGAGTGTGAAGGTGGATGTCAGTGAAGGTTTTCAGTCTGAGCAGCTCTGCTTCTCCCCTGCTCCACGATAGACGTCTCTCTTCGTTATGAACTGATTATTACTATGAGTCACATGATAAAGGATTACAGAAGTTGTTTCCACAACTCGGCGCATTAGACACTTTATCTCCTCTCTGACACAACACACACACACACACACACACACTCTGTTTATGTTGTAATGTTGTTATTGCTCCACATAAGGCCAGTGCAACAAAATATTATATCTTTGGAGTGACATGTGATTAATGTCTAAATTGTGCTACTTTATTTATAGTTAGTTGGATTAATGACCGCTGATCTACTTCCAGCAGGATAATGCGCCATGTCACAAAGCTCAGATCATCTCCAACTGCTTTCTTGAACAGTTGGAACAATGAGTTCACTGGACTCCAGTGGTCTCCACAGTCACCCGATATCAATCCAATGGGATGTGGTGGAACAGGAGATTCTCATCATGGATGTGCATCTGCAGCTACTGTGTGATGCTGTCATGTCAATATGGAGAAAAAAACTCTGAGGAATGTTTTCAACACCTTGTTGAATCTATGACACCAAGAAGTGGGGCAGTTCTGTAGGCAACAGATAGTCCAACCTGGTTGTCAGGGACCAAGCAGTAAAGCAACGAGGACACAGAAAGTAATTTCAAAAACTGGGTTTTTATTGACCCAAAATAATACAAAAATCCAAAAGAATGATTAAACTAGCCGGCCAATAAAAGAGGTCAACTAAATTTAACGATTCTTAAAAGTGTAACTTAAACAAATCAAATACAACTGAGAAAAAACTGACTTAACACAATGAGGGTAACTTATGGTGGTTTGGCCAAACCAAATAACACACACAGGGGAAAACAAAATGGACGACAATAACTAGACAAAGATTCAAACTAACTAAACTTGAAAACCTCCCCATGATCCAGCAGCACATGGTAGAGCCTGACGAGCCCACCCAGATTTAAGGCTCCTCAGCCCTTTGCCACGCCTTTTATCAACCAGGAAATACAGCTTGCCCCACCACGGTAACTCAAAACAAGAAAAACATGTTAAAGCACAAAACCTGTCACTCTTGATAAGTGTGCACTCCAAATCACCAATGCAAGGTAAAGCATGAATACAAATACCATTTAATATTAATCTGCAAATAAGTGTATGGTGAAAAATGTGACAAACATTACCATTGTGGGGCTTAAGCCATCACACTGGTACTAGCAACTGGAACTGATAAAGTGACCAATGAGTGTGTTTTTACTTATCAATTCTTTATATACACTGCTCAAAAAAATAAGGGGAACACTAAAATAACGCATCCTAGATCTGAATGAATGAACTATTCTTATTAAACACTTTGCTCTTTACATAGTTGAATGCGCTGGCAAGAAAATCACACAGAAATTATCCATGGAAATCAAATTTATTGACCCATGGAGGTCTGGATTTGGAGTCACACTCAAAATTAAAGTGGAAAAACACACTACAGGTTGATCCAACTTTGATGTAATGTCCTTAAAACAAGTCAAAATGAGGCTCAGTAGTGTGTGTGGCCTCCACGTGCCTGTAGGACCTC
>JBAMHW010000023.1:5179573-5224553 GCA_037177495.1 Rhadinocentrus ornatus | reverse complement strand
GAGCTGGAGCCTATCCCAGCAGTGTTTCAGGTGAAGGCAGGGTACACCCTGGACAGGTCACCAGTCCATCGCAGATGGGCTATATACTGATTGTTAAAATGCTTGTAGGAATGGCCACGGCCCTGTTATGTTATGGCTTCAAACAATCTGCTTTACAGTGGTTCTATAGTTGTTTATCAAACAGGAAACAGACTGTTTTAATGGCTGTTATTCTGATGTCAGGGTCGTGAAGTACGGTCTGCCACTAGGTAGCTGTCTTGACCCTTTTATATATTGTATATATACAAATGATTTAGCATTTATTTTGGCAAACACTAAAACAGTAATGTATGCTGATGACGTAACTTTATATTTATCTTCACCAACAATCAATGAACTGAACAATGTTCTAGATGCTGAGTTACAATCTGTAGTCCGATGGGTGAAAAAAAACCAGCTGGTCTTAAATGTAAGAAAAAACAACTGCATGGTTCTTGGTTTCTTGTTTTATCAGCGATAACCCACAATTGAATCTGAATATTGATAATATGCTTCTTCAGCAGGTACATAAGGCTAAACCTTTGGGCATAGTAATCTACAATAAGCTAACAGGGAATACACATATCAACAAAATGACAGCTAAAATGTGAAGCACCATCTCCTCCAATAAAAGAAATGCTGTATTTTTGACATTTAATGCAACACAACAAATAACCCAAGCATTGATAGTATCATACCTTAACTATGGCCCAGCAGGCTGGTCCAGTGCTTCATCTGAATTTTATAAATAAAGTTTAAATGGTTCAGAGTCGAGCAGCACGCACAGAGCTAGGTTGTAATTACAGCTACAGTAATGTATAGAAATTTAAATGGTTTATTTGTTAAACATAGATTACTTTATTCATTGTTAGCATTTGGTAGGAACATAACTATAACGAAGACCCCTTCTAAACTTTATTTAAATTTAAACTTTAGCAAAGATAAACATTAAGTGGACATGCTGTTGTCATATTTCCAAAGCTGCTGTTGTTTTTATTGATATGATGATGGTTGTTATGATCACTATTATATTATTACAGCACAAGTTCAGTCTTTGTATGATTATTGTTCTCATTGAATGAATGATTCTTATACATGATGGACCCCAGGAAGAATAACTATTGGGCATCCTAATAATAAAGACCTGTAGATTGTGTCATCATAATAAATATTTGGTAAAGACATGGATCACACCATGAATGAACCCGGGCTCTATAGACTTTAATGACTCCATCACTGTACATGTCAGGATAATGGTGCAGGTTCACAGGATCAGTGTGCAATATTGAGCGTTTTGAAACACGAGTGGAGTTTGTATTGTATTCAACACCAGAGATATAAATACAGTTGATGTCTATTTGATTGTTTTTAAATCTTAATAACTCAAAAAGTACAAAAGTTATCAATAAGAAAAAGTCATAGCACCCATCTACAAAGAATCCCGTACTGTTGACATTTCATTTTACCACTGCGACATAAAAGCTAGAGGAAGACATATATTTAAAAAACATCAGGTTTCCACTAATATTTCATCAAATATGCAAATGTATGAAAATACCTTCATGAAATAATGCAGGGTTCAATATATGAAAATACATGAGGCATAAATGGGATTTCTGTTTCAAGTGAGTGAAGAAAGGCACAGAAGCAAAAAAAGAGACGATAGGAGCAGTTTACTAAAGTCGAGCGTTTGTCACGTTTTAAACGGATCGTGTTCTGCAGTCACGTCCCAAACATCTCAGCATGGGGCTGGAAAAATATATTATTCAGCTACGGCTCAACTAAAATCATTCATATGAAGCACAAACAGGATGTTGTAGAGCACTGAACAAAAATAATGTCAGGAGGTTGTTTGCTTTCGTCACGATCCGCTCCTTTCAAACATTGCAGTGCTATTGTTGCAGCGTTTTTAACATCTAACTACGGCTCCAGCAGAGGATAATTGTCACCCAGACACATGTGCCCTCACTGAGCGGGGTTACTTATTTCTAATGTGTGCAGGGGTTTGTGGGCGTGACCGAAGCGTCTAGGCTCTGCGCCTGTATGCAGCTCCAACAGATGGGTAAGGCAGAGTTGAGCTTCTTCCAAGGTGACGTGGGGGGTTGAGGGTCCAGCTGCTGGTGTTGCTAAGGTCGAGAGGTGAGGGGAGCTTGGCTTAGGTCGTGCCAAGTGTAATTATAAGACTCAAACAGGAGTTGCTGCAAAATTTGGTAACATGTGGAAGTGGTGGGAGAAGTGTTCAAGCAGGGAGAGTCTAAGCAATGTGATAGGTGGGAGAGCGAAGGCTCTTCTACTCCGGCTGGGGGGCTGGGGTTTCGTTGGCGTTGTTGTCTGTGATCTTGTTCTCCAGCTCGTCGTCGGAAAGGAGGTCCAAGGAGGTTCCCTCTACCTGCAAGGGACGTCTGCCAGAGCGACTGGAGGAGAAGGTGATGGGGCCTCCACGCCTGCAGGAGAAGGAGGAGCGAAGATGAAGCAAGTTCAGAACAAAAATCAGTCCTTCACGAAGAGATAAACGTGTGCTGTGACTGTGTTAGAGAACGTTTTACATCATGCACCAACTCAGAAGATATGGGGATCTCCCAGTACCACCTTTATGACATTAATACAGTAGACAAGACCTCCACTTTTCTATCAGGCAGAGTCCAGACAGAGGCAGGTTAGCTCCAAATGAAAATCTTATTTATTGTAGAGGTTACTTTATTACCAGAACTGACATATAAACTTTGTCTCAAACTCCCCTGAGCACAGTCCTGTTAACCCTGAAGGAATTGACACTATTTTGCTTGTTTGATCAGGCTACATTTGATTAGGCCTTTATGTACCACATAAAATGTTTGGTATCACTATTTTAGCCAAGTTCACCACAGTTTGATCTTTTTTCCACTTTAACCTACTTTATTAATATATTTAGTCCAAAATACACAAAAATAAGCAAATCTGAATTGATAAAAGTAACTTTTTCAACAATAATATCCCACAAACACCACTTATTCTGTTTAATAAAATGACAGAAATGCAGCACCTGCCCATCCCAGCTTTATGTTTATTAAATAAAAACGATCATATCTCCAGTTTTACATGATCTATCAACGTTAAATAAAACTGATAAGATTTTTACTTCCAGACCTTCCAGTGAAGCTGATAGCATTTTTCTTTTATGACGCTGTAAAAATGATCCGATCATGCCGAACACAGAATCCTGAAGGACAATTTCTGTGCCCTCTCACACATAAACAATACATCAAGTAAAACCATCATGTATACAAACTTATTTATTTGAAAATTATCTGCTTTATTTACAAAAAAGAGAAAAACTCTCCAGCTATGCTTCTTTCAGTGTTGTTTCTTTATCATTTTGAGAGAAAAATCTTATATAATCTTACCGGGTGTAATTATCTTACTGATTGGCAGATTATTTTACTAGTTATAATCTTAATCTTCTCAATTTAAGTGTTAAAAAAAAAGTTTCTGTACAATCTCTGTAAATAGTTTAATATTGGAAACATCTATCAGTTGACCAGTAGAGGGAGCATGACTACCAGCTGTGGTACGAGCGCCACATTGCGAGAATCACGGCATTAGTGGATTTTATTTGTGCACCTGAGGCGGTTCTTGAGTGTGTGAACCTCCCGGCTCAGACCCTCGCTGGCCTCGGTGGCGTCATCTAGCTCCCTCTGCAGCTTCCTGCGCGAGGCGTTGGCCCTGGTGGCCTCCTCTTCAGCCTCCTCCAGCTGCCGCTTCAGCTGCTTCATACGCGAGTTGGCCTTCTCCACCTTCACCCACAGACAGAGGAAACAGCTGAAAACTTTCTTTAATTATGTATCAAATGCAAATGAAGACGTGTTAACCTACAAGCTAACAACTTAGCCAAAGACATACCTGCTCTTTAAACTGGTCGGCATGGCGACGCTCATCCTCCACCTGCATGCAGACTTCTTTGAGTTTCTTCTCGGTTCTTCTGACAATCTTGTTGGCAGCTGCTCGCTCCCTTTAGTGAAAACGGACGACTTTTATTGTTTGAACTGTTCCTAAAAGGGTGTAGCCGTGTTTTTCTACCATGTAATTTCTTCCCACCTGGCCTCCTGCTCCATCTGCTCCTCCAGCTGGGCTATCTTGGCCTCCAGAGCAGTGATGGTAGCTTTGAACCTGCTTTTTACAGAACCCTCCAGCTCACCCAGCTTGGCCCGCAGCTCCTTGTTTTGACGCTCCAATTGCTGGCGAGCGTTTTCGCTCTTTTGTGCTGTGCTGCGCTCCGCACTCAACTCTGTGGTCAGGGTGTCCACCTGAGGGGGGAGCAGAGATCTCACTGTACAACTACTTTCATATAAATCATGAAAAACGATTCTAACACAGTAAAATGTGAGCAGTAATGAGAGTAACACGCCAAGAATTCGGCCCACCTGCATGGTTGTCTTCCTGAAGCGGTCGTTGAGCAGCTCCATGTTTCCCTGCTCCTCCTCCAGCTCCTCCTCCAGCTGGGCGATTCGAGCCTCCAGCCTCCTCTTCTCATCCATCAGAGCAGACCTGACAAAATAAATAAAAATATGACCTCATCCGTTACTTCCAGCTCATATTTACAAACAGCAGGACCCCATTTTTGGACATGTGGAAAGTGTTTCATGCAGATTCCCCTGCAGGTCCAAAGTTTTGGTTTGTAAAGTAGAGGGAGGTTAAATTGTCTCCGACTAGTGGCACACGACTCCCTAACCTTGCAGAGCGGTTTTGTGGCAGCTGCTGGCACATGACTTATCGGTACATATTTTACTACACCAGCAGCTTTTTATTACACTGATTAGTCACATTAGGAAATCAAGTTTATGCCCTGACCGCCTGGTTAATAACACCACAGACCAACCTTTAAACTCACCTGGAGGTTAATTTCCTCCCATGCAGCACTCGCTCCTAAATGCACTACAAGCATCTTAAAAGGAGGCTGGATGGGTTTTTTACAACAGGAGGCAATTTGCATTACAAACTGTAGAAGGTACAATGTGTAAAGACAGATGTACTTTACAATGTACCACTTCCACTTTTAGCCCCTGCACCAGGATGCAGGCTGAACTGTTTGCACATAAAACTGCTTTTATATTATTTAAATCTTATTGTGTTTTTGTTTATAACAAAGTGTGTCACTTTAAAAATGAGGAAAAGCAGCTTTCAGCGTACATTTATATCATTATTTTATATTTTCTTCATCTGTCTGTGTCTGCGCACAGGTTGTCAGTCTCATGACCTTTTATGGTCATGTTGGGTGTTTACCAGCAATGTAGGGCCACCTGGCCCACCCTGTCACCTTACAGAGAGAAGCTGGTATTCACCAGTCTCAGAGGAAAGATATAAACAATTCGCAGCCCACGAACAAAACTTGCATTTAAAAAGACTCGTGGATTTTTAAGAAGATATTTGAAAATCAAAACTTTAAGTAACTCTTGTAGGAAAGTTTGGCTGTTTAAAGGCAACAGTTTTCTACTCTTTACTAGAAAATCCTGATGTCAGCTTACTTTCCAGAGGTGCTGTTTGAGATTTCATCTTGCAGCTCATCCCGTTCTTGCTCCGCGTGGCGCCGACCCCTCTCAGATGCTGCCAGGTCCTGCAGAGCAGATGAGCCGTTTTAGGGATTGCTTGTGAATCATCAACACAAAAACCAGCTATCACCATCTAACGTCCGCTGACCTCGTGTAGCTGTACGATCTCCGCCTCCAGACTCTTAAGTTTCTTCTCATTCTCCTTTGACAAGGCAAAAATGTCGTCTCTGGAAGCTCGAGTGTCCTCCAGCTCTCTCTGATAGTCTTTCATCTGAGCCTGAAGGAGGCATCAGAATGTTGTGAATGAATAAGGAGGATAAAGCAGGAGTGTTAAATGTAGTTAAAGCTGAATAAAATGCAGACCTGGATCTTGCGCAGCTGCTTGATGGCTTCATCTCGAGCCTTGTTGGCTCCTTCAATGTGACCCTCTATGTCCTTCAAGTCCATCTCCAGCTTCTTTTTAGCAGCTACAGCCAAACCTCTCTGCTTCCTCTCATCCTCCAACTCTGCCTCCATTTCTCGAACCTGAATGGAGGAGAATGAGTTACAGAGATTTTCAGAGAGGAAATAATGGAAAGGTTTAATTAAACTGAGAGGTTGAGCTTTATTCTGCACCTGCTTGACCAGCGCTCTTTTCTTCTCATCGTTCTGGTCGTCTCGGCCCTGGAGGTCTCTCTCATACTGAGCCTTCATGGCCTGCATGTTGACCTCCAGACGCAGCTTGGCGTCCTCTGTAGCCTGCAGCTCGTCCTCCAGCTCCTCCAGCTGAGTCTTCATCTCCTCCAGCTGCTGCTCCAGAGTGCGCTTGGACTTCTCCAGCTCGTGGACCTGAGAGGAAAAGATGTGTGGGAGTGCAGAAGAGCAGGAAAAGAGGGGAAGATCACCACATCAGTACTTACGTTTTTGCCCACGTCGTCCTTTGAGCTCATCAGATCTTCCATTTCAGCGCGGAGCTGCTTGTTGACCCTCTCTAGCTCCTCTTTGGCCTCCAGCGCCTCATCCAGGGCTCTGGTCATGGACAGAGCTTTGGTCTCCTTTTCTCTGGCCTCAGCTTCAGCTCGGTCTCGCTCCTCAGCATAGCGAGCTGAGATGCTCTTCTCCTCAGCCAGCATCTACTCAGAGGTAAAATTTACTTGTTAAGTGTGGCTAATATCTCACATATGACATCTCAACCTTTACACAACAAACTCAGTCCATAAAAAGACATCTAACCTGGTCAAACTTCTTCTGCTTCTTCTCCAGGTTGGAGACAATTTGTCTCTGATGATCCAAGTCAACGGTCAGATCGTCCAGCTCCTGCTGCAGACGCGTCTTCGTCTTCTCCATCTTCTCAAAGGCAATCGTCTTCTCCTCCAGACGCTGGCTGGTCAGCTCCAAATCCTTCTGCAGTTTCCTCTTCGTCTCCTCCAGGCCTTCGATGGTTCCAATGTCATCCTCGACCTTCTTCTTGCTTTCTGAAAGCTTTGATTCACACCGCATCTCCATCAGAGTGAGAACCAATTTGAACAATATGGTCTTTAACCTCTGAAGTCACACGTGCTACCTGAGCCTGCAGAGTCATCAGCTGTTTCTCCAGATTCTTGCGCGCCTCCTCGTCCTCCTCCTGCTGCTCCTGCACAGCGTTTTTCTCTTCCTCCAGCTGGCGAATACGACTGCTCAGGTTGAGTTTCTGACGCGTCTCTTCTTGGAGGAGCTCCTACATGAACAGAAATATAGATTCAGGTAGTTTAAAGTAGAGGATTTCTTAGCTTTAACATGATTATTAACATTTAGAATTTCTTTTTTATTGCCACCTGTGTGTCCTGCAGCTGACTCTCTAAACCAGTGACATCTTTGGCCATCTTGATCCCCTTCCTCTCTGCATCTTCCAGCAGCGAAGACACGTTGTCCAACTCAGTCTGCATGGAGAAGTTCAAACCAGGTCATTTATTTATAATATATGCAGATGCCAAAGCATATCTCTGCTTCTACTTAGCCTCTATGAAGATTTACTGCAGACTCTAAAACACATGTAACAGTTTGAGCTAAATAAACCCTTGTAGGTCACTTCCCTCAATTTTTGGCCACCATTTTGGTTGTTACCTCATATGGAATTTTTTGTACTAAAATGGTTGGCGGGCACGATGCCAATCCATCGACGTGGGATGCCGAGGATTTGTGGGCCAATCCCTCTGCAGGGCCTACAATTTGCTGGGCATCACAGGAGCCAGTCAGCGAAGGGCTGTTAAGTTGGCGACCAACGCGAGGGGGTCTGATTGTTGAAAGACCCGAAACCCCCTATGATCCCAGGTTATATCACTGACGATGTGTCCATAAGGTGTATCTAACAAGTTGTTTCTGTTGAAGAACTTTGTGATCCAATTCCTTTTTTTCTTAAAGGTACAGGACACTGGGAAAACATTTATTAGCCTTTTGGTTCATTTGGGGACAAAAAGGCCTCTCCCAAAAACTGCTATAAAACATTTAATGCAAATTTAATTACATTATGTCAGTTTTTTTTGTGAAAGAACCCCCCCCCCACCCCCATTCTGAAATTAACACATCTCAACTATCCCCTGTACAAAGATGTTTCTTCACAAAGCAGTTTAAAACTAGAAGAAACAAATCATAACCACATGTAAAATTCACAAAACACACACACAGTGCTGCTACTATTCTATTAAATATCTCAACTTCCCAATCCAACCTTTGCATTAAGTTCTGTTTTTATCCCAGTAAAGCACAAGCATGACTTTTTTTTCAGCAGTTCAACATCACTTTTTTTTATTGGATGCTTTGTGATTATTTTTTTAAATGGATGTTGTTTGTAAATAAGTTTTAATTAAAGTTTTGATTATCATGGCATGTATTATTTCTATTCTCAGCTTTACTACAGGTTTCTATAATGTTAAGCAGAATAATCAACATTAGGATTGATATGTTGGGAAGACACTTGGGTGGGTCAGCAGGTATAATAGCAGTTCTTCTTCCTCTGTGTTGGTAATTAAAATCACAAAATGACATTATTTGGAGGTAAAAGCTATATGAAGCTACACAGATGAGTGTAACTGACCTGCAGCTTGTGTGTGCGGTCTGACAGTTCACCCCTGGCCCTCTCGCCCTCCGTCACCCTGGCCATAAACTCCTGCAGCTGAGCTTCCAACTTCTTCCTCTTGTGTTCCGACTCCGTCTTCGCCTGCTGGAGGGTTTTCACCTCGCTGACCAGCTCCTTGTTGGCGCTCTCTTGGCTCTGCTTGGTTTTTTCCAGATTAGCCTTGAACTAGGTAGAAACAAGGTTATTAAAATATAAAGTCATGCTAAATTCTCTTTAGTTTATTTGTAAAAGCTGTGAGGGTGATGATTGTGGGAACGTCTCTTACCCTCTTGGCCTGCTCCAGCTGTTCAGAAAGCTCCTCCAGAGCAGTACCGTGCCTCTGTCGCATCTCCTGGATCTGAGCCTCGTGGTTTTTAGTCTCCTCCTCAATGGCTTTCTTCAGCTCTGCAACCTCCTGTTCACGCTTGGTCCTACAAATGAAACAGTAACATATGAGGTTTTCAGGAAGCCCACCGTCTATAATAAGAGTAATATAAGGAATACAACACCTGAGCTCCTGCTGGGCTGCAGTCGTGTCCAGGGTGTCCTCCAGTTCAGTCTTGAGGGCCTCAAGCTCTTCACTCAAGTCCCTCTTGAGTTTCTCAGCCTTGTTCCTAGCCTGCTTCTCTGACTCGAGGTCTTCCTGCAGCTCGGACAGCTGGGCCTGCAGCTCCCTGATCTGCTTCAGAGCGTTGTTCTTCTGGGTGGCCTCTTCTTCACCTCTGTTAATTGAATCAAAGAGAAGATTTGATGCAACATTTGGTTTCTTTAGTTAGGCAGTGGGTTTTATGAATTGGCTAATATTATAAAATGGACAAATGTAGCTTATATAATGAATTTGTTTTAATTGCACTATAATTTGACTAAAATTAATTGGACGGTATCTTTAAAAGTGGCTTGAGGTGGCTTCATTGTGAATTGGAGCTAAATAAAATAAAGCTGAACTGAATTTAATACATGGCCATAAAAACAGGAAATTTGTGAAATATTTATATAGTCTATAAAAGTAAAATCAGAGCTTTCATATCTTAAAAGATATTATAAAATTCTAAAAATGTAAAAAATGCAATTGTAACTTTATTTAAAACACAAATTAAAAACACCAAAGCTGAACAAAGTGCAAGACAAATTTAGGTCCAGAGAGGAAGTCATGTTAATATGTAAAGTCTCCACTGGGTGGCAGCCTTGTCCTCTGTTTTTTAACTCCAACAGGTCTGAATAAAGCTCAACAGCAAGTAAAATATCACAATTACTCGTTTTTACAGCATAATAAAATCCCTGCTGTAAACCTGTAAACAGAACCTTCAGGCTAATGGCTGCTGTGCCTTTTCCTTGCTTCAGTAAGGTGTGAAGGCTGCTCTGTAACACTCTAAACTCACACTGACTCAGATTGTAAAGGAGAATCTTAGAGAAACAGTGTTGAGGCTTTTAAAACCCACATTTAGCTCACACTGTTATGTAAGACTGAACTGAAGCTGAACTGCTTTCACAGCACTGAGCGGAGGTGTTTTTAACAACGCATCTCCTACCTGGTCTGCATCATCTGCTGCTCATCTTCCTTCTTGACCAGCTGACCTTTAAACTCTTCAATCTGGGACTGTAGCTCTGATATCTGGTCCTGGAAGTCGGATGTCTCCCCATCCAGTTTCCTCTTCGCCTTTTCAAGCTCCTGTCGAGTTTTCTCCTCTTTTTTTAGTCTCTCTAAAAGAGAAAACAGAGGACACAGAAGTTTAATAAAAGATAACTCCAGCATGGTAAAATCGTACCTTAACTCCTTTACCTTCCAGGTCGACCATCATCATCTCCTGCTTGTTTTTGACCTTTCCCAGATTTTTGGCCTTCTCTTCTTCTTCAGTTAGCATCGATGTCATCTCACTGATTCTGTCCTCAAGCAGCTTCTTCTCCTAAAGAGGGCAGAGATGCAGGCAGGTCGGCAGACAGCAAGCTTATTTTAGCTCTACTTTTTAAAGCTCTACAACATATTTTTCTCCAATCACAGCTCCTTTACAGCTTGCATCCTCTCACCTTCAGGAACTTGGAATTCTGGTCCTCTAGTAGCAAAATATCTTCTTCATACTTCTTCATTTTAGCTTCAGCTGTGACTTTCTCGAGCTGAAGCTTCTGCCTGGCACCCTCCTCCTCATCCAACTGTTCTTCCAGGTCCTACAAAACACAAATTACAGCAACAACCATAAGTAGCTTGTTTTTACAGTTTGAGATAATTATGTTCTAAAAAGCTACATGTGATTTTCAACATTCAGTGTTTCAGTGGTATTTTATTGTTGTTTTACTGTGCTCACAGTGATAATATAAATTTGTTAAAAGGAAGCATGGAAATGAAGTTAAAACGCTGCAAATCATTATGGCAAAATAGAAAAACTTGCTAGTTGCATTACTGGGCCCACTTCTTAACCACCAACTGCGTGATGAACCAGGGAGAAGAGATGACGAGCGGCGGAGGAGGAGTACGCCACTTAAATGGAGAGGAAAGTGTTCGCCGGTGGCAAGAGGCTTTACCAAAACACAACAGGCATGGTGGATCTTTCAGGGCAAAGTTGCTCATAAAAATAACAAATAGTTAATAAGCCATAACTGTGTACACATTTCATTCAGGTCGTAGTCTGCAGGTCTCTTAACATATAAGGATCGCCCAGTTTAAATAGAGTGAAAACTTTGCCCACCTGGCTGGTAAGACAAAAAGGAAAACAAATGTATAAATGAGAATAACAAATAAAAAAAGAAGTTAAATTAATAAATAATTAATAATCTTATCATGTCCCTGCCCTGCCACCCTCCCAACCACAGTCTACGAGGACGGTCCCAGTACAGGTTACTAAGCAACTAAGCAAGAGGAGACACAGCAGGGGCCCAAAAAACCCTGAATGCTGCGGCCACACATACCGTGAACCCAGACAGGACACCATCCGAATGCCCACCCTAATCTAGATTAATCTGTTATTATTCCTAATCTGATGAGTTGCATAAAAAAAGCAACACATCATGACACACAACACTGAACTGGTTCTGGCTGGGAGCCTGCAGGTGGCGAGGCCCAGGGGGTTCTCAGACCGCCCCCCTCATGCCGACCAACCCGTGCAGAGAGTTATCCATATGCACGCCATGCTTGCACTAATTTGTGTTATTATTATTTCAAAATCACTTAGTAATAATAAAAAAATATTGTAATGATATAATAACAATAATAATAATATCTGTATTATAATTAATAATTATCAGTCATTACTGAAAGCAAGTGTAATATGTGTGCGCCTTGTTTTAAATATAAATTATTGTGTGCATTTTGTTATTGTTTTTTTATGGAAATGTACGTGGCATCAGCCTCAGTTGAAGTCAAAGCTGAGATGGTGTAATAAGGTTCATTTCTCTTGGACAAACCTGGATGTGGGACTGCATCTTTTTCTTGTCATTCTGCATGCCTTGGGTCCTCTCCTCTTCTTCCTCCAGCCTGGACTCCAGGTCATGCAGGATCTCCTCCAGCTCTTGTTTCTTGGATGCCAGACGAGCTCTCATCTCCTCTGCCTCTGCAAACAGCTCTGTCTCCGCTTGCAGCTGCTCTGCTAAGATGTTCTTCTCTTCAAGCAGCTGCACATTAAAAGTGTTAATGCCTCAAATATGTATAAAAACCAGCAAATTAACCCATCATTTAATAGGAGAGTTTTCCTGTAGCAGTGACTGACCTGCTGATGCTTCCTCTCCATCTCCACCAGTTCTCCCTCCACCTTCATCTGCTTCTCCTTCACTTTCACCAACTCTTCATCTTTGGCCTGCATCTCCTCCTCCTGCCTTGTCACCTGCAGCAGAGGCTTCACCTGCAGGGGCGAATTAAACCACTTACACACTCTACATGCCATATTGCAGGGTTCTTTGAGCTGCTGAGGTACATAAACTAAACTGAATGATCTCTAGTCATAAATCTGACCAGTTCTCCTCCGTTACAGATTGTAATGGAGAACACACCTTAGTGAAAAGTCTCCACCACTGCCAATGACGCAACTTCAAGTAGGCAGCGCAGTTTCTCTGGAGGACTTTCAGGGCGCTGAGCTGCTGCTGCTTCTTAGCAAAAGCCCTGAAGCATCACAAGCAGAGAACAAACTGAGTGAGTCAGCAGTAAAATCTGATTTTTGTGATCCGATGACATGGCTCTGACAGACAGGAGGTAGGAAATAAACTCTTACTTGCGCGCCAGATACCCTCGACAGGCGGCCTGGAAGAAAATAATGATGTCAGTGATTTTCAGGTCCCGCTCTTCCTCCAAGTGGGCCAGGACTCCAGCCCTGAAGAAGATCTTACTCTGACCGATACGGAAGAGGTTTCCATCCAGCTCCAACGCTTGAATCTACCAACGATGGAAAACAGGAAAAGCTGAAATTATAATTTCCCTAATTGATATTTAATGCTCAGACTGTTGTTTGCAGTGATTAATATTAATTACCATTCTCTCACAGGCCTGTTTTCCATCCATGAAGCCCTTTGGAATGGCATTGGGTGTGAGGATCTCATACCTAAACACAAAGCAGAGACAGTGGATGACTCATTCATCTCTAATTAAGGCTGTTTTTACCTGAATATATGAATAATGTGATGTTTTACAAAATCAATACCTCTGTCTGAACTCCTGGAAAACGATACGGTTGGGGAATCCCTGTCTGCAGATACGAATCCCCTCCAGGACACCATTACATCTCAGCTGGTCCAGAACCAGGTGGGGGTCCAGTTTACCAGCCTGAGAATGGAGGGGGAAGGAAAATGGCTGATTAAGCTCAACATGACCCCAACATGTGTCTGCCCAGCATCAGGTGTAAAAGTGAGTGACACTTCCTAACAATAAGGTGTTAAGACTCACTCTTTTTTCATGGTTGGGGATGATGCAGCGTACAAAGTTGGGGTTAGTGTTTCTGAGTGTGGCCATCAGTTTAGACAGCTGCTCCTTGTACAGCTGTCCCACTGTACGGAACATGCCCTTCTTGGTCTTGTAGGCGGCACCGAACGCCGTCTCGTTCATGCCTGCAACCTGGTCCAGACCCACAATCCGGTCAACTGGTGATAAAAAACAAAAGGTTTTAATGACATCGTTTACACAAGAAAGTTAATTTTCTCTTCTGAATCATTTGTTTTAATTATGCAAAAATAAAAAAAAGCCGACCAAATGAATCTTTTATTGTTTTTAATTAAATCTCATTTGGATGTTCAACAGAAAATGCTGATAACGACCGATACGTTCAGCTGAGCAGGGTTTGTTATGTTCTGTTGCTGTGATAAAGCATGAAGAGACGCAACATTAACGCAGGCTAACGTTAGCCAACAGCTGGTTTATCCAAACTGGCTCAATGCTAGTTTATTTAATGTTGGAATCCACAAGTCAGAAGCTGCATACATTATACAACCAAGAAAGCAATAACATAGATCATAATGAAGTGAAAACAGGGATGTTTTATTGCAATTAGGTCTGCAAATATCAGTTTTCTTAATTTCTAATAAATATGAACCAGAATGTAGCCCAACTCCCTGTTTTAGGAGTCTATAACTCCAACTTGTAATCTGTCTGGCCACTCACCTGCAAACTGTCTGGTAAAGACAAAAAGCAAAAAAATAAATAAATAAAAAAATCCTGTTATGTAATGCAATGTTTATAAAAACATTATATGCATCCTAAATGACAGGACACTTTAACTTTTCTCTTACATTTTCTCCTTTAGGCTCAATCTCCACTTACACAGAATCTCTTAATATGCACACTTGGTGAAGGAAAACAGTTAAAGTCATTTACTGTATTTTTTTATGGGGTTAACAGCTTATTATTTCCAGACTGGTATAAGAGTTACGGTTCTAACAGCTCTCCTGTCACACAAGGAGTCCAGAGATCTTTTTAAAGGCTGATTACACACTGACTGGATGTTGATCCTCTTTGAGTGTCCTGATAAGACTTATTTGTTTTGGAGCTATTATCTTGCACTGTTAGGAAAATCTCAATTTAACCTTTTTAAACCTTTGAGAACAGATGGTGCCAAAAAGTGGTCATTTTAGAGACCTTGTCTGAGCTGCCTGTACTAAAACATCTCTAACTTTGTTCTACTTTACTTTACTGGCCTTTGCAGAAATAATGTTCACATTGTTCTATGATTTGTTTATGAATAGATCATTTCATCCTCAAAGTGTTTTTTAGGCGAGACTGAAACCTTTCTCATTTACGGAGTGTGCCATCTTTATTTATTCTTCACCAGTAACGCACATACTGATACACACCTTAACAAATCTCACAAGTGTTTTCTCTGTGACTCAAAAAGTATTCAAATCGAGCTTGTGGTTGCAGAGATACACTCATTTCATTATGCTGGTTTTAGTGCTTTTTCTAATAATTGTTTATTTTTAGCTTTGACATTATTTCACTTCTTCTGTGCTAGTCTTGCTGGGATACTTTAATTAGCATAAAATTAATTAATGAAAGTTTAGTAAACATTTTAAAACCTTTTTTTAATAAAGTTGTGTACTTAAATGCTCAAATTTCTAAATTAACGAGTGAAAATGTAAGCACGGCTAAATAATTCAGTTCTGTTAAACCAGGATGGCACTTATTATTATTATTTATTTTTTAAATAAAACATGATAATAGAATTGGATCAGATATTTGGCACGCAGAGAAATTAAGTTTTTCTGATACAAATAAATGACAGCACCAATACATAAGTAACCTTTTGGAACAGACTATTACTTCCCATTTGCTGATGGTTAAAATGCAAAACTCATTATACTGAGTAAGTGGAGAGTATCTAAAGTGGTGACACTGGCCCTGATCATGCATTTAACCAGTTAAGTGTCCGTAATTGTAACCTTTACAATGTATCAGAGTATATAAGCAGAACTTAAATGCACAATTTAAACATATAAACATTCTGTAAACATATTTACAGTCTCGTGATTTCAGCCTTTAGACAGCAGCTGTATCATTTAATTTCAGTTTACATATGAAAAACGTATTTCTAAAGCCTTACATGGCTTGACATTTAAGTCATAGTTGCTGTAACATTCACAGTGGCAGTGAGCCACTTGCATCAACAGAGGAATGAACATTTTTAGAGTCAGAGGTTTTAAATAAAACACAAGTTGGAGCCATGCAAAGCCACATCGGAGCTTTCAGGTGGGTGCAGAGTGCAGCTATGACAGGACAGGGAAGGACGAGAAGCGGTGTGCGGCACACAGAGGTTGTTACCATCATTCACCTGGAGCTTCATGGAGCCCAGACACATTGTCATAGAAAGACGCTCTCTGAAACGTCTGAATGTCTACAGCAACAGAGAGAAGACCGGAGAGTGAGGGAGAAAAAGAGAGCAGGCGTGCAAACACAAACACCCATCCTTCATCCTCCCACAGGCACAAATCTGCACTGAGAAGATGTTAGAAACAGATGACTGAAAAGCAAATGTTAGTTCTTCAACTAAAATATGACAGTATGAGTACATCAGTTAAAACGAGTGTTTTCACAGCTTCTCATATTAGTCCAGAAAATGTTACATCACCATTTCCTGAATATCAACAACATACAGTTTAATATGTGATATTAATAACACAGCTGTCATCCAGCTCGGAGATATAAATGATTTTGCTGGGATTACTAATTCCATTTGTGGAAAAGCATATTTTCCTTTATTAAACATACAGTTCACCGAGTTACTGATACTTTCATGTAATAAAACCTTTCAGTGTGATGTCCAGCTTCACTAAAACAGCAAAAGAAAAGCAACCGGACACTCACCATCTTTCCAGAGCTCAGCCACAAATTTATCCGTGGACTGGTGAAGGAGTGTGGCCACATTATCATTCAGAGGATCCATGTTCTTCATGAGCCATTCATCAGCTTTGTAGTCCACCTACAGACACACAGTCAGTCGTGAGTGTTTTAGTAGTTAATAAATGTGCTTCCATCCTTATCACCACAACAGACATGGCCATTTTCACCAATAAAAATAATTACTTTGTCAAATAAAATCATAAAATCTTGCTGGTCTCTGCCTTCTCCTGAAACTGTTTTTATATATTTATTAAATAAAGGACAGAAGAAATATGATCATCATAATTGCAACCTATTTTATTTGAACCACACAGGATTATTTTCAGTTTAACAGACATATAGTCAGTAAAGGGTAAAACACGAAGACATAGAACATACGGAACCTTGTAGGAATAAATACAGCATTTTAATTTGCCTGTATGTCCGGTGCTTATAATAAAAAGACAATAAAAGTCTTTGAATCTTTAAACACCCACATCATTTTCAAGCACTGGCACCCAAACAGCTCAAAGGACGTTTCCACGGAAGCAGCCAGAGGAACTTCGGGTGGGGTTCATGCAGTAGAAACACCCCGGAGGCAGGTGAAACAAGTGGACTTCAGCACAATTCAAAGTTAGGGCAGTAGCCTAGTGATTACAGAGGTGGACTTAAGTCTGGAGAACCTGGGTTCAAGTCCCCAGGCTGGCAACTCAGGTAAAAGCCACTTTGGTCCCTGAGCAAGGCCCTTAACCCCCAACTGCTCCCTGGCGCTGGAATCTGGCAGCCCACTGCTCCTAGCAACTAGGATGTTGTAAATGCAGAGAAAAATTTCCCAGCTTTGGATTGAGTAAAGTAAAAATAACCACGGAGGTTTTGTTGATATGCCAGAGGTTGTTACATCTGACTGGAGATTTACGTCATAGTAGCCTAAATAGTGCAAACAGTGATGGTCATATAAATATTCTTGCCTTCATATAGTGAGTGTAGTCATGTTTTTCTGTCTTCTCAATCACTGTATTCCATCCATTGATCAGGCTACACAAATTGTTTCTGTACTTTATAAAACAGTATTAAGCTTTGGCTGTACGTTTGTGTGGTGGAGGCCCCGTGTATACGTGGTTACTCTGGCTTCCTCCCACCGTCCAAAGACATGCTGGTCATTCTAAACTCTACCTAGGTGTGAGCGTGATGGCCCAGCGGTGGACTGGAGTAAGCAGTAAATAGAAAATGGATGGATTATTAAGCTATTATTAAAGGTCCCATATTACACGTTTTTTCAACAATCTCATATGGGTGTCAGAGCTCCAACAACATTGTTTTCAAAGTGTTTTATCCCAAATTCAGCCTTGGTCTTTAATTTCAGCCATTCCAAATGTGGCTCTAGTGAGCTCTAATGATAACAGGCTGTTTCTATGTCTGAACCTTTAGATGTTCATGACATGTCATGTCTATGCCCCTCTCTGGGAGATGATCCGGTTTTCCCTGGCGCCCATTTGGTGATTCTAGAGGGCAGGCTGAGCTAGCCGGGGGGCGGGTCAATGACAGTATCCTCATCGAGAGCAGTGGATATTTCCCTTTGTGAGATCACAAAGGGAAATATCTCAAGTTTGAGCACACGGTCACTAAAAAGTGGAGCAAGCAAGTGAGAGAGTAGGCAGAAGTTTCTCATTTTTGGGCCTCAAACACAGGCTGTGAGGACACATTTGACTGTTAGAAAACCTTTAGAAAGTGATTTTTGCATAATTTAGGATATTTAAATGTAACATTATCTTAGCTGTCTACTAAAGGGAATTAGCTGGGGAGCTCAGTTGGCAGGGCATTTGAGTTCGAATCCCACTGGGGCAAATGGGGTGAATATTACCACCTTCCAGTTGGGTCCTTGCCTACTCTCAGATGTAAGTTGCTTTGGAGAAGGCAGGGACTCAAATAGAAAGAAAATACCTCTGTTATAATGTGGTTACATAAGATGTGGGAAACTGACAAAAGAAAAGCAAACTACAGAAAATCTTTTTTAATATCCCATCTTCTCACTCTCATACCGAAGCAATGACAAGGAAAAAAAATACAAATATTATCTAAATACACTGTTACAAGATTAGTCCCTGATCAGCTGCCTCTGCTTTGTTGCCTCACCTGTCTGCAAACATCTCAAATCTCAGCTAAGATCTGCTGTTTCTAACACTGCTTCCACACACCACCATGCAGTGGTTTGGATTTTCTGTTAGCACCAGATGTGCAGCGTGCTGCGGCAGGACCATCCAGAGTTGTCAAACTTTTAGTTAATCTCATGAAATAGCTGCATGCAAAACTGACATTACAAATGTGGAAAAGAGCTAAAGTGAGTGTTTGGTATTAACTGCTCATTGCATTTGACTGGTGGCAGAGTCAGGACATGTGGAATGATCGTGTTCTCTGAAACAGGATAATGACTCGTGTGTGCTTTTCGGACAACTGACTTACAGGGGAAAGTGGTGGATTAAGACAGAACAGAAGTGACACTTGCAGTAACTTGAGATGAAGATCTGCATGTGGGTTTAATCAGAGTCCTGGAAAAGCAAACTCACAATGTTTGCACTTATTTTCCTCTTCAGTAACACTGGCACTCAGGATTTATTTTATGAAATTAAAATAAATCCTGGATCCAGCATCTGGAAGAAACTGGCATTGTGACCTATTTGCAGTGGTAAGGATAAGGTACAGGACTCTCTTATTTTTTTTCTCTGTTTGCAAAGAAGACTCAGGTAAACCATAATTAAACTATCACTGCAGTGGTAATACCAGACCTATGACTGACAGGCGCCTTCTCAGGAATGTTGAGGTGGATCCTTTTTCCCTCTGGAGATGCCAGATCTCCACACAAAGGTGAAAGTTCAGAGCTTCAGTTATGTAACCACCAGGCATCAAAGACTCAGTCTCGCACCAATCTGAACCAGATGTGGGTTTACTGCAGCAGCAGAACTGGCCTATTGTTTTGATGCTGTGACCTGGGAAACTACGCCATGAGACGAGCTAAGTTTGCACTTCTGAGAAACGCGAGGAAGAAGCAAAGCTGCTGCGCAATTAAAACATAACATGAAAAAGCCTCAGCACATGAAAAGTGACATCAATAGTTTTCAATATTCACACAGCTTATATTTAACTTCACACATTTTTTACATATTATCTTATCTCAACTTCCTTGGAAAACTTTTAGAAAGCATTGATCCTGGTAAACGTACCCTTCCTGCGTAGTGGATGATGCAGAAGTCAGCTTTGTCCTTGAGTTGCCGTGGTTTCTGAAACTTCGTGTGCGTGCCCTGCTCCTGCAGCACTTTGTCTACAAACGTTTTGTCTGTGGCCTTGGGAAACCAGCACTCCTCGTCCAGCAAAGCCAGAATTCCAGGCGGATTATTCTGAGAAGACATTTCGTGTCAAAAGCAGGACATTTACAAAGAAGAGCAGCAGTCGGATGTACAGACAGAAGACCACTGACCGGCCTCTCGATGAGGTCAATGCAAGGCTGCAGGTCGAGGCCGAAGTCGATGAAGCTCCACTCGATGCCCTCTCTCTGGTACTCCTCTTGCTCCAGGATGAACATGGTGTGGTTGAAGAGCTGCTGCAGCTTCTCGTTGGTGTAGTTGATGCAAAGCTGCTCAAATGAGTTCAGCTGGAAGGAAAAGGAAAAAACCAAAGTCAGACAATTATCAAATCTGCACCTAATTGCAAATATATTGACTTAATAAATGAAAAAATAAATACATTTAGCCAAGCTGGATTCTTTTCTTATCTTTACAGACACATGAAAGATGGCAGAAATGTTTGTAATAAAGCATTATCACCTCAAAAATCTCAAAGCCAGCGATATCCAGGATGCCAATGAAGGAGGCCCCCTGCCGCTTGGTCCTGTCCAGGGCCTTGTTGATGCGGTGGACCAGCCAGCGGAACAGCCGCTCGTATGTCGCCTTGGCCAGGGCTTCCACTGCAAAATCAGCCTGAGGTAAAACAAAGAGCAAAGAAACACAGATGTTAATAATGAATAACTCAGAGATAGCAGGGCGGTGTATGAATTAAAACATTGTGATGCTGCTTGAGAGTCTGTAGGTTTCTCTCAGTAGGACGTCAGACGGTGGGCTACAAATCAGCCAGGTGCCAAACGTGTTATGGATTTCATGCGTAGTCTAAACAGAAAGAACAGTCTAAGCTTCAATAAAAATAACTGAGAAAATAACTGCATATATTTAATTTAATAAACTTAGTATATTAAAGATGCTATAACATGTAATTAGTAGGATTTTCATTGAAAGTATGCAGCATTGAAGTAATACTGCCTGTAAAGTGCCTTGAGATGACTTTGTTTGTAAAGCTGAATTGGATTGAAATAAATTAAAATGAATCTAGAGATGAACTGACCCAAACTGGCCCCTCACCTGCTCTTTAGTCTGAGCCTTCTGCACATAGTCTCGTCCCACTTTGATCCTGGGGGTGAGGATGGCTCGGGTGAACTCCATGATATTCATTCCAAGCAGGTGGCAGAGTTTCTGTGCCGCTGAGAGAAGCAGAAAACACAAAGCACACAACTTACTGAACAAATACATATTTTTACCAGTAGACAGAAGATAACATTAGTTCTTACAACATGACATTAAATTTACACTATTGTATGTTTTAACATCTGATGTGATGTTAAAGTAACTGAATTAAAAATCAGATCCTTCTGAAGCAGTGGGTAGATACACAACATTAGCTGTGTGCAGTGCTTTCATCTCATGCTACTCTGTCTTATACCCTCGCATATGCATAGTAAGATTGACCCTTAATCTTTTATTTAAACACATACACTACAAATCAATCCACAATCATGCGTGGGAGGAATGCTCATTTGGTTAACTCTGGGAAACTAGATTTAGCAACTTTTAGACTTTCATATTAAACATATTTTAAATAAATGAACGATTTTCTGCTCTAAACAGACTTCACATCAACAAGCAGCTAAAGAGCCAAAATATGAGTGAAAAAGAAGAACAAAGTCATTATGTTGCCTCTAAACTAATAAAAAATTGTGTGTATTTATTTTAAAGCAAAGTATCTGACATTCTTCCACCTAAATAGCTGCTCGATAAAATTATAACCAGATTATATATTTATTAATTTTTTTAATATTTGTTTATGTATAGCTTTTAAATAGAAAACACTGAGGCGGTCAACAAACCAAGGAACAATACCCACCCCTTCTAGACGCCCTCTTCGATTAGGAGGGGAAGGAGATTTAAAACAAAGAAAAAAAGTTTGCCATATCTGTTTAAACCTCTTTGCTTTCCCAGACATTTCATATCGGAGTTTCTCCATGTATAAAGTATTAGAGAGCTCTATGAGCCAAGCTTGGAAGCGGGAACATATTTCTTTATTCCAAATATTCCAGATAATTTTCTTTGCGAAAACCATTCAATGCTGGATTGACAAAGTTTTCCAGTGGCTTAGAGTTTTCAGCTGCTGTGACCAGCCTAGAATAGCCAATTCTGTGTTGGGATAGAGATCAAGTCCATAGACATCTGAATAGCAACGGAAGACCCCTGACTAGAAATTGCGAAGTCTTTCACAGAACCAAAACATGTCAGCCAGGGTCCCGTTGGAGTGTTTGTACCTGATGCTAAGTGGTGATGAAGATGGGAAGAACGCGTGCAATTTGACACTAGAATAATGGAGCCTATGCGTGACCTTGTACTGAAATAACTGATGCCTTGAGTTATTTGAGCAAGAGTGTATACTGTGGAGACATTTAGTCCATGCATCATCTGGAATTTGCATACCAACTTCTCTCTCCCAGAATTCCCTCAAATGCTGAGTGGATGGGGCAGTCTGACCCGTGAACACATTCACAAACCTAGAGACCACTTTTCTGTTGTCAGGTTCAGCTGTCAATAAAGACTGGAACTCACCAGGAGAATCTTAGACTTAAAAATTTGAGCTGTTTCTCCTGACATAGTTCCTTATTTACCTAAATACCTAAAAAAAGTGGGATGGCGGCAGTGAAGATTTCTCCTTAAGCTGAGTAAACGAAGAAAATACATGATCAGTGTACAAATCATTACCAGTGATGAGACCTTTCATCCTCCAGGTTAGAAAAACTACATCCAATTGCGAGGGAGGAAATGTGTGATTACAACAAATGGGGGCTAAAATAGAAGTGTTTGGTATTTTAAACATCTTTTTAATTTGGTACCATACCTGTTCAACGAGTTTTAACTATGAAATTGGTCCCTTTGAGTGATGCAAGAGGTTTTCTTTCCACATGGAGTAGCGCTGATATCCTGTTCTATGGCTATCCATGAAGGGGTTGTTGATTTTCTTTTTTAGTTGGTGGAAGCTGGCTGTTTTACCACAGGTGTATGACCTCACCCACAAACTGCAAATCCTGGCTGGAGACCTCAGAAGGCATTTCTTTAACTAAACTCTTCTCATCGCTAATTGAATATTTCAAGCTATAAAATGCATTTTACTTTTGCCTTATCCTAACAGCTATGTGATTTTAGAAGCATCTGATGGTCCAGACATGATCCAAACATTACAAGCATTCCTTTATAAAGAGACACATAATATATCTTCAGCATAGTCATGTTTCATGTGAAGCATATGCTCAAAGTAGAAAATAATGACGGCATATAATACGTGGAGGCTGTTTTCTATCAGCATGAAGGTCAGAGTCCTCTCACAGATGTTGAGTGTTTACCTGTGTTCTCAGGCATGGAGGCTTGATCCGTGTTTCTCTCCTTCTTAAAGACAACGTTGCCAAACTGAAGCACCGCAGAGACCACCTTCAACATGCCTGGCAAAGAGGGGGTAGAATGAAAGGAAGGTCATGCCAACACATAAAAAAGGAAGAAAAGCAGTTGTTTTAATGTGAAAAGAGGATGTGCTTTGTTTCAGTGCACATCTGGAACTTGTACTCACAGACTATCTCATCATGGGAGAAACCCATGATGTGCATGGCATCCATCGTCTCCTGGAAGTTCTCCTTATCCTGCTGACCCGGGATGGGAATGTTGCCATTGGACAGGAAGCGGTAGTTGTTGAAACCCTCGAGGAGCAGGTCGGCTGGAGAAGAAAATAAAGATGCTTTTTAAGGATAATTAATCATCTAAAGGCATTTATACCACTTTATTTTTTTTTCTCTTCTTTTCTTACATGTTGGGACTGATTTTAGTTGAAACTGTGTTTGTGAGGTGTATTAGCATAATTATATCACTTTATGTGTCTTAAGCCCTGTTTACATGTTTTAAACATTTGTCTATTCATATTGTGCTTTAAATTTTCTTTTCTTTTTTTTTTTTTTGGTTTTGTAAAGCTTTAAGCTGACATTCTCCTGGTTACGTGGATGTAAAGCATGTATATATTGATACAAGCATCGCGCATCAATTACTGTAGTAAGGCAAATCCTTAAATGGGATTATTTCTGGAAAACTTGTTTGGAAATCCACATTTGACGGCACAATATGGGTTTAACTAACCCAGATTTGTTGGCACTGCGAGTGAGATCAGGATACCTTTATTCATATGGTTTGGTCATGCAGTCAAGTACAAGCATTCTGGGAAAATGTACTATAACTTTGGGTAAACTTGTTGGCTGTCCTCTTCATCTTTTACAGGTCAAACTCTTTTATTAAAGGACTTTCGTCCAAAGTTTACAAACCAATTCTAACAAGTGGATGTAAGACGGCTAGAAGACTGGCAGCAGTGAACTAGAAGATCAACTGAAAGATGGCTGCAGACCACATGGAAGGGACTGCGTCCCATCTAAAAGAACTTTATAATGAAGAGCAACAGCTGTGGAAAACTAATAGATTAAATATTTCCTGAATCATGAGACAGAACTCTGTGGCAAAGTAAACTGGATCATATATCTCTTCTTTTTTGGGTCCAGATGGATATTCACATCTAAATATATAGATTTTTATTCAAATGTATGTTGAGCTCATCCTTAAATTGCAATCTTACTCAGTGACACATCATTTCTAAAACATCTTGTTTTCTGTTTCTTTACCATTTCTGCTTATTACAAACACGATAAAGTTTAAGTAAAATAAAATAAAAAATCAAATCTTTTAAATTAAGAGCGTTGTATTTGTTGGTATAGTTTTGTGCAGTGCATGGAGGGCTTAAGCGATACTTAAAATCCATCAGTTTGCAGGGGAAATATGTTGTAATAGTTGGACCTGACTGTTCACAAAATATCTTCTGCATCATCCTGAAACAATGTGCCAGTGAGGTAAATTAAAAGCAAACCAGAGAGACAGTTTTTGTTGCACTGGTTCTAATATAAACCAGTTCTCTGAAGTTCTGTTCCAGCAAGCAAGCACACAAAGGAAATCTTGCAGTCGTTGCTTTGATTTTTTTGTTTATCCTTTTTGCTCCTGGGACACTCACTTCGGAGATGCTCTCCAGCTCCTGCCAGCAGGCGGTAGAAAACGTGGAAGGTCCTCTCATCTTTTGCCTGTCTAATGGCCCTCGACTTCTCCAGGAGGTCTGAGAGCAAAAGTTAAGGGCTGGCAGGGGAAAATGAAACTGTCATCTTATAATAGAGAAAAAAAATTCTTATTAAGTTATCTTTCTTAAATTCTTAGATTCCCACAAAAATATGTTTAATGAAATCTACACTATTTCTACAAGCCTTATTAAAAAAAAAGAAAAAAAAAGAAAACTCAGAAGGTTTTCTGGTTATTTTGCTCACCAGGAATAACAAGCTTTAATAAAAGTGAGGAATAACAAAGAAAGCTTTGTTTCTTTACAGTTCAATGCCCTCTAGCTCTGTGTGGGGAAGATGCAGAATGGGAGCTGCATTCTTGTGGTAAAACATAAGCCGTGGTGAGTCGCACAACCGCCACACTGCTCTCTAAACTCTGTAGTTCAGCCCTCCTCAATGTGTTTCAAACACCAGTTCATCCGTCTGCTCCTACGCTCGGCCCGGCAATGAGGATACATGTTTCAATGTTGGCCCCGACGATGTAGCCTGTGACATCAAAGTTGATTCTGATGAACTTCCCCTGCAGGAAACAACAAACATTTATGTAAAAAAACAACAACAGATGTTAAACTTCAGCTCAACTTAAAAAGCTGCGCTCTGTATGTTGGCATAATTGTGTGTCTGCAGCTGTCATCTATCTATTTTTCCCTCCTTTTGGGCTTTTACACACCACCTTACGGATTCTTGTAGATGATAGAAATGCAGAAAGGAAGAAAATGCCTTTATTAGGAAGTACCAGGTTAACAGGTCAGAAGGAATCTGAGGCATGTCTGTGGTTTCCTGACGGTGAATGTGTGTAAGTGTGTGGGAATATGTGCGCTTCATCTGTCTGCCGGGACCCACTGCCCCTGAACGGCACGGGGCTCAATCACAGCCACATGGTTAACTCAGTCACCGAGAAATCTAAAAAGCTTGAAATGGTTCTCATCATAGTAACAGAGATCATATTAGATGCACGGCATCTTTTTCTTGTTATTTGTATAAAACACACATGTTAAATTTTCTTTTAAGTTATGGAATAAAATAGCCCAAAAATGAATATCGAAGAAACAGTAAAACATACTGTGTCACTTTTTCTGTGGTGAGATTGAAGGGAAGACTGGAACTACTTTCACTCAATTACAGTAAAATTTAAAAACAGAGCAAACTAAGAGCCATGGGTTGGTCTAAATGTAACTTAATCCACCTACTTAACCCTCAAACCTTAACAAATTGACGTTTTACATGAAAAACCAAGACAAACAAATAGTGGTTTTACAGGAGTTATGAACCAGAATATTTCCAGGCAGGGAGCAGTAACTTCCTGCTGTTGCATGGCTACGGAATAAAATAAGAAAAATTGATTTGTAAGCTTCAGAAGCTCAAGTAATTTTATTTTTTGTTCATTCTGTTGATCTGCAAAGCTATGGAAGTGGCTGTTAAGTCAGCTGAGCTACAGTCACAAAAAAACTATGTAAAATTATATGTAAAGCAAGACATCTAATGATTAAACATAAGATCATTACTTTTACAGATCACATATTTTATAAGCAGCATGGAAACAGACATTTTCTATTGATGTTCATTGCAAATTAATGTTATTCTTTGAATTAATGTGACATTAGAAGGCTGGCTGATAATAAAAACATGCTTCACGAGTTAGGGTAAGAAACATGAATTTGTATACATAGTTAAGGAAAACATAAATTCATTTCTCATTTAAAGAATGTAAACTCACAAAGCGAGATGAGTTGTCATTTTTCACTGTCTTGGCATTGCCAAATGATTCGAGGATGGGGTTGGCTTGCAGGAGCTGGCGCTCCAACTCACCCTGTGAAAAAAAAACACACTTACAACTCCTTGCGCACACTTTAATCTATTTCTGTCACTATATCTGATTCACTTATTTATTTTTTAAAAACATAAACAAGCTGGGAAGATTAAATCAGTTATTTAAAATAGAGACAGAAAAATGAAGCCAAGTCAGTATGTTAAGCCAATCTTTCAGACAGACAGCAATTCATCATGGCTCTGTTGGCTTTGCTTGAGTTAACTGCAGTACAACGTGATTTTTGTCAAGGGAACTCGATAAGTTTAAAGGGCCAAGACAACCAAACAGTTTGATGGAGCTTGTGAAACCACAAAAGCACTAAAGTGAGTGTGTTTTGCCACATGTGCTATGGTGAGGGGGTTTTAGCTTGGGCTGATGAGTGAGAGCATTCTTCTGGTCTGCACATTCATCTGGCTGCGGTCGTATACCATGTCTGTTGTGTCGAAAAGTGTACTACCAGGATGGTCGCGTAGCTGCCTCCAGAATCCTAAAACCTGAGCTGATGGGCAGATGAAGCATTCTGGCCCCAAAATCAGTGGATTCTTTAACACATGACACCATTTCCTCTAACCAGGGTACCAGGAGTACAAAAATAGTCCTAACTGGCCCATCTGGACTTTTACCAGCCTGGTTGTTTCTGTAGCTTGGCCAGTTTTAGTTTTTTTTTTTAAATGTTATGCTACAATAGCAGAAAAATAATAGTGACAGAGACTGAGATTAAGGGTATTGATAGTGAATGCTTACACTACAAAACTATAACACCAACAGTGCAACTACTGGCTGGCTGGACCCTTGCTGCGCATTTCCTCTCCTTTCCTCCTTGCATCTCTACTTGTGCTACACCCCCCAAAAAAGCCAAAGGCACAGTCCAAATGCTTTAGATTATAGCAGATTAGAGCAATGAAAATAAAATAAACAAAGAAAATCAGAGGCAGATGAGTACTTAAGAGCTAAACTGAATAAGCATCCTAGGATTACCCATAAAAAAAACTAAATTTTTTCATGAAAAAACAGGAATAAAATAGTGAAAATAGGAGAAGAGTTAACTTTTAACAGTTAACTAGTACAACTAAACATGGAAACAAAGGCAAGAATAGTGCAACAATAAAAGTATTAAGAAAACCTCTTTCACTGTCTTTGTGAAGTTAAAGGTATAGCTCATTAGTATAACAAATGAGTTCATTCTTAATGTTATCTCTCATTAAGACTGTGTACATTCCCATTTGATGTACTTATTGAGAGGATTATGAAAGTCAGGTCTTTTCTAGTCTGCTTTAAGTAATTTCCACCTCCTTCCAATCGCCTCTCCTGCACCATATATTTCTCCCTTAATCCTCGGCCCTACATTCCTCTGGCCCGTGCCCAGAGGCAGCTGTAACGCAATGCAGGGGGAAAGCGGCATTAAGGAGGTCAGCGTGGATGGTGCGCTCCGGCCAGAGAGCGCTGACAGACCGAGTGGCAGCTTCCAACTGTCTGCAGCTGAAACACAGCAAATTAAACAGGCCTTTGTCTGCTTAAATGTTTTGGATGATAGGACTCATTAGACTCCCTCAGCTTCTGCAGTTATTAGATTTGCAGATGACAGAGAAACATCGGGGGGAAAAGGAAAAGTAGCCAGATGAGAAGAGCCAAAAAAATTATAATTTTGTGGAGAAACCAAGAAATAAAGATGTAGTTGTGCCAGAAGAGGCTGAGAGGTCTAACCTAAGCTAATCTGGGACGAAACATTGTGAATTAATATCAGAAAATCCATGTGAGATTATCTGAAATTACTACAAACATGCATCTAAAGTTTATTACTGATGGAAAACATGCATAAGTAAGGCAAAGACTGGTTTTTAAAATTTGGTTTCTAATTACAAACATTCATTTTATTAATATGGGAAAATAATAAAGTGTGAGGAGAGATGTTTAGTGCGGCTGTGATCTGATCTGCACACTGCTGAATGCTACAGGCCACACAGACTTAGCAGGTATTTGACTGGCAACCAACTGATAAACCAAAGTGTTTTAATATCATGAGTCTGCCGGTTTCAGGGCAGATTCACTGGGTTTTATGTGAGAAGACTGAGCCAGCACAAACAAATATCTCATAATGAAAGAAGCTTAGATTAGTCCATCAATATCATTATGGAAGAAGCAGAGGTTTAAAGAGAGGGGCATGCAAATGCACACATATATAAAAATGGATCACACTCTCTTCTTTAAAAAAAAAAGAAAGCCATAGAAACACTTGCCTGTAGCTTGAATGCTTTGGGAGATTCGGGCTGTTTGTTACAGATAAACAAATGCAAGTGTTAAAACCTGAAGCGCTTAGGTCAGACACAAGGAAACAGTATACAACACCCCCCCCCCGCTACAGTGCTGCAGAAACACACTGGATGGAATGAAGCATCTATTAGGTTAGCTATTAATTAAAACACTTTTTCTTTTTTTTTAAATATTTTGGCTGAAGCTTGTTTGCTGGCAGGATGTTAGATGAGAAGACTCACACACTTCTTTATATATTGCTAAGCTAAGCTAAACTAAAGCACGAGAGCGTTATCAATCTTTACTTCCAGCATTTCTTTAACTACTACAATGTGAAAAGGTCATTCACAAACACACCATGTGGCTTCTCTTTGAAAGTGACATCATAGACAAGTGAGTCAATACAGTTCAAACAGGATGACTTTTAAAAGGAGAGAAGAAGAGCGGACAAGGAAAAAGTGGAGGCAGGGGGGAGAGGAGGGGCAGCGTAAGCAGTTGGGCTCACAGGAATGTTTTGGTCTTTGCGTCCTTTGTGTGAGGAGGCAACATGGGCCAGGTACTGGATGACCTTCTTCGTGTTCTCGGTCTTGCCAGCTCCTGATTCACCTCTGAAAACAAAGAATTCGGACAACGACATGAAGAAGAGCGTGGAAGGAAACGTGTGAGAAAAAAATGAAATCTTATGTTGTTGAAGGGAATTACATGTCACATTACAAGAGATAATCTGTGTAAGATGAAACCACAACCAAAATCACTGTAACTTTATCATTATTGTGGTCTTGAGTGACTGGATGAATGCTAAAGACTCCCAGAGTAAATAACCATCACAATATCTGTTGTTGTTTTTTATCAATTCATTTGTTTGTTTGACTGGAGAATGCTGCGGTCTAGCGAGCCAGTCTCCCAAGTTTCCAGGCCCTGCTTTTTGGGCTGTCTCTAATGATAGCTGTGTTCAGGCAGGGCCTTCCACAATTCCCACAGTCAGGTCCCAGAGCCCAGAAAGCACAGGCCAACAGCAAAACCAGTCCAGTGACACCACATCTAGCTACATACTAGTGGCTTTAGTCTAGCTGGTTATTAGCTCCTACTTGCACATAGCAGACAGCAGTTTTAGGCGCTTCTCTAGAATCTGAGGGGCGAGTCCTCGAATGCAGAATTTGAGCACAGGAATATGGGTCAAACTGAGAAGAATTTCCTTCTTCGCCTGGCAGTATGTTAAGAAAAATGTTTGATTGAAGATTTTAATTGATTTTTTTCTTCAAGACGTTTTTCTTTCAGGCAAAATGGACGAAATTTAAAGATTATACAGCCAATGGACGATTCACTTTGTGATATTCTCTCTCAAGTGTGAGATTCTTCAGATTCTCCATCTTCCAGACAGCTATGTGTCATAATATTTGGGATGTAACATGTGAACATGACATGACAATGGCTCCTTTTCAGGTATGCATTTCCAAATGTTGCCGAGACTTGACAGTGAACTGCATCGTAAAGTAAACTTAATTCAAAAGAGCATTTATCAGACTTCTTTTGCTTGTAATGTAAAGGATGCCTATATAAGTACATAGTCTTCCTGAGTGCTATGATTGCAATGCCTCCTTCCCAGCTTGATAATTAATAATAGAATATTTTATTGGAAACTACAATAACACAAACAAAAATGCACTGTTCACAATGTTAATGTGAACAGAAACTAAAATAACTTTGCAAAACCTGCTATGATGCCATGCTTTGTTGGATTTTTGCTGTCTTTTTTTATTTTATGAGAGGTAGGAGTCAGACCTATGCTAGGCCAAGAGCAGACATGCAAATGATAAAACATTGCATTAAAGATATTTATCCTTGGATTGAGAGAGGTAGTTTATTTAAAAGATTCAGCCCCTTTGGCAAAACTGCTTCGCCATCAACAGGGTGTGTCTTTTACACAATTAAGGACAGATTATGCAACTTGTCTGTTTGCTGGCAACATCCAGCCCATGTCATGCTGAAAGAGAGTGGCACTTAATTACTCTCTGCCATGGAGGATGAGGGCAGGCCACCAAACCACACTCATAACTCCCTCAGTGTTGGGTAGAGCCGCTGTGCAACCCAGAATCCGCAAAAAAAGCTATTTGAAACCGGTTTTTAAATAACACACAGCAGGAAAATGGGCACTTGGCAAGTGACTGAGGATGAGAGAAGCATAGAGGGAAATGGAAAAAGACTTATTTTACTGACATAAAAGAAGCAGGAAAACCACATTTAAAGGAACAGCAGGAGTCGTGATTAAGGACTCTTATTATAACTATTTAGGACAAGAACTGATACCATTTGATACGCCGATTAGGTGAGGTGATAGATTATCTTTAGCTTGAGACAGCTTCATTTAACAGCCCACTGAACTGCTATAAGACCTGAACCACAAAAACATAAACCACAAGAGTAGAGGAGAGAAGATGAGAGGAATTAGAAGAGTTAAGAGTTGCAGTACTCACGTGCAAAGGATTGATTGGTCCTCACGATCTGTTAAGAAAAAAGCACAGTGAGCATTTTTAAATCAGTTGTCTTTCAGTTTAACTAGAATAGTAACAAAGATGACCTTCTGTGATCAAGCTGTTGGACGCAAACTAACTAAAATGCAGAAACTACATAAGACTGGACAGTAAAGGGCGTTTCAACATGGAAAACTTCACGCTACTGCAAACACTGCTTTCTGTACGCCAATTAGTCTGTTCAAAGTACATTTTACAGTCACTTCCAGCCTGCAGAGTCCACACTACTCCGCTAAGCTAAGCTATGCAATGGCCAAAAACCGACACCAAGCGTTGTAACCGAAGCTGCCACACCTTTCATCGCTGAGGAGCTCAGTCCAAGTCCAGATGACAGACTAAGCACAGCCTACTGGAGTGGGGACCTCAACTTTGTATGGCCTTGTGCACTCTACAGAGGACCGTAACAACGACAACCAGCAACAAACTGACATCTTTATCATTCATATGATACTAAAACCACTTTTCACGCTGCTGTGACTCAAAGCAATGTCACCAATTAGGGGTTAAAATCAGTTTGTGGCATGTTAAGGCTTATTTTTTATTTTATTTTCATTATGGCAAATGATATGTTCATACAAATGATAAATGGCTGCATCGTGAATACAAGACCTAGAATTGCCAAACTCTGTATGTACGCTGCGGCGAGAATGAAACTTGGCATCATCACATTTTCATTACTAAATAAACTGAAATGATCTCATCTTGTGGAAGTAACAAAGGCCTGTGGCTAAAAACGTATGGCGATATGGACACCTCGGTGCTAACTTATTAAGGGTGTCGACACCTGTGCAGATGAGCCGAGTCGAGGTATAAACTTCCTCTCCAAAGATATGGCAGCTCGTCTAACAGCCTTCCATTCCAAAGACATGAGGGGTTCAGCCAAAGGGCTTGCCAGAGAAATGTACTCACACCTTTGTTGATGTGTGTCAGTTTTCACAGATGGCTTCGGCCTTAAGGAGTTATTTTTCACCACAGAAAATATCTTTTGTCTGCGCACTCAAGTGTAAACTTGACAAAAGCTGAATCTGCAGGACCTTTGCCCGTCTTTAGGGGAAGAAAAAAAAAGAGCTTTTAATAAAATAAATGTATGCACACTTTGTGCTGGATGACAGCTTCTATTTTTTCTAATGAATGATGAATGAGCTGCTTGTTTTGATCTCCCTTTATGGTGAGGCTGCCTTTGGGTCAAAGTCTGATTACTCTTCCTGTTCATTTTTCTTTTTATAAAGCCAGTTCGACATCTGATGCTTATCAGATGTACATAAGGCAAATTTTCACAAGACCACAAATCCCACTGGTCAAAAGCATGCAACACTGCAACACACCATGAATATTAAAAGCAAACACGCTAATACGTAGGATTTCTAAATGGCATAAAACAAAGGAGTAATTTCATGAGTGACCTCATGCTTCCGACATTCCCACCTGTTGGCAATCTTCAAAAGATGAGAAAATGTTTTAATGCTGTATAAAAACCACTAGACTACAGTCATTAAAATAAACCATGTGCGAGTGAAGTCCTTCTTGAAAAAAACACAAACACCTCAGCTAGTCAGGAACTATATTTTGTCCCTTTGGAAGCAGCTGTCACTAGTTGGCAAAGGCAGAGCTGTAATGCAGACAGTGACTCAACAGTGTGTCATTTAGGCCTTGTAAAGATGTTCCTGGAAGCGTCTGCCTCTCATCAGTAGGAAAGAATATGATGACCTCATCACCTACTGCCGTGTCTGACCTGACATGAAATGATTGATGGGCTTTTCTGCTTCGTGTTTGTATAATGCAAACAAAGATTAGGTGGATCTGTGAAAGTGTGGCTGAGATGTGCGAGTGTGTTTATAGACAAGTTACTTGCAAACAAAACTATCTAGCTGATAGGAAAGGAGAAGAGATGAGAAAAACAACACACACTCACTCATACACACCCATGGACATCGTTTCATTCTTTACTCATCATACATCGATTTCCCCATCATACCTCTGATGCCCCCATACTTCTTCTCTGACCCTACATTCTTCAGTAAATTTAAAACACTTTCAGTTCTTTACCCTCTGATTAGAAATTGTCCCTTTAAGCCTCTGAAGGGTCAGACAAAGCAAAGATGAGCTTAACTTCTCCGGCCAAATCATAAGCCTGCTGTGTCTTCCTATTTAGCACAGTGGAACGTTGTTTGGATCCTGCTGATGGTAACTGTGTTTAAGCTGTGCAGATATTGTTGGTGGATTCTTTGTTAAAAGATCTATTCCAATAAAAATTATAACCCTGATTTTTTTTAAAAAGTAGTGAAGGTGTGTAAAATGAAAATAAATAAGAATGCAACTGAAAACACATCAGTTGTTGGAAATTGCTCATCTTAAATTTAATAACAGGAACGTTTCTTTTAAAACAGATAAAAGACCCCTAGAGGAACTTTGGAACATCTCTTGGAGCAAGAAATGCTCATGATCTTTCCTTCCTTAGGCAAGAACTGCATTAAAAACAAGCATGAATCGCTCATGGATATCACTGAACGCGCTCAGGAACACTTCCAGAAATAATTGTTTGTGAACACAGCTTACTGTGCCACCCACATACGCAGGTCAAGCTCCAAAGAAGAAGCAAATATGGAAAGATGGAAGTCATGCACTCCCGTCCGAAGACGAGGGGAACCCATCCAGCTTGTTATCAGCATTCGCTGCACATCTGGAAAGCCACCATCGGTACTGAAAGTGTAAAAGCAAGGTGTTACCATGCAGATCATGTCTTTTTCATGCAAGACATTCCATATGTCAGCAAGACAATGTCTGAAAACATGTCTGACTGGCCGGCTTGCAATTCTGACCAATTTTATGACATTTTAAAAAACATAAAAGCACAAAATACAACAAAGCTCCAGGACGGCTGAGCTGCTAGAATCCTATATCATGCAAAAATTGGACATTCCTCTTTCACAGGCCCAACAGCAGGTCTCATCCCTTCCATTTGTTTACAGTGGGTTGTTAAAAAAGAGCTGATGCAACACACTGGCTCTGTTTTAACTGGAGATGGGCTGGTGACATCAAATTTAAAAACGAGCTAATAATTATCATAAAATAGTAAAATGTCTCACTTTGAATATTTGACATGTTTTTTTGTGTTTTGTTATAAATTAAATTTTGGATAATGAAGTTTGCAAATCATTACATTGTGTATTTAATAATAGTTTCCACAGTGTTCCAACGTATTAGAATTCAGGGTTTAATCATTCTTAAAGGTTTCTGATGTGGATATATCCATCAGGTTTATGCTGCTACTGTGGGCCTCTTGGCCACTGCTGCTTCCTATATTTCCATGGCAACTAACTGCTGGGTCATATTTACCCATGGTACCATGCTGGGTGGATATAGACTGTAGGTGAACCAGTCAAACTGAACGTTCCCTTTTCCTTCCAGTAGCTCATTACTGCCTCACTAAATCTTCACCTCTTTTGTGTTTCCCCTTCCCCTCAGTTGTTCTCATTTCCTCATTCCCTCCTTCACGCTCAGTAAAAGCGGGATAACTCTCACAGCAACAAACTTGGACCTTGCAGGAGGTGAAATTCATCTCTCTGTCAGCTACAGACGTTTTCAATTCAACCACATCGTTATGGCTTTAGTAATTTCCTTGAAAACAACTCACAGCCAATAAGGTAGGTAACGAAATGAGAGGTTCTGGGTTAGACCACATTTTAAATACAAAGACTAAATACAAATCAAGGTATAGGTCTAAATCAAGAAAACTTAAAAAAAAATCTATGTTTTTGACTTGTGTAACAGCCATTTGTAGACATATTTAGTGGGTCTACAGCTGCTGTAAGCCTCACGTTAGGGGCTCAGAGTACATTCATATCATGTAGGCACTGCACTCAATTTTCTTTTCACAAGAAAATAGAAACATGCTTTTCTCAGATCATATTAAACTCCATGTTATGTCATGCCTGATGGATATATAACACTGGAGCACATGCACAAATCTAACTTCAGGCTCCTGCAGTAGATGGTGGGCTCATTTGGCACTGCAGGATTCCCTTTTTTGCCGATAATTTATCCCCCATGAGGATAAAACATACTCTCATTCTTTAAATTCCAGAGCACCCCCATCCAACGAGAGCCCCAATCATTACCATAACCCTCTTTAATCAACCATATTTCACCAACATGGCCTTAGTGCTCCTCGTCTGACTTTGCCCCATACTTAATAGTTTTGTTTTCTTTCATTTAAACAATTGTAAAATGTTTTTTACTTTTCTGCTTTGCATTAAGATTCCTCTTCTTCTGGGAAGACAAACGGCATGCAACCTAAAACATTCGCCCATAAGTGGTAAAATTATACATGATTTGTTCTTAATGTTCTTGTTGAACGCTGTGAGTCAAAATGGGTTATCTCAAAATCCTGGACAGCTATGAGCCATACACACGATGTGGAACAACATTTCCTATTGAAAATTGGCTGAAAAGATTTGAGGGTTCCTACCCACCGCCACCAAAAACATTCCCCACATCTCCAGCTGACCCCAGACAAACATTCTTAGCTCGAGGATCATGATTGCATCCATTTATTGTCAATGGTCCTCAACAATATGTCTGCAGCTCAAAGTTCAGCCCACACATTGCTCTCCTAATAGTTGGAAACTTTTGTTGTAGTTCTGTGGATGTGAACCCACCAGCTTTCAAACAATCCATGCTCTCATTTATGCTTCTTTTCATGCATCTCTCACTGGTAAAAAGAGGAAAACCTGACATCTTTACCCCCTTCTTCTGCAAACTGATTTATGTTAATGCTCTCAAATAAATCACTACTTATCAGTAGTAGTTGGTGTAGTACCAATACCCCAACTTTCTGTTTAGAAGTATACAGCTACAAAAACTGTATTAAATAAAAGTTGGCTCTACAACATGACATTCAGCCTTTTGGGATCTTTGCAACTGGACGCGACACATTTTTTCCACACTGAAGCTCAAACTCTTACAATTTGCTTCATAAAAGAAGTCGTAAAACGCAACAGCACACAGTGAAAATTCTGGCGTCATGGCAACCACTTCACACGCATGAGAAATCCTGAGCGATAGCCAGAGGGCTGCTTTCTCATAAACCGCTACATGTTGGAGAATCACCCACAGTTACACAAACGCACATGCTCATGCACACAACAAACTCCTTAATCACAGTAGAATATGATGATTGCAAAAGTGGTGATATAAATATGGTGCCCTGATTACTCATAAAGATCTAGAGCTGAGGCAGAACAGGGTTCACAGCTACTTAAGATCGGAGAAACAAAGCTCTGTGTATGTGTGTGAGAGAGACAGAGCTCATTCACATTCCCAGACAGTGGAAGTAGTGATCTGGAAAGTGTCGTGGTCTGGGGATACCTGCAGTGTATAAATGTCACATTCAAGCTTTTGGACAACAAGACGCAGACCTCTAAGGAGGAAACATCCTCCCACAGTCGTTTGGATTTTTGATTAGTTAAACAAACATATAACTCCTCCATTACCGCAGTAATAAAGGGAATACAAGCAATCACTTCACCTTATCTACACTGCCAAAAGAAGTGAAGAAAAAGGAGGCAGTCTTCTGTTATAAAAGAAAATGTTCGCCCCAGGCCAATGGTGAGAAACCCCGGATGACATCATCCGGTTTATGGTTTCCAATTTTTGGAAAGCCTCATCTAAAAGTGTGTTCAGACAGAGTATGGAGAGAATGCAAGCCTGGTGTTGATTTGCTCAAGACAGCCAATGTATCAAATATGCAGATATAATCTGTAAGACTGGTAGGGCCGCATGCACCGACAGTGTGTCTCACAAAGCAAATCTGAAGTAAACTTTTTAAAAGCTGCAAAAACAAAACAAAATTTGGAGCTTTTGCATTTCAGTTATCTGCCTTGTTGTTAGCAGGACTCGTCTGGAGCAACGTGAACATATAAAAAGAGGTAAAATAGACGGGTCTCTGATTTTAATTCGTATAAAAAAAACTTTTTTTTACCATGAATCAAACAGCAGAATTTGCAGTTTATCGTGTAACTATTAAATTCCAGCAGTCAGGTGCTCAAAAACTAGGAACATTTAGCGGAAAAAATTCAGTGTGCAAAGATACTCAAGCTCACTTTAGGGTACAACAATGCACACTTGTTTCCTTATGCTGTTTTTACTCCAAAAGTAGCGTTCTTAAAATGTTTTTTTTTTTTAAACATTGTCACAGGACCATTAAAGCAACACTGTAAGTTTAAAATCTTATCCCCATACCCGAATTTATTTACAAACCTATAAAAAACTAAATAAATACAATAAGAAATAAGTAAAAAAATAACAAAAATAAAAAAGACTGCAATAAAATACAATATAAATATATATTTAAAATATTAAATATATAATAACAGCAATAGGGTTGTAGCAACAAGTGTAACAACTCAAATCAAACTAAAGCTATATACAACCTATTAAAATCAACAAGATAAAAGAGATTAAGTATAATAAAATAAGATATAAATGTATCCATAAAATGTTTAAAAGTTTAAGAATAGTGCAGGTTGACCAGGTGAATGTGCAAAAAAAAAAGTAGAATAAAATAGCAATGCATATAATCAATTCAATTCAAAACAACTTTATTTATCCCTGGTGGCAATTATGTTTGATTTCTCACCATAAAAAAATAAAAAACATAAAAATAATAACAAGCTCAAAAGCAACATTCAAATCCATTCAGGATGTGTCGACCACAGATCAGAAAAAGAAAAAATGAGCAAGTTATTAATCATTAATTAACAGGAAGCCATGGCATTAATAAACAGAACTGTATACATAGAAATAAATACATACATAAATAGATAGATAATGACTTATAAACATGGGCTAAAATCTAGTTTGTTGTCAAAGGCTCTTTGAGATAAGTTAACAACTCTAGTTTAACTTTTGACTGAGCTTAACTTAGAGATCAACCTCATCTCATTTTTGTTGTCAGGTTTAGAGTCTCCATGTAAGATGCGACAGTTGGTAAAAAAAATAGTAAACCACGTCCATGTTTGCAGCCCTGACTGCATCAAATTAGTGTGTATTGTGTTCCCGTTGCAGCCATTTGATCTGGGACTGAGTGTCAATTAAACACTTTCACATTATGTTTAAAAAGCCAGATGTTAGTGGGTATCAGAAGGAGTTTTTGACCAACATAAAGAGGCTTTACTGTATGACCATCTGCAACCACTGAGCTACAGTAAATAGCCCAACTGTACTCACCAGCTGTCATTTAGACAACCACTTGAACAGAAGGGCAGAAATCCCCATGGAGACGCCTGACCCTCTGCATGCACCAGTATCTACAAGGGTATGTATGTGTGCTGGAATTCATATGGCCCTGGTTTCCCATCATTCCCACCACAGAGGCCACCAGCGTGTGGAACAGGAGTTGGTGGCATAAAAAAGGTGACATTAAAGGGTAATGGTAATTTTAAGGTTGTTTTTTGTAGTGACTTTAGTTCAGTTGGTTAAGTAACATCAGTGCAGGTTAGTAACTAAACATCTAGTAGCAGTGTAGTACATGTTGGAGTGATGCATCACTTTCACACCATCAGCAAATGAACAAATGGCTGGCGAGATTGCAGTAAATCCAGAGAGAATAGAGAGCGTGGTCAGGAATAGAACGGTGTGGTGGGAAGGGACCTGATAGCAGGATGAAGGGGGTGGGGGTGGAAACAGCAGTGAGGAAGACGTCAGCGTGGCACATTTGAGTCATGATGCAAAGAAGAAAAACAGCACCGAAATAGGAGATTTGCAGCCAGCGATATTGTCATGTCACCCACTGACATTCCTGCAGATGAAACCTTCAGAGATGTTCCACTACTTCTGGTCCAGTTGCTGGATAGTGGTTGCAACTGGCAGCTGAGATCACAGACAGGAATAGACAGTCATAATGGTTTGTGGAATGTCCCCACCCTCTCGGAAGTGACAGCAGAGTTTAAGGGACCACCTGGGAGAGTGTGTGAGGGCAAAGATAGATCCAACACACTCCTAGACATTAAACCAGGGAAGACACTTTTATCATCATCTACACCTTAAACTTCCTCTTTGGGAAATACCTTCACCCTTCTCGTCTCAATTTTCCATTTTAAATGTAATAAAGCCTGATTACATAACATTTTCTCTGCTTATCATGGATGTAAAAGCCAGCTCCTCAATTATTTGTTAGACAAAATCTTTATTTAAAAAATACTTTATTTGCTTATATTTATTAGTTTCTAATTTCATGTCGGTGTCTTGGTTGGATGTCGAATGTCAAATAAAATTACCCCATCTTTTTATTTAATTAAAACTTCTCTCAAGGAAATTGTTTCAACGAATCAGACCTCTTTTGAAACTGTAACTAATTAAACTGGCACTAAAATTTGGGACTTAACTTCAACTTCAACTTCAACATACAACATAGACAATAAACTTTCATTTAGAAACGTAAAAAGAAAAAAGAAACAAAACTAATGGCGCTGTTGGCAGTTATTACATGATTTGTTGCTTCACACCCCTCAAACCAACTAACACTGAACTAAATAAAAAATGCAACACTGGCTAAGAACCCTCATCTAAACCTGCAGAAGTAGACTCTCGTGTGTGTAACATTCATGTTCGCAGGTCTGTGTGGGTTTGTGTTATACTGAGCTGGACTCTGCAGAGCATTCAGGCTTCTCCCCCGTTTCAAGTCCCACAAAGCACATTTTTCAAATGCTTCTCTTGTAGGGGTGACTTGAGAAAAGTCTGGAAGTAAAAAAAAAAAAAGGAGGGAAGACGGGAAAGAACGCTAGAGTGAGAGAAAGCGGCTTAAAAAGCATTTTTCACAAGGAGGGGTGCTGGACTGGGGAGGAAAAAACCTTGAGCTTATTAGAGGACTCTTTGAAATGTAAGAATTTAATATCTTCACGTTGACGTACTAGATATCTGCAGTTTAGAAGATATGTGGTAGCTGTGTGGCTGAAAAGAAAATGTATGTGGTTACAGTGGGATGGAAATTCATTACATTTCCAAGTGGGAAAGTTAAAATCTTATACGTAGGTGGAGTACCTCCTTTATTGCTTCAGATTAATGTCAAGCTGACCACCGTTAGAAGGCATTTGCATCCTCTCAGGTAAATGTACGCTCTTGAAGTTGACTTTTGCTCAAATAAATCAAACTGCCTTTTTAGAGGTTGGGGGGAAACAAAAAACTGCACTGACCATTCCCTGATTGGTCCATTTTAAAGTACCTTTGGAAGAATTAAAACAATGGTTTTAGCTGCATTTTTAGCTTACAGGATACGTTTTATACTACTTAAGTATAAATATTCCTCATGAAAAGCCTCCAAGGCCAACACTTCTGTCCATCAGACACAGCTAGTCATTAGAAGCTAGCAGATAACGCCCGGCGACTGCTCGCTTGGACAGAACAAATCCCAACATCTGGCAGGTGGCACCTTATTTCGCTAGTCCTTGCTAGCCTTTGGCTAACTTACTCCTGGTTTATGACAGAACATGCAAAATAATTGTGACCAGAGTTCAAGAATAAAACGTCTTTGGGGAAAGGCCCACACATATTCACGCTACATCATCCCTTTACGTTCATAAGCAGAGATAAATAAATACATTTCTGCAGAAGCAAGGTTTGTTGAGTTTCACTGTTTTCTACTCAGCGCTTTTGTTTCAACATTTAAGCCCTTTTAAGAGCCCTTTTCTCAAGAAAGAACTTCAGGGGCAGACAGAAAAGAGAAAAGGCTTCTTCTACTGCGGGTACCCTTAAATTTACTTAAATATATCTGTTAATGCATATAAATATAAATGGATACAGCTAAAAGGCGTGGCATTAAACACACAACATAGTTAGTTTAACACAAGGATCAATGTTAATGAAATTAATATAATGTTTTAACTTTACCACCGAGCCTTGTGTGTGACATTGCTTTTCTGAGGCTGGAAGTGCTACTCTGCAGAAATCTTCAGCTGTTACACTGATGGTTGCTTTTGCTAATAAATTCCTAGTAGAACTTCAAACTAAATTTTCTTATGGACATAATTACAAGGTTTACATTGGATTTTTAGTGGAGCAAGCAGCCATTGTCTTCACAAGGAAAATAAAGGTTACATACAAACAGTGAAGTACCACATGGAGGGGAGAGAAATGGCAACGCTGAAACATAATCTACTTTTTTGGTTCACTGAGCACAGCGGTCATGCCAGACAAAGTACCAGCAGTGTCAAAATAGCAGAAACACAAACTTGTGTTCTCATTTCCCACAATAGTGGCTGAGGGTGGAGTCTATTCTCTGCTGCTAAAACATCTCTATCATCATTCTGATCATCATTTTATTATTTTATTTGCTAGGATTATTACTAACAGATATGGGATTTTGTGATTCGACCTTGAATAAGGATTTCAGCATTTCCACATGTCTAGACACCAAAATAAAGTTGCAGAAAGGTGAGGGACCCAACCATGTGACCCCAGTTTCAACCCATGCCTGTGCAGCATCACTGACTGCCTAACTGTTTGCTGCTGTCGCCCCTCATCACATCCATCTTCTCTGCTTACTTGTCACTGTCAGAATGGATTACCTGTTCGTTGGTACTGTGTTAAAACAATTAGACATTTTTGCTGTTGCTGCGTAACACTCTCCACTGCATTATTTTCTCCTCAATATATAATAAAAAGTATGTAGGTCTGGAGCAGATGTTTGAACCAAATGTTTTACACGCAGCATTGTTTATGCTAGCAGAATGTAGCATGTAAGTGATGTAACAGAGTAAAATTAGCCTTGTGCTGTTGGGTGTCGCCTTTACCCCAATGAAAGGGGAGAGAAAGCTGCTGCAGGAGATGTAGCAGAAAGTATTTGGCAATGTAATCAGTTGCAGATGGTAGCCGGCAGGCGACTTGTTTGGTCCACAGCGGTTCTTTGTGATGGCTAGGCCTGCCATAATCCAACGGGACAAGGCAGTTTTCCTGTGTGTGTGTTGTTCTGGCACCTCTAACAGTGCTAAGCTCTGAAGCCCCACAGGAATTCCAGTCACACAGGGGCAGCAGGGGCTGGGGGATACTACATGACAGGGTATGACTGAATCTGATGAAACTGATTGATGACTAATTTAGCTGTGAGTTAAACTGGGTCACAAAAGCAGCAACAAGTAGACATGAAATGAACACTCAAAAATAAATCAATAAAATATTCACATTACAGTAAGACTTGAAGATAAAATTGTGACTCTTTTACCCACTATGTCGTCGAATGGCAAAACAGGAATTAGTTACTTTTGAAATTGACGTCCTTAACAATTTACATCGTCATCAAGATCTGTCAATATATTATTACAACATTGCCCAGCCCTACTTTAAAGTTAGTAAATACACTCGCTGGTCACTTCATTAGTTACACCAGTCACACCCAAACCAGTGTTGTTTTTGGCAGGCATATCAATTTTAGTCTTAGTTTTAGTCTTCAGGACAAAAATGCTTTTTAGTTTTAGTCACATTTTAGTCATCTCTAAGTTTGATGGTTTTAGTCCAGTTTTAGTCGACAAGAAAAAAAAATTTGTCTAGTTTTAGTCAAATAAAAAAAGAGTACTAGTCTTTTAACAAATTAATTTAGGTCAATAATACGTATAAAAAGTGGAATCAAGGTTGACAGGTTATAACAAGTATTGCAATTCATGAAACAAGTTAACCTTAATGCTTTTGCATAATAACCAGACCATTACCAGATTGATAGCTTTAGTCGAGACTTTCCCATCAACAGGGATGCAATGCTGCCGTGCTATACTTAACTGCTGTTGGGCAGAAACACATATGCTCAACTTGACCTAGTCTGCCAGTGAATTTATGATGGATAATGGTTAAAATATGTACACATATCGTTTTGTCGCTTCCGACCACCAAACCCCTTCGTCGACACTTCCGCCATGATTCATCTATGAATGAACAAGCTGCTTTTCTGTGTGTGTGCTGCATGTCAGGTGGTGGGCGTGGCCAAGGTGCAGCAGCATTGACAGAATGCGCTCACAATAAGCAGAAATGTTGTGCATTTTTAATGTCGAACATATCAGCTCTTGAACATTTTCGTCTCGTCTCATCAACGAAATATCACAAACGTCTCATCATGTTTTTGTCATCAGAGAGCCATTTTAAGCTTGTCACTGTCTTGTTATCATCATGAAAAAAAGCTTTGTCAAGTAGAAAGTATTTGCTGTTGGTTGGGAAACCTAAGTCTAAAACCTTTCCTTTTATTTTTGTAATTATTGATAAAAATAACCAAACAACAAGCTCCCAAATGTGTTGCTATATGTTGAACTTATAGATCTGCTATTTTCTTGTGACATTTTTGTATGATGAAGTAGGGCATCAGTTCATGAAAAGGCCTTGCCTTGCCTAAATTAATTTGTTAAAAGACTAATACTTTTTATTTGTCTAAAACCTTTTTGAGTTTTCGTCAACTAAAACTGGACTGAAAATATCAAAGTTAGAAAAGACTAAAATGTGACTGAAACTAATAAGCATTTTCGTCCTGAAGACTAAGACTAAGACTGAGACTGAGATGCCTGTTAAAAAAAACACAGACTCCACCAAAACTGGACAACAGAAGATGGGGAAACGTTCCCTGGTCTGATGACTCTTCATTTCAGCTCCACATTTAGATGGTAGACTCAGAATTTGGTAGAAACAACGTGAAAACATTGATCCATCCTGCCTGTATCAGTGGTTTGAGCTGCTGGTGTAATGGGATAGGGGATATTTTCTTGGCCCACGTTGGACCCCTTTGTACCAACGTGGCCTGATTTAAACACCACAGCCTAGCTGAGTATTGTTGCTGACCATGTCCATCCCTGTATGACCACAATGTAGCGTCTTCTGATGCTACTTCCAGCAGGATAATGCAGCATGTCACAAAGCTCCGATCATCTCCACCTACTTTCTAGAATATGACAATGAGTTCACTGGACTCCAACGGCCTCCACAGTTACCAGATCTCAATCCAGCAGAGCAGCTTTGGGATGTGGTGGAACGGGAGATTCTCATCATGGATGTGCAGCAACTGTGTGATGCTGTCATGTCAACATGAAGCAAAACCTTTTTGAATCTATGCCACCAAGATTTAAGGCAGTTCTGAAGGTAAAAGGGGACCCACTTGGTGCTAGCAAGATGGTTCTAATCACACAGATTAGATTAAGATAGATTAAGAGTGGATGAAGTGGTCAGCTTGTTGCTTTTTGTTCCTGCCTTCAGTTGGTTGTTATGGGTGTGAGTAAGAGGACAGCATCAGCCAGGTAATCCTATCTGTTGTGTCGAGGCTTCAGGCATCACTGCTATGCATTTCTCATGACAACACTATCTAAGAACGAGGGCAAACATGACAGTGATCCCACCTTAAATCATGTCCTCACAGCCTCTCTTATGTCACAGACACCCACAGGTCAGAACCATATACTGGACCTAGTGTTAACCTATGGTGTAGAGGTAAATCAGTTAAAAGTCCTCCCCCTCAACCCCAGCCT
>JBAMHW010000023.1:5157469-5169788 GCA_037177495.1 Rhadinocentrus ornatus | reverse complement strand
CTGCTTCCTCATTGGAAGACATGTTGGTGGGATTGAGAAGGTCTTCAAAGTACTCCCCCCACCGCCTCACAACGTCCGAGTTGATATATATATATTTATTTATTTATGCGACTTAAAGCAGGCGGCTGCCTTCATGGTCAATTGCAGTCATCTTACAAACATACTTGGTTGTTCCATTGCATAACTTGAATAGAACAGGTGTCGTAAATAAGAAAATTAGACCCCATGAAGCTAATTAAGCTGAAACTCTCCTCTTTTGACAGCCAACATGGCGACTGGAGTTCATTTCTAAAGTACATAAATGTCTGTTTTAAATGTCTGAGTCTCTTTTAAAAAGCTTTAATATTTCAATAGCTATTTATTCTGTTATTGCCAGTTCCACTAAATATACAGTAGTATAACCAATGACACAAGATGTAAATGTTATGTTCTACACTGATCTTTTCGCATCTAACATCCTGGCAAGTCCTTCCTAATTAGACCTGAGTGAGGCACTGGAACAAGAGTGAGTCAGCAGCCATAGGTTCACAAAGGTGCCCCCAGAGAGCATTTGCATATTGTAGCTGTTACGTAACAGAGCAGTTAGGGCCCTCAGTCAGCACTGGAAAACTGATGCTGTACTGCTGATACAGAAAAAAAGAGTAGGTGAGAAAGAGAGGAAGAGTGGAGAAGTGATCCAGCTGACAGAGCTCCCTGAGGTCCATTTCAACAGAGAGGCAGAGATGTAACCAATACTGAATGGTAAACTCAGCCTTTGTGTAAATTGCTCCCTACCTGAAGGGAGTAGAGCTCAGAGAGAGATGGCATGCTGAAATTCTAACTCTCAACTCTCCATTTTGAGTCTAATGAAAAATTAATTCTCCCCTCATCTGCAAACGGGAGCTGCTATAAATAGAGCGTCTGTTCTGTTTTCTCTGTTGGGTTCGGCAGCGTGGAGACCTCCAGCAGCAGAAGTAGCTGCGAGCTGTGTTCACTACCCCTGTTCCCAACAAGAAGTGCAGAAAACGGACTCAGCACAGCCTGCCAAACAGCAATGCCTGGCCCAGTCCGGGAAAGAGAAGGTGATATTTCCACTGTGAAATCAGATCCAGGGGAGGGGATGCCGTGACCTGGTAACAGCTGAGAAACACACAGGCAACAGAAGACACAACAGCCGAGCCCATCTGCCACCTCTGATCAGTCAGGCGGCATGCCTACGTAGAAGGACCGATCTCTGCTTTGGAGGCTGGTAAAGCCAATCAGCTGCCTGGTTACCATTGATCTGCGTGGAGTACAGAGGACTTTGATCATTCCCCTGATAGAGCTCCACTCCACTGATTTCATAAAGCTAATAAATGCTTCACACTGGGTGGAACATGATCAGTACAGTGAGATGTATTAGGACAACTGAATAAATCTAAGTACAACAGATCAAGCTTTACATAGAACAAGGTTGGAGAAACTGAAGAAGTTAGACCAGCATATATCTTGTTATTCCTACAAGAAGGACAGAAGCAGAGGAACTGTGGGAGAGGGAATAGAGGTGATGAAGATAGAAGAGAAGCTGGGCAGCATCAGAGCTGAAGTGGGCGGCAGGTGACAGATAGATGGACAGCCTCTCTGCTATGGAAGAATGCTGAGGCTCTCTGACAGCTGAGGCTTATCTAACAGCACAAAGAACTGCTTGTGGGTCGGCTAGTGTGCTATTGCCTTGTGTGTAGCACTGTGGCTGGACTGTGGCTCACGACCTTACAGATAAAAAATTGTAACAATAAATGAGCTTGCCCGACAAGCACACTGACTTCACACCACTTAAGCCGACAGACAGCAGAGAGCCAGACGAAAAGTCAGCGTATGTCAGAAAAATTAAGTCTAATGGGCTTACAAGCAAGCAAAAGATGTCTGGTAGAAATCTATTAGAAAGGATATCAGCACACTTTTTGCAAATATTATAAAAAGTTACAGTCATGTGAAAAATAAAGCACACTTTCGATTCTAAAGCTTTAAATATCAAGACCAAATAAGAAAAAAAAGACAGGTCTTGTCTTTATTTGTCCAAACCTAAGCTAAACATAGAAGCAGAGTGTGAAAAAATAAGTACACCCATTAACTCAATAGCTCCCAGAACAACCTTGACTAGCGACAACTTGAAGTAATCGTTTTCTAAATGATGTTTGCAGTCTCTTATCGTAGAGGAAGAGTTTTGGTCCACTCCTCTGTAAATGTTGTATACGTTAATTGAGGTTTACAGGTCGACCTTTAAGCATTCACTATTGAGGTCTGGTTTTTAACGGGCTCACGCCAATACCTTTATTCTTGTCTTTTTCAGCTCTTTTGTTGTACATTTGCTTCTGCGTGTGGGATCATTGTCCTGTATGATAACCCAATTCCAGTTAAGTTTTAACTGCCAGAGAGATGACCCCACAACTGAATCTAGAATAAGAGTGAATGATTACTAGATAATTGCAAGTTGTCCAGGTCCTGTGGCTGCAAAACGAAGCCCAAATCATCAGCCCTCCACCAGTGTGCTTGACAGTTAGTATGAGGAGTTTGTGCTGATATGCTGTGTTTGTCTTGTTTTATAATCTAACATTTCCACTTTGGTCTTTCTGCAGGAACTTGCTCCAGAAATCTTGATTTAACTTGTTCAGTTGTTTTCTAATTATACTGTCATAACCTTTAATATTTCACAAGCTAACTGAGGCCTGGAGAGTCTGAGATGTAGTTTTTGGGTTTCTTTGCCATTTCTCTGAGCGTTGCAATCCGACCTTGTTTTAGGAAACAATTATTCTCCTAGATAACTGCAGATATCTTTCCTCCTTGGCATCATGTTAACACACATCCGAATGCTCCAGACCACCAAAATACCAACACTTCTGCTCTTGTAGAGGTCTTCACCGTTACTGATGATCATTTAATCAAGTGTAACAGCAGAACCTGGCCAATGCTTATCATCTTCATCCTTTTAAAAATCAGTCAGGTGTACTTAGGTTTCCACTCATTGGTTTTTGCTAAATAAGTAACAACATTGTGTAATATGCCATGTGTAATATTTCTTCAGAGGCTCTATTTATCTAATTTTAAGATTGGCATGTTCTTTTTCCATCATGTTTTGGTAACTAAAGCTTAGCATGAATGAAGGGGATGTATCATTTTCACACTGTAAGTGAAATATGCGCAATTTTTTTCCTTCTTGGTCATATTTAATCAAGTGAATGATACAAGGGACAAACAAGTTGCTAGAAAAGTTAGCTGACGTGCGATTGCAAAATCCGGAGTGTCATGAACTGATTTTATTAGGAAAATGGTTCCTTATTAAAATCCCCCAAACCACCCATCTCTCTTTAAAAATCTAGTTGGGATTTGTCCTAATCACAGCAGACCAAATAGCACAAGGTCCTATTATAAAATCTAAAAGTGAGCAAGCGATGGACTATTGCAAGCATGGCCAGTACAGCCAAACCAATAAAAAGATTTTATAGCTTTACAGCAACAACAACAACTTTAAGTAGATTCTTCCATATTTCCACGGTGATCACCAAAGATTCAGCAGTATAAGTATTCCCAATAACCTTAACTTATAGCTCAGCCTGCGGGGGCGATCATATTATGTCTGCAGTGGAAGTTGTAGAGCTCTGGGGGGGTTAGTAAAACATAATGAAAAAAGTTTAGAAAGTAGGGAGGTTTCATCTTCTAAGAGTGAGCTGAAAGGGAAAAATTCTCTTCCTGATAGAAAACCAACACAGTCAAACACATGTTTTCTATTTCTTACAGGCAAGGGGACAATTAACAAGCTCCAAAGCCAATTCTGGACCAAATAAAGTAGAAACCATGACACTACAGCATTACACAGAAATGGAGTAGAACATACTGAGCTGGTGAATTGAGATTAGAACTCCAGCCATATGGGAAAATACTGAAACTTTTATCTTGCGGTTGACAAATTACAGCATATTACCATAATAATTTTCATAAGTCAACGCAGCATGCTTACAATGTGTTACAGAAGCATACAACAAGTTATTGACTCTTTCAGAGAGTCCATGGTGATGTTTTAGCATAATTTGTGGAAGAACAATAGATACGCTCAACAATTTGCTCTGCGTTCCCTGAACCAGAGTCTCTCAGGTGATAACCCATATTCTATTCCTGGAAAACATGCCACTAAATGGGTCGAGATCACAAAGCAGCTTCATCTCTGGTGAAATTAGATCATGGAGACAAAACCAAAGCAGTGAAATAAACCACAAAACTATGGCCATGACTTCACCCAAGGAAATCTAAAAGGTAATTAAAACTTTATCCTAGGAAACAACTTCACATGTAGATATCTGTCTTCCCACTTTATTCATCTATACCGTAGCATTAGACAACAGAAATATTCTTGTTTTCACCTCAATTTTTGGCCAAACATGTCTAGTTTTATGCAGGATAGCTGGAGAGAGGGGTCATACCATCCCTATGAACAAATAAGCTCCACCAATAGGAGCACAGGACAAAACAAACAAACTAAAACCAGCAGTGTTTATGAAAAAGGTCTGCCTGTACCAGAGGTGAGACATGGGGGAGGTAACAATATGTAACCAAGAGGCACTAAGAAGAGAAAGTCTGGAAATGGTTAAAAAACAAGAGAGGTCTGTCAGTCATTCTGTGTGCAAATATGTGTATGTGTGTGTGTGGTCAAGAGGCATTCGCAAGGGCCAACAGCTCAATGCCCTCCCTCTCCCCAAGCAAAGACTGATTAATATCAGATCTCACTTTCACAGAAGAATGCAAGAGACAGATGGCTAAAAAATGAGAAATCTGCACGCATGCAAGCACAAATCCTGTCCATCATGTTGAGATGAGAACAGGATGGAAAATTACATTTGCAGTGCAGACCAACAGAGTTCTGAGCTTTCTGGTTTGGGAAGCTAAAACAGCTCTAAAAACAAGCTGTTTTTAAAAGGTTCCAGGTAAAATACTCACATATATGAGTCCAGAGTAGTAGCGGTCCTTCAGGTTGTGCAGCACGGACGCCTCATTCAGGCACGTGAGCTCAGCCATGTCTTCCACCTTGCTGAACTTTGGCGGGTTCATCTTCTGGATGTCATCCTTGTTGATCACCACCTTCTTACCATTCTCTGCCAGCTCCACAAGCACTTCCTCACCGCGCTCTTCACGGATACTGGCCGCCTCAAAGCCGTGGCGCTCCGAGGGGACCCATACCAGCTTCTTGGCTGTCCAGTCGGCCTGTGTGGCCGGGTTGTAAACGACAGCGCGGTCCACAAACAGGTACCGCTCCGGGTCCTCTTGCCCACTCCGATGAGACATCTAACCTGGAATTTATCAGCACAATGTGGCCACCTAGAATAAGAGACAGGTTATAATAAGTAAATAGACTTGTGAATCTCACCCTCACTGAAAGATAATAAAATCGCATTATCATGTTTGGTGTCTCTACTATTTTTGCATTAAATATGGTGTTTAGCTTCATATAAAAGCAAAAAAAAATTCCATATGCATGGATTATGAACCAACAAACACATGATCTGGGCATGTAAAAGGTGTCAATGCATTTTCTTTGCACATCCTCATGGATTTTTTGCTCTTATTTTGGACCATTCATTCATTCATTATCTACCACTAAGTACATTACATGTCACAGGTAAGCTGGAGCCTACAACAGCATTTTAACAGGTGAGAGGCAGGGAACACCCTGGACAGGTCACCAGTCCATTGCAGGGCCAACATAGATAGGGACAAACAACCACTCACACACGCACTCATTCCTAGGGAGAATTTAAAGTCAAGAATTAACCTAACATGCATGTCTTTGGATGGTGGGAGGAAGCTGGAGAACCCGGAGAGAACCCACACATACATGGGGAGAACATGCAAACTCCACACAGAAAGATCACTGCCCCCCAGGTTCGAACCTCCACCCCAGCCAAGGCTAAAACCAGCAACCTTCTTGCTGTGAGGCTGCGGTGCAGCCGTGGTGTGGTATTTTGGACCTCTTATTGCTAATTCTGAGTTAGTTTTTTTTTTATTTATTGTTTTTTCTATTGTTTCATCTCCTTTATATAGTCATTACATGTTAGTCATATTTACATCTATGCTTGTTTATAGTTTGCTTTGGTTGTTTTGGTAAACAAAGTTACACAATAAGAACATGCACTTATAATTCCTCAAAGCCTAAAAAAAACATGTCAATAGGCAAATAAAAACAAGAAGTCTGCAGACTTCCCTGGGTATGTCATTGCTGGAAGAAAAATAGCATTCATATGTAAAATGTCACTATAGAGTCACTATTCATTTAATATAATTCAGTTTTAGATCAATTTTTGTTGTTTTGACATGTTTTTAAGCCATTCTGTCTCTTTCTGAATAATTTTCTGTTTATGTATCCTTTTGTTAATTTTGCACCTGTTTACAGGACGCACTTGCCTAATTTGATGTTATTTAAAGTTTCCTTGTTATATTTTATTTCTTTGAGGTCTGTTTGTTTCTTGTATTTGTTGTCTCATGACTCTCTGTACACATTATTACTATTTGTGTGTGCTTCTGCTTACTGCACCTGTACTGTTGCAACATTGCAATTTTCCTATTAAGGCACTAATAAAGGTTTTCTTATTCGTATTATATTCTTTCTGGGGTAGGCCACAGTCCCCTTAAATTCTTTAACTTTAGGGTTATGATTCGACAAGCCCATTCGGTAATATGTCAGAAAAAAAAACAAAAACAATAATAAATAAGTAATAAGTAATAAAAAACAGTCTTGTCATTCAGTTTGATGGCATAATGCAAATTTCGGAGGACACGGTGAGGTAGGAAAACCACGCCGATCGTTCAAATCCTGTTTAATCAGTTAAAATAGGCAACGTTTTACTAAATCTTTCAATACAGCTTTCACAGAAAATATAACTTATTATTACAGCGTTAGCTGGTCAGTGAACTGGTCTGTTGAACAGTAATGCGCATAGTGCGCAGGCTGCACGCTCTTGCAGCAGATCAAACGGGACAGAGTGACGTCGTGAATAGGTCGTTTACAGAGCCCCTCTTCTCCTCAGAGACCTTGCTACACAGAAAATAACCCCGTTACCCCATACTGCAGTCGTTGGACTCGAATGAAACTCACTGCTGAGTGTCCGCTTATATATATTTGAGCTAATATCCTCAGAAATAAACCTGTGCGTGTGGCATAGCTAGCCAACTGTAAAGTAGGTGTCAAGAATGCGGCGAATAAAAAGGGAACGTAGTTTTTAAAAAAAGGTCCGAAGAGGACAACCATTAGAGCAAAAACGACAAACGTTAGCTTAAACTATTTATTCTTAGATGTTTAACCCAATTTTACAGGAAAAATGAAGCTAGCTTACAACAAGCAAACCATTACTCATTTAACTAATTAGTTTGTTAACTCTGATAATTATGTAGATAGACGCAAGACGTGGACGTCAACAACACGAAAATGTTAGCAGTGAACTCACCACCAACATATACATACAAAAAGCGGGGTAAATAGTTAAACTAAGTTTCCGTAGCAACCGTCAATCCGCTCTCCGGGAAAGCCGTCTGTCCACACCGTGATGGTCTGTTCACCACGCGCTCCATCATTCCATTCCACGCGCTTCATGTTAAACATACCTGGTGTTTTCAGCAAATCAGCAGTTAGATCCTATTCACCGAGCACTCCGATCTCCCCCTGATGCGTCCCCTGAATGCAACGAACTGCTACACGCAATTGAGACGCAAACATGTATTTGGGCTTCGGTGTGCACCACAGGCACGGAGTGCTGCCTCTCTAAAGCGGGGCCCCTCCTAAACCGAGTAAACTTGACCACTGCTGCTCCCGCCTACGGACTGTGCGCACGTAGATACTGATCACGCAGATCAATACGCCACTCGGTTGTGGCTCTCAAGGGAACAAATTGAACCATATATGTGTCGGAGCCAACCACTCTGATTTTGTCTAAAAATAAGGATATAAAAAAAATTATTGGCACACTTTGCCGTGGTCCTCTCTTTTTAAATCTATTACAAAAATATCTAGGTATTGCAATTATCTAAATTTCTCTGCTGCGAAATGAAAATCTCAATGACTCGTTCAATCACAGCTTTGAGTTTTACAGTTTAATTTTATTTCAAATGGAAAAAAACTTTTACATGGGGGAAAAAAGCACTTTCTGTAATTAAATATTTGTTAGCCTCTACATAGAAGAGTGGAAACAAAGCTGTCATGATACTACAGTTTTACATCAAAACAGGAAAGGCATTGTGTGTTGTGGTTATGTACATTTTTATTAGTGGTGGATTTCTTCAGCGTCCTCCTCTCCAAGCTCCTCCACCCCTCTTCTTCCCTCCTCCTGATCCTCCTCTAACTTTCTTCCTCACTCCACTCGCTTGTTCTGTGTCATCTTCATCTCCATCTCTTCCTTTCGGCCTCTTCCTTTTTTCACCTTCTTCCTTCATTTGCTGAAAAAGAAATGTGTTGTTTAATTAATGTTAATTGGTTAATTGGGTTCAGAAAAAAATGTATATACGGCCTATAATATAGTTTGTTCTTTCTTCTAAATGTTCCTAATCAGTTTAATATAAAACAATTGAGTAAATATTTACATCAACATTTAGTGGGCACTATTAGTTGCAACATTTGCTTTTAAAGCTACACTACTGAAACTAACAGATTTTTGCATTTTGGTGCCCCCTGCCGGCGGCTAATTCGGCATCTGTTTGCATCCAGTCTCTTCTCCGAGCTCTCTCCAGCCAGTAGAAGTCAGACAGGTGTTGACTCGGGTCTTATCTCTTGCTCTTGTCGCTTCCTCTGATGTCCTTTGCTGAAACAGCCATGGTACGCATCCAGTGTATTGATACCCAGTTGCCGGCATGTGATGCAGTTAGGGTTAGAATTGGAAACTTATGTAGTATTGCTTTAGTTATTCATTGCATTAATGATGCTGCTATATCTATTTACTACTAATAAAAACCTTTTTCTACCGTTTTCAGTTTAATCGTTGGAGTTGCTGGAGGTTTTTCCTTTGAAAATGAGCTCTCCTCTCCAGTGTTGCCTGGATCTTGTGGCTTAATTTGTGTGGTAACCACCGTTTCTAAAACAATAATCAGTGGATCAAGTTTATGAGAGGCTGATTGAATTATTTATTCATTTTCTTCCACAAACTAATAAAGACACTGAATAATACTGGACGCCATTGCTGTTTTAAAACAGAAAATACCTACCGAACTGAAGTGAACCATCAAAATAACTCCGACCTGGTGAGTTTACCGACCGATACCACCCTTGCTGCGACCTTCAGATTAGGAGGAGAAACCGCAACAGAGACCAAAACGACGCGCACCCCAACGCTCGCGTGCGAAAGCAAACTCACCAGCGTCAGCTACGCTGTAGCCAGCTGCACGCATATATGCACCTTTATTGGGAGAGCGCCAATTCGCAACAAAGTCATCTCAGGGCACTTTACAGATGAAACCAACTCAAGTCAATTTACTGTGATCCAATCAGTGTTCATACAAGCCAACTAAAAAAATAAATTTTCTGACTTTAAACTAGTTTTGTTGGCACAGATATTCACTATGCACATTCCTGGAGTTGTCGTTGCCCTGCAGCATCCCAAAGCTAAAAACCCACACTTCATGAGTTTGTGTTCCAGCCTGGAGCATCACGTTACAGCTCTGTTTTGCTTTCCAGAAGCACCTCACACACCAGCAACTGGATATCAACACATTAGGTGTTTAGGATGCGCATCGTGGCTGATTCGCAAAGAAACCCAAGAGGACTTTATCAGAGGAAGCGAGGACAAAAAAAGAGAGATAAGACGAAACTTGACAATAAACTGCCTTTTACTGATTGGAGAGAGCTCAGAGAAGAGACGTAGAACGACTCAGGCTTGTGCAATTGAATATGATGCTAGTTGATGGGTCTAATGGAATTAACAAAGATTTAACAGTTTGAAGTAATATCTGAAAAACACAACAGGAAAGCAAGCATACAGCAAAGATGACTTACCAGCCTGGCAAATCTCTGAGCCTCGCTCACCCTCTCCACCAGCATCATTACTTCCTCCTCTTGAGTAGGAAAAGCTGGAAGTTTCTTCCCAATTAAACTTTCAATTCGCTGGAAAAGCTCCACATCATACCTTAGGCAACAGAGATGTGTCAACTTAAAACTAAACTAAAATAAAAAACATTAATAAATAAAATGCTGGATGTGTTTCTTACTGTGTGACAAATGTGATGGATTTCCCAGACCTCCCGGCTCTGGCTGTTCGGCCAACTCGATGGATGTAATCCTGCGTAGGGCAGATAGATCCAGGGATGAAACCACACATCAGTGAAACAGACCCTGAAAGATTTCATAATGAAAAGCATCTTCTCTGCGTTACCTTTGAGTGAGTGGGGATGTCGTAGTTGATAACGCAGTCAACATGAGGGATGTCCAGTCCTCTGGAGGCCACGTCGGTCGCCAGCAGCACAGACCGAGACTTGGACTTGAACTTGTTTAGAGCTCCAAGACGTTTATTCTGACCAACAAACGAAGAGAGAGACAGATACTTATAATATATTTAATAATTACAATAGAAAAGAAAAGCTATTTCACCATCTTCTAATATGGATTTATGAGTTTGTATTAAATATAAAACCATAACTGATCATGAAAATAAATAATACATTTCTAGTCCCAAAACTCCAGCTGATCAATAACATCATCCTACACCAAGTTTTAAAACAGCTCATCCTCAGAGTGGTACCTGGCTCATCTGTCCATGAAGAGGGATGGCGGTGATGCCCAGGTTCCTAAGCAACAGCGCCACCCGCTGGGCATTGTTACATGTGCTGCAGAAGATGATGAAAGAGTTGCCGGCCAGCTCGTTCAGGATGGACACCAAGTAACAGTCCTACCACCAAACAAGCAGCGGATCAGAACAGTGCTTCAGATTCAGCCAGCATCTCTACAAACTCGGTACAAAGTCAGCATCTGAAAAATGTACCTTGTACTTGGACGGTATGAAGATGTAATACTGCTGCAGCTTTTCTACTGTAGAGTATTTAGTTGAGACTGCACATTTTACAGGATCTTTCAGAGCTGCTCTCTGCAGCTTCTGGACCTGTTAGCCAATGAGAGAAAATTAAAGCTAGAATATGCAAACAAACCCTTTAACAGTGTCTTTTGTGGATCATATTGGGTCTGTAAACACTGTTGCAAGTACTGAGAAGTCGTCGGCTACCTTTTTGGTCATGGTTGCAGAGAACAAGAAGGTGTGTCTTTCTCTGGGAATCACCTTCAAGATTTTATCCACCTGGTAAAAATATATAGAAATATATATCATACACAAGTTGTGACATAAATTTATTATTCTATAGGTATTATAGGAATATTATTATAAGAATTTATCTAAACTGAGCAGAAATGTGGTGTCCTTTTTGTCCACTTTGAAGAACCCTAACACAGGGGGCTCTGGATGAATCATAAACCACAGAGTTTTTTTTAAAATCCGGAAGTTTCCAACAGTTGCAGGTCTATCATGTCCTGTAAGTGATCTGCCTAACTGTAAAAGTTGCATTCGGTCAGCAGTAGCTCCTTTCGCACATCCGTCCCACCATGGCTGCAACGGTCAGCCTCTCTCATTGTCATTGTATTTAAAAAAAAAAAACTAGACAAAATAATGCGCACCGTTACTGTTTGTGAAGCAGAAATATCTCTCCTCATCACTGCGTGTCAGACTGATCTATGAGCAGTGAGTGAACCGCGCTGCTGCGCTTTTTCACATATGCCGAGACACTGGTCCAAAAGTAATGCAGCCCACTGAGAATCCTCCCGAACCGCTCGATTAGCCGGCATTGCTCTTGATGTGTATTTTGTCATGTCGTATATAGGCTGACTCTTTGTGTAATGTGCCTGCCCATTACGGAGGTTATTACGGTAGACCAGGAAGTGGGGGCTTTGTACTGCCGTTGTAGGCTACATGTGTGTGTTCCGCCTACGTGTGTGTGTTCCACCTATGTGTGTGTGGGTTCCGCCTCCGTGTGTGTGTTCTGCCTACGTGTGTGTTCTGCCTACATGTGTGTGTAGGCTACATATGTGTGTTCTGTCTACATGTGTGTGGTCTGCCTACATGTGTGTGGTCTGCCTACATGTGTGTGGTCTGCCTACATGTGTGTGTTCTGTCTACATATGTGTGTTCTGTCTACATGTGTGTGGTCTGCCTACATGTGTGTGGTCTGCCTACATGTGTGTGTTCTGCCTACATGTGTGTGTTCTGTCTACATGTGTGTGGTCTGCCTACATGTGTGTGGTCTGCCTACATGTGTGTGGTCTGCCTACATGTGTGTGTTCTGTCTACAT
>JBAMHW010000023.1:5131915-5146105 GCA_037177495.1 Rhadinocentrus ornatus | reverse complement strand
TGACATCGTGAAAAATTACCACAAAGCTGACATTGCTTTTAGCTTCAGTTACATCCCACAATGCAGTGCTGCATTGCCGTTATATAAAATAAATATCGGCTGTTAATATCGGCCCAGTTTTGCTTGTCGGACCGATACCGATATGTTAAAGAATGACTAACATTGTCCGATACCGATATTAATGCTGATATATCATGCATCCCTGCCTATCACGTTAAACAAGTTGCATCTATAAGCAAAACAACCCAAGCTGGAGATCCCCAAGTCTTTCTTCACCTTCTTTATGTGAATTTTACTGTCACGCATTTTTAAAGAATTTTTGCTAGCAGACTTTTCCAGAGTTTTTCTTGACGTATAGAGACTGATTGACCAGAATGATGAAATAGATAAACTTTTCTCTGGGCTATTCCCTTCAGCTTTCATGTTGTCTGCTTTGAGTTTACTGCTCTGCTGCAATGTTTCAATGAGTGTCTGCTGCACTATTTTCTCTTCCCTTCTTAGCTGAACAAATTTTTAACTTAGAAACCTGAAAACCTTGCCTTTACACATTTCAAGCTGCTGTCTTGCTATTTTTATGTTTCCAGGCCAAAATATATACAAATTACTGAAATGCTAAAATACTAAAGGCAGGTAATTACCCATCAGACTTAAACACACACACATATGCAAGTTCTAATGGGTATATTTCATAAACTGATTCAGCATCAACATATTTTGTTATGCTTAAACTTTCTTATTAATTGGGAACACAGGACCAGAAAGGTCCCTTTTTGGATCGGTGAGGTGGATCTGGGAAATCAGCCTGATATCCGGTCTGTGAATCAGGTTAATGTTGGAGCTATCTAAAATGGTCCAGTACAAGGACTGGATTGAAAGTGAACAAAGAAAGCAGCCACGTTACGCACAAAGAAAAATTCTTAAAGAGCCTCAGAAAGTCTGGGAAACTATTTCTAAACCCATTTTAGAAGATTATAGTGAAGTATAGTTCTTGCCAAGCAAAATATAAAGACATGAGGGGTGACTCAATACTTTTGCACAGTACTGTACAACACACACACACAAAACTAAGTATAAGAAATAAAACCAAACACTGGATTCTACCACAACACCCAAACATACCTTGACCGAATCAAAATAAAGAGACAGCTGTCCTCGTTTAGTCTCATAGTCCAATTCAAGTTTGCGCAGCTCCTTGTAGGTATCAGGATTTTCTCTCTCATACAGACGGACAATGCGTTCAAATGTCTCACGCAACTTCTTCCTCTTGTCTCTCAACACTTTCTCATTCAGTAAGGGCTGCTGAACTGGGTTAAACTCTGCAGAGAAGGGAACATTTATATTTTATTTTGGAAATTGCTAAAAAGATCCAGAAGCCTTTAAACGTGATTTTCTTTTTAAATCAAATATTATAAAACCGTAAAACATACATAAACTGCACAGATTTCACCCCTCACCCATCTCATCCAGCTTCTCCATGTCTCTGATGATCTGTCTGGGGTCCTTCATCTTCAGCACTGCTGCCCTCACCATCATCCTTTGCTTCTTGTTCTGAAAACAAAATTCCCAAATTAAGCACAATGAAAACTATTGCTGTTTCACATACATGAACTTTTAATTGATTAGGACCAGTCATACCTTTTTTAACTCCCTTTTCCTGGCCTCTTTTCCTGTAAAGTGGACATTAAGCATACATTAGTTCTGATTCTTGCATCTGATAAATGTTGTCCAACAGATCAATTCCAGGTGAACCAGCTTTCTTGAGAGATTGGTACTTACTGGCCTGGTCGGTGGGGTTCATAAACTTCCCACTCTTGGTGGAAGAGGTTGATCGTCGCCCCATTGTTGCGGGATGTCTTTTCTACCCTGTCAAATGCACAGTAATTACACAAATAAAAAGACATAACTTATCCAGTTATCCATAACAATCCGGGTATGATTGAAATCTGTGATAATTTTAAGCCAACAACTGAGTAATAAAATTCGTACAAGGATGTTCTTGGCATGTTTAATATAATGTCATGGTTGTATTTTCATCATTTTGTGTATTGACACGATGACAAAATGAATAACCCAAACTCTTCATAAACTACATTAACGTTTTACTAACCTTTTCAGCTATTCTGTAGCAACCAACTATAACAGTGCACCGTTTAGTAAATTTCAGCTTACTACAATTAGCTAACATGTTAACAAAGTTCACACTGAATGAAGCACTATTACTCAAATCAACAATGTTAAACTAAAACCACTCGTGAATTCAGACAACGACTTAAATATCTGCTTCAAATACCGTTGAAAGCAAATTAGCTAGCACAGTTAGCATGCACTTTTCGCTAGACCCACGTTAGCATCAAAGCAGAGTCCGAGGTTCCCTTTACCTTTTATTCAAGAAAAACTTGTAGGGCTCTGCAACTTTTACATGCAGCTCTGGATACCCCAAAACAACGGAAATTGTACAAGGTTTTAGCCGTAAAAGTAATTAGAGAGCTCCAAAGACTGAGCACACACAACGACTCCGTTAGCCGTTCGCCATGTTTACTGCTGCGAGGCAAGAGCGGAAAGGCGACTCTGACGTCATCAAAATGAGTCCCTGAAAAAAAAAATCCAATTGTAATTTAGATATTTTATAACTATATAGAGGTTGGTGCTTCTTTTGATGTTTAATTCTCTATATAGTTTTTGTTGATATCCATCGACTGCACTAAATGTACCACATATCTTCATCAAGCAATTTATTTTCTTATCATAATGATGCAGGCTAGTTATCCTGCCCTCTGGTGGTCACTGTGCACAACTACAACATTTCTCAGTAACTTTTTAAAAGCTGAAAATGATAAGTAAAATTTTGTAAAAAAGTAGAATTTTTGTTGTATAGTTTTAAAAGTCAGCCATACTCATACAATGACGAGTAGTGAGTAGTTGCTAAAACAGTTAAGTTAATTCAAGTATTTGCCTGGTCATAGAAACATAAAGTGCAATTGGTTGATAATGTTGGATATATAAGGCTACTTAAGTATTTTGGTACAATTTTAGGTAAATATACATACATCTAGTATTTCTATTTTTACAGTCATTTATATTTTCAAACGACTACAATTATATGTATATTTAAGATCAATTTTCTTCCCCTCGGCTCTCAATGTTTCTGGCAGTCAGGAAACATGGTGGCTCACAAAATCGCGTGTTCATAGAATCCAAATTCTGACATTGGTAAAACCAAAATGCAACGGTGTAAGGAGAAATCTGAGGGAGGAGGCATAGTATGAAGTTTCCTTTCTCATTGCAGGTAAACCAAGCTGTGATAGTGAAAACAGATAGAGGATGTAGATGTTATAGATCCTGCCTTAATTACTTTAGTGAAACTTGAAACTTACAGTAGATATCTTACTTTTAGAATAATTTATTGTTAAGTATGTTAATACCACTGCATCAGTTACAGTTATCATTATGCCATTAATTGTCTGCAGCAGAGTTTTAGTATCTGTATTTTATATAATTTTTTTTTCTTTGTTCATTTACACGGTGGTCGTCCAGGTTTTGGTTCTATTTTTGGATTATGTGATCACAGGATGATTCACTGATTCCCAGAGTTTTTGCTTGTTGGGTCTTCGAAACTATAAAGATGAACTGGACCTCTTGTCCATGTGAGGACTACAGAGATTAAATCATCCTGAAACATGTTTATATGTTAAAATGTGGAGTTACTAACTTTGATGTGGTCTGAAGTGATGTGATAAAGATTTGATGGATGAATTTTAACCTGAACATACCACAAAATACTGTATACCACTTCATTACATACATTTTCTGGTACTGCACCACTGGGTGATTATGTATTTCAGAGGTCCATTGTGATTAATGTCGTAGTTTTTTGGTTGGTCATTAGCATTGCAGGACTCCAGGCAGGGGGGGACACTGGATACCACCAGCTGGACAACAGGTGAAAATGAGGTGTTGGGAGCCAAAGGACTGAAGGATTGGAAGGACACAGAGATCCTCTTTCTATTCTCAACGGGCTGATGGAGGGAGCAGAGAACTCGGGTGTTTGGGTTAAATTCATGACCTGAGGACCAAAAGTTGTCATTATTTAGAAATGACTTTTTAACTACTGCGATGGACTGGTGACCTGTCCAGGGTGTACCCTGCCTTTCACCTGAAACACTGCTGGGAGAGGCTCCAGCTCACCCCGCGACCCCCTTGCAGCCACACCTCAACCATCCTCCTGCAGGTGACTAAGGTTGGGTCCATCGTACATCAAGATGTGCAGCATCATTTCCTTTTTAAAGTTTGTTTTGATTGTGCTTTTTAATAATTCCTCTGCTCCCCACTGTAATGATTTGAATGTTTTATGTAAAGCACTTTGAATTGTCTTGTTCATGAAATATGCTCTACAAAATAATAATAATAAAAAGTTCTTGCTTCAGTCTCAGCTGTCAGATTAATATGGAGAGTTTAGGAGATAGAAATCAAATCAAGCAGCATATGTATGTGGGCTGACAACCATGCCAAATAATGTTTAGTGTTGCTTAATTAAAATTGCTTAATTTTTTTAAATATTTACAGAAGAAATATCTTTTGATAAAAAACTTAAATAAGACAACAAGCAGGTTAGTTTCTTCTGTATTGTGCAAGAAAATTATTTAAATTAACTGACATCACCTATAAGTTTTATTTGGTACATCTTCACGGAATGATACTAATATTCTATGTGCAATACTTAATGCTTGCCAGCAGATGTCACTATTTTCACTTGCAAAAATCTTTTTTTTTCAACTCTGAACCATAGTTGCAGCGTTTGAGGTAATCAGTGGGAGGTTTTATGCCCTCCCAGCATCCATCCATCCACTTTCTATATCTATTTTTTCCAATGTAGGGTCAAAGGGGGGCTGGAGTCTGCCTCAACAGTGCACCCTGGACAGGCCACCAGACCTTTGCATGACCAACACAGAGAGAAAAAACAAAAAGACATGCTCACTCCAAGGGAGAATTTATAGACGCCAATCAACCTAGCATGCATGTTTTAGGACTGTTCTAGCTTGATTACGCCGAGGGAACATGCAAACTCAGCAGAGAAAGAACCAAATCAGGAACCTGATTGCTGTGAGGTAGGGGTGCTAACTACCCTAGCCAGCCAACAGAGATCAGCCTTACAATCTCATCAGGTTAGAGCAGTGGTTCCCAAGTTGGGGTCCCTAACCCCCCCAAAGTAGGCCCCCAAATAGCTCAGAGGTCTGTGAGATTTTAACTATTTAGGACCTGCATGATTGTTAAAATTAAAGTCAAGTCCACTCAGTGACGAGTTGGGGTAAATGTTTGTAATCGTTCAGATGTTTTTGTTAATACGGAGCGGCAACTTGAAAACTCAAACTTTTGAAACAAAGTCCTAAAGGGAATAAATGGGGTAATCAAAATGTGCTATACAACTATGTTTTAGAACATGCATTAATTGTCAAAAATCTACTTAGGGCACACCTTGTGCCATTCAATCAATTTACTGTCCAGATACTGTGTGGTTGCCTGAGGTCAGTGGAGCTGCAGTAGTGGTGTAGTTTCAAGTCTATCCTTTTTTCTGCACTATTTCATTAATGAAGTACGTCTGAAAAACACCACAGCGTTGACAATAAGGCTATGGAGTCCTTAAGAACAATAGATTGGAGACTACTGGGTTAGAGAAAAAGGTGCAGATGCTAAACTAAACAAATTGCATTTTGCTTTCCAAATCTGATGTCTCATGCTGCCTTATTTTAGATCCTTTCAGTGTGTTCTTCATGTAAAACAACAGCAGTGCAGTCTGATGGAAAGCTGGAAAATGTTCAAACATGGTGCATCTGCTCAGTGGAGTTAGGAGTTAGCAGAGTATGCTTATAAATACAGTCTAAATACACAACATGCATCTTCCAGAATCAGTTGTTTTTAGATAAGACAAGTAAACAGTAGTTTTATAATAGATGAACAATGAGCTTTGTGTACTGGGCTCAACGCAGGAAAGTTGTTTGAATTTCCTTGTTCCTGCTGGGAAGAAGACAAACCGGTGTGGTCAGAATTTTTTCTCGAGATTTGTTATTGCTGTCTCTTGTTTCGAGAACCACTGCTGGCTGCCCAATGTTGTAGTGTAGTTTTTGGGAATTACCTACATAAATATGTCAGTATCGATGCCAGTAGTCTGTTAAATAAAACACTTTAATCCAGTGTATAATTTCTATTTAATCAAAGGAAAGCACCTGCTGCTCCAAATCTCAGCTGTAACTGCTGCATGCCGGGACCACGCACAAACATACTTTAGTATGTAATAAAATTCACAGTACTGACATTGTGTATTTTTCTGACAGTAGCACAAAGATTACATTAGTTTAGGGGAGTGGTAGGCTCATGGTTACAGGGGGGGTTTTGGGTCTGCAGGATGAGAACCACTGTGAGCCCCTGAGCACAGCCACATAACCCCATTCATGGTGCATTAATTCAGGGTTACTCAATTTGGTTCTATTAGGGCTGCAGTCCTGCAGATTGTAGATCTAAACATCTAACCTGCTGGTCAGCAGCCTGTGAGGACTGGAACTGGACACCCCCTTCTCAGTAGAAGAAGTAAAAAAACTTCTTTGTAATTGCCGCATATATTCTTACAAGTGATTATAATAGGTTAGGGTCAGGATAGGACTTAGTTAGGATGCACTAATGCATCCCCCAAAGGATAATGGATGCTGGCTTTTGAAATGTCATGACATATATCACAAGCTGGATCAGCCCCCTGCTCTTTGGACCAAAACATCTATCATTGGGGTACTGTGTAGCTTAACTGGTTGAGCAGCCATCCAATGTACATAAAGTACAGCTCCTCAGTGCAGCCGACGCATGTCCAAGTCCTGGCCTGGGATCCTTTGCTGCAATTTATGCCCTCTTTCCCTGTTAAGCTACTGTCAAATAAAGGCCACTAGAGCCTAATAATCCTTATAAAAACATATCCATGATTTAAATAAATGGATAAATACACAAAAAACTTAATCGGGTCTAGAGAGGACAACATGTTGAGCTTGTAGCTGCAGTAATGAGCTGTGGTTCTAGGCTGAGGCTTTCAGATGTGTATCTGAACATGTAGTGATTTTTATTACAGCATGTCTGGTGTTAATCCAGTTCTTACTGAGGGTCCGCATTGTCTCCTTTCTTATACAGATTCCTTCAAATATTTCGAAACCTGAACAGTCTTTGTCTTGGACCAAGTGGCTGTTGTGTTAAATTACTGTCTTGAAAATAGCAGTTGACTTGTTCCCAGAAGCTCAAATGGTAAATGTTAGCAAAACACAGCATTCTTTGGTCAAAGTCAGTGTTACTGTCAATTCTTCAGCGTTTACAGGACAAACAAAGAAGTGAAATTATGGTTCACTCACACCTTGGTGCATGAAATAAATATATGTAAGCAAAAAACAAAACAAGTACTATCAATAAGCGAATAAAAAGCAATAATAAACAGACGAGGCAAATTACAGTCAGTGCAATTTATGCTTATGGTTAAAGTGCAAAAAAAGAAGATTGAGTTAGCTCACAGTCTAGTTAAAGTTATTAAAGGGGCTGTGTGCTTGTTTAGAGTGTAAAAAGTTCAAGTGTTGATGGAGGGTGTGTGTGTTTGTGGAAGGGGGGGCAGAGCAGGGAGAGAGTTCAGCATCCTGACATCCTGGTGGACGAAGCTGTCCCTCACTCTGCTGGTCCTTTCCTGATGGCAGCAGGCTGGAGAATGTAATGTGTGTGTGTGGGTCTCTCGTAATGCAGAGGGCTTTACGGGTGATGCTAGAGGTGTAGATGTTTTGCAGGGAGGGGACAGAGGCACCGACGACCTTCTCCGCTGCTCTCACGATGCGTTGGAGGGTCTTCACAACAATCTCCTTCCTCTTCTCCACGTTCAGAGAGAGATTATTGTGTTCACACCACCAGGCCAGGCAGTTCACCTCGCTCTTGTAGTCTGTCTCATCGTCGCTGCTGATGAGACCTACAACAGTCGTGTCATCTGCAAACTTGATGACAGGTTGGAGCTGTGTGGAGTCGTGGATCAGCAGTGTGAAGAGGAGGGGGCTCAGCACACATCCTTGAGAGGCCCCTGTGTTCAGTGTGATGATGATGGATGTCTTCCTGCTGACCCGAACTGCCTGTGGTCTCCAGGTCAGGAAGTCCAGCAGCCAGTTGCACAGTGAGGTGTTAATTCCCAGCTGGTCCAGTTTTAGAATGAGATGTTAGCAAAAGATTATGTTGAATGCTGAATTGAAGTCTATGAACAGTAATCTGACATAAGAGCCTTTTGTGTCCTGATGTGTGAGGGCTGTGGAGATGGCATCGTCGGTTGAGCGGATGAACCGATATGCAAACTGGAAGAGGTCCAGGGAAACTCCAAATGTGTTTCAATACCAGCTGTTTAAAATGCTTCAATAAAAATGGGAATGAGGGCAACCAGATGGTGATCATTGAAACAGGAGGGTTCTTTGGGATAGGGATGATGGCGGTGGTTTTGAGGCATGTGGGGACAACAACCTGTCTCAGCGAGATGCTGAAGATGTCTGTGAAGACATCCGTGAGGTCCGTGGCACAGTCCCTCAGCACATCACCAGGTATGTTATTAGAACCAGAAGATTTGTGAGCATTAGCCTGCTGAACTTCCTCCTCACACTGTCCAGGGAGAGACTGATTGATTGATTGATAAAACTTTATTAATCCCAAAGGAAATTCATTGTCAACTGTTTCACAACACCTGTTTGCCAGAAGAGGCTGGAAACTTATTTAAGCCTCTTTCTAAACTTATTCCAGATGTGTTATCAATGTTCAACTTGATTTTTTTTTTCAATTAATGCTCAAGGAATATGTTTTTTGTACTATTTTAAATGATCCTATACAGGGTATACAACTTCTTAAAAATGCCATTTTAATGTTGAATGCCTGACTAGCTAACATTATAAAACTTCCACCATGCTGCTCCAACTCACCTGGCTACAAAAAAATGTGTTATTGGGATGCATCTCTAGAAACTGAAGACCAGCTATTGGGGGGACTCATTCATTTGAATCAGGGATGTTGAAGCAGGAAGTCATTAAAAGCACTGCTTTAAAAAAAACAACTTACACAGTCCAACAACATGTTGTAGTTTAGGCTCACAATGTATCATCCCAACCCTTATATTTGTAAAAAAAAAAAAAAAAAAAAAATCCTAAATGTTAAGATTATGACAGCATGTGTTGGATTTATGACATGAAAAGTAAAAATGATGCATGTTAAGACACTGAAAACCAAACACAGATTCTTTACAAACACTTTAATGTTTTTTTCATGTAGCAGCAAAATGACAGAAAAAAGGTGCAAATACTTTTTCACATGTAAACAATGACTTGAAGGAGATAAACATGTCAGGTAGCAATATTCACAGAAAGAAGTTCCTTCAGAAAAGTAGGCTAGTGTCAAAATCTGAGTGACGGCAAACAGACAAAAATATCCATTTAATAACACAAATCATATTTAATCTCAAGGACGTTTTTACTTTTGTCCTTTTCCATGTAAACATCTTCTTTTTACATCTCTGGCTACAGTTCTCTTGTTTTTCTACCTGTCCTAATCTCCCCCCTCCAAACAAACACGGACTTGCATAAGTGCTTTAAACAAGTTAAAAATAGGTCACCGCTGACAGGTGTCAAGCCCCACCCTGCTGGATGACTACATTCCCCACCCAGATGAGTTGCAGAAATCTGGACTCCTCTTGGATTGCTTTGATTACAACATTCAGATTAGATATTTTAATCTTAATTGTTCATTAATTGTCCTGCTCCCAGCAACTGGGAATGTGGCTCTACATCTCCACATCTCTAGATTCATCTTCATCCTCTAAGCTATTCCTTCCATCGCTGTTCCCCCTCTGGCGAGATATCTCCTCCTCCCTGCTCAGTTGGTGGCACCTCTTGCATATCCTCAGCAGCTTGGTGGGGTGAATGTGATTTATGACTCCTTTCTGCTTGGAGCACTGGTTGCACACCAAAAAGCCACACTTTCTGCAGTGGTGCCGACGGTTGGTTGTGGAAAACTTGACAAGGCAGCGCATGCACTTTTGGGCAGCTTGGTCAGGAATCCAGGAAACGGCAAAGATGGAGCTCTGTTGGCAGCTGCCAGCCTGCAGCAGCTTGCGCTGGCAGCTGTCGATGTGCTCCATCCAGGTCTGCTTCTCCTCGTACGACACGGCGGACACAAAAAAAGACTTGCGAGGAGTGCAGATGAGCCACTGGTGCTTGAAGTACATAGTGTCCTCCATGTCTTCCAGCTTAATGTCCTCTGAAATTACATTAAGATTTTATTTAAATTAGCTGACAAAGATGTGTTCATGGTGGAAAATATTTAGACTTGTAAGTGCTCAACATCAGAATTTCTGCTTTTTTCTTTTTGCTTTTCACATCTTTGCTTATTGACATGCAAATCTTCATCTTATTTCCTAAAAATATAAAACAACATTTGAAACAAAACATTTACATCAGTGATGAAAAGTTATTGAAAAATAGGCAAAGATTTACTGACCAATTAAACTACTACATCACTAAACTACCACAAAAACTAAAGCCCCTTGATGGTGATGCAGTTCAGCATCTTGTCAGATGGATCATTGTCTCTCTCTGTAAAGCAGATTTTCTCCTGAATGAAAGAATCATTATATGCAACCTCGGGGGAGGCAGAAAAAAATCCTCACCTAAAGGGATGATCTTCTGTTTTTTGTACCAGCGGCCTTTCAGAAGGATGCTGCCGTATACCAGAATATCGTTGAAGAGGAAGAACACCTTCGGCTCCCATCTCTTACGACCGTGTTTCATCAGGTAGCCCTCTCCAACCAGAATCCGATCCGAGCTGTCCAGCGGTGCCCCCAGCGAACCGAAAGCAATCCGCACCCCTTGGATACGCTTATGGTTTTCCTTCTCAAATAATAGCTGATCCATTATGGTGGCCTATTCTCTGTTCCTGGTGCACAGTTTGACCTGCAGCTGAAGGAGGAGTGGAGCCTTTAATAAAGCCCTGCTTCCTGCTGACGTAGAGGAACTTTTCAGGTTTAGAGAGGAAATGTTGTGTAAGAAAATAAAAATAACACAGAGCAGCAGGGAAACATTTTTCTTATTTATGTTGGGTAACTAGTTTTTTGTTATGTAGGACTTTGATGCTTACGGTAAAAGTTGGCAAGCTATCATACTCAAAGAAATGTAGATCAGTGAAGAAAGATTTTCCAAGTTAACCATCTAAGTTATGAACAGCAGCCTTTTCTTTAAATAGAAATATGATTAAAAAATAAAATAAAAAAATAAAAATAAAAATGATTTCGTACATTTGGATGGAAAATGATTCATCCATCTTTTTGGAGCACTTATTGTCAATCAAAGTACGGGACAAACCTAAATTTAGTCTCAAAGGTGATGAAGAAATCTAAACAAACAGAAAATGACCAAATGTGCATGCTTTGTTTTATAAAATGTAAGTAGCTGTTTAAATATTTAATTATTAAAATAAAAAATTTGGCTCTCAGTCATAGAAACTCTTTATGTGGTAGCTGAGATTTTTCAGTCTGTGACAGGTTATTTTCAGAGAAACGTAGCTCTGAAATTTGATTTGATTTGATTTCAGACAAACTGTGCCAAACATAATACACACCAACATAATAAGAAAACAATATTTAACAAATATTTGAAACTATGTGTACATATATAGATATGCATAAACTATATGTATATATATATATATATATATATATATGTATATATATATATATATATAAACTATGAATTAAATCTCTACACACCATGCATACACCCATCTCTATGCCTATCTACACATTTATACACATATACTCACACAGCAACACACAAAACACACAAATGTTTCCACTAAATATGTCTGAAAGGGGGTAGGAAGAAACAAAGCTTATTTAACCCTACAAAATGTTAGTTTTACTTCATTTGCCTCCTATTTAGGACATTACATTCATTTTGAGAACAAGCATAAGTAAAAATGGAGGAGAAATCATTATAAATATGTGAATTTTCTGAAGAGTCATATCAAAGCCATATCAAAAAGCGTAGCCGAAATGTTAAAGAAAGACTGCGTCATGCTTTCTGTTTGTGTTGTGAAATATTCATCAAAATACATCCTGATGCTGGTTTGGTAATGAGCTGCAGCTGTTTTGCTGTAACTGTGGGAATGACACAAACAAATCCTCTCCTCTAGCGATTTTCATTTTATCGTATAAATTGCACAATAAGCTTCCCTGGAAAATCTTAATGGAGTGATGAAAAAGGGTTCTAACTTCTGTCTCTTTCTGCTCAGGAAACAATTTTAGTAGTTCAGCTACCAAAAAGAATCAATGCAGGTAACAGCAATGCTACAAAAAAGCTTCACCTACATCTCACTGACATGCAGCCCACACCTGCCAAGAGTTAAGTGTCTCTGTTTGCCAGCACCTTAAATTTACTAAAGGCACATTAATGCACCTTTAAGGTGACAATTTTACAAAAAAGCTGGTAAATTCAACCAGGCCTCCAATCAATAAGATCACACAGGCATGTGAATAAACTATGAAAAAAGTAGGATGAAAGCCTGTGTGCTTTATTTTCTTTAAAAAAAATTGCATTTGGATTTATGAATACTTTATATAAACGTTTCCAAAATTTCTTGTAAAATTTTATGTAAACTATAAAGGTGCAGAATAAATGTAGAAATCCACACTTTTATTCCAACATAAAATGTCTAAAATCATCCACAAGTTTACCACACCAGGTGCAGATCAAACATTTAGATTTAGACATTTGAGATTAAACAAGTTGTCTCAGGTCTTCAGAATCAAGATAGTGGCAGATCTTTAAATATATCTCAAAATACTCTGAAATCAACCATTGCGCTGTCCCAAAAAAGCAATTTCTAAACAACTGCTAACATGCTCAAGTCTGGCTGCCCGAGCAAGCTGACCCAGAGAGAGCTCCTTTTTTCGGTTTTTGTGGGAAATGAACACATTTAGGGATAAAATATAACCTTTAAAATGTGACCGCTCACTGATCTCCCCTTTAACATATGACACATGGGCATTTTTCTGAGGAGGATGCTAAGATTGTACACACTGGATTTCTAGAGATACTTTTATACTTACTTTTTAAAATATTGGCTTTGAGTTGTTTTTTATTTTTTTTAGATTAAATTGTGCTCTAAGACTAATGCATCTACCTTTGACAAGAATAAGAGTTAAAATAACAGTTTTATTGCTTGAACTATGCTTTATCATAATGACTGGCAGACTGTATGTGTGCAGTACTGAGACAAATGCTCCTGTTTTTCTTCTTGCCTCATTATTTTTATTTCTGTGCTGTTTCCGAGCATCTTATCTCAGTCGCTCTATGTTATCTCTGACACTCCAACATTTAATCCTTTTGCAGAGAAGACAAACAGTAAACAACAGCTGCCAAAAAGTGTACCACTAGAATGTCGTACAACGAGGAGTATTTACATGATAAACTTGTTGGACTGGATACCCAGAGCTTATTTAGGGTCAGAAAGGCACAGCGCCAAGCCTCAGAGGACCTTTATGAAATTCTTTTTGGCTGTGTAAGGCGCAGTATTTACCAGTTACCAGTAAGAGGTTTTGTGTGTCCAACCAGAGACGTGAGAGTACCGTGGAAGAGTCTTGAGCTATCTCATTATCTCATGTACTGGAAGTAAAACTGGAAATATCTGCAGGATTTACTGAAACACATGCAAACATGAATGAAAATGACAGTAAAGGCAAGAACAGAGTTAATAAAAAAAACACATTTCTGATGAGGCTTCAGTGTGCAGTAGATGACTCAGCTAAAAATCACAATGCATTTCCGTGGGCTTGTGTTTTTTTTTTTTTTCCATTTGTTCTAATTTCTTCAGGACATCACTTTCAGATACCGTTGATCTGCTGTAAAATGGATTGTAGACCACTTTTTTCACCCCTTGTCCAGTTTCCTTAGTTCAGTGGTTCCCAACCTTTTTTCCTCTGGGTGCCCTTTCATGCATATTCTAAAATGCCATGGACCCCCCTGCTCCACCCTGTGCTGGAACCATGCTGGTTTTAGGCTTCCAAAAGTGAGATTCTCACCATATTTCAGCATAAAAGAACCAGCTGCAGATCTGGACTCCTAGTAAGAACTATTGAAATGCAGCAGAGAACAGGTGGGT
>JBAMHW010000023.1:5104177-5121369 GCA_037177495.1 Rhadinocentrus ornatus | reverse complement strand
AACTCAGTACTGAATATGCTGCATGCACTTATGCCCAAGATGATATTGTGTGATGAAATCACAATCTTGTATTTAAACAAAGGAAAGCACTGCCTCTAGCACTACATGGCAGCACCTGGGTCCAACTGGACTCACAGCAGTCTTATGATGTCCCACCCTGTTTGAATTCTTGCTTGTGTTGTTCTCACTCTCAGGTGAAGGCCACTTTCTGGCAAATGACTAGAATAAAGAGAATAGAATAGAATAGAATAGAATAGCAAATGTATGCCAATAAAACTGTATTAGTCTGGCCAGACTGAAGAGTCAGCGTTTTAAGTAGAAGTCTAGGCCAATCTACAGCATTCTGCTCAAACCTCAGGTTGTCAAGATGAACCATGACAGAATAGCTGTGGCTGAGAAAAGCTGCCAACTAATTAAGTCCAAACTCACTCAGCTTTGGTTAACAGGCTGTAATTGTAAGCTGTGTGTATTCTGAGCAGCTCAGCACACTTATACTGCAGATATCTACATGCATCTGCTCAGTCACATGTATAGATGACCACAGCAGAGCAGATATGACACCTGTACAAATAGTAAGTCTGAGTGTGCACACCCAAACACATGCAGATGTACTTGCATGCCTGTGCTGCAGAAAAGCTTTCATCCCCATCTTCTGTTTGTGGGATTTGGAAGGAATTCTGTTTCAGAAGCCCTCCTTTCCACCATCAATAGCAGCTTTCATTATACACGAGTACGCGTGCATAAAACTCACTGATGTGGGCTTACACACAAACATGCAGTCTCAGCATCTACCGCAGAGGCATATTTTGGCTTCAGATGCACAGCGGGCAAAGAGTGAGCCAGCCTGGACCCCTGAGTTCAAAGAGCAGTTTCCAAAGACTGGGATGGACAGTGAGACTAGTGTGTGTGAGTGTGAATATGTGTGTGGGCATCAGGTGCTGACTACTGTGTCTGCAGAGTTTTATGCCTGTCTGAGTCTTAGTAGGGGTTTTAGCTTTCTCCCCTGGAGGCAAAATGTTCCCACCTCATTGGAAAAAGCCCCTGGCATGATGTTAGCTGTGCAAGAAGCCATCCTGAGACACAGTATTAAGTTCTGTTTCCACAGAAAAGAGGCCTACTGTACTCTGAGAGTTACATTTTGCAGCATTAGTTGTGAAACATGTCACAGAAACTACAAGAATGGACATCAGCTAATACAGAAATGTATAATTTCAATGACTGTTTGCCTTTTTAAAAAGCGAATAAAAGCTTTCTAAGTTTTACCTGGAACAGATTTTAATGGACTATTTGCTGTAAGGCACTTACCGTAAAAGATAAGTTTGGAGTTAGAAGATTTGGGAAATATCTCTCAGTGTTTTCTCTTGAAGAATATTTCCTAATTCTTTACAGCAAAGCTTTTATACTCATCCCACTCCCCCCCACCCCGTCTCTACTACCTACTGACTACCTCACCCCACCTCCCTTTAGTGCTCTCTCCTCCTCTCTCATACTATCAGCCCTCTTTTCCAACACTTAATCCGACCAGAGTATTAGCTCACTCTCTCCTCAACTCCCATGCACTCACCGAACAGCACAGGACTGTGGACACTGGAAAGGCCAAGAAAAACGGAGAAAAACAAGCAGGAGACAAACACAGAGAAAAGGGTCGGCAAGGCTGGCACAGGGACATCTAACCTGCCTTTTAGCACCTACATGATAATATTCACCTCTGTTTGCCAGCATGGCAGCATGAAATGAAAAGATCCACCATGTGGACACAACATGGACTGGCTCCACTTCCTGGCCCAAATATATTCATGAGACAATGGAAAAGATGTACGGCACAGCTTGCATTCAGGGGAAAAAAGGACAATTATATCCTCTTGCCACAAATGAGAGCTGCAGAACAGACAAACAACAAATGACAGCATAGTAAAACAATATTAAATAAACTGTGTCCTTAGAAGACATATAAGAGTTTAGAAGTGTACACTTGATGTGTCTATGTATCTTTTTAGAACAAAATAATCCTTTATGTATCCCTCAGAGGAAAAATATACATTACTGAAGCAGCAATGGATAGCCTACAAGTCTTTTCCAAATAAACAAATACAAATACAAATAAGCATATAAATTTAAATAAAAAAATAAAAGTGTTTGGCCTCCCTTGGTCTAGCTTATTACGTTACTTCCAAATCTTCCATTTTCTTCAGCATCATGATTATAACTTTCCATACATATCGTCAACATCCGCTTTAGATGATCTGTTAGGAACCCAATTTGGTTCTAAAAGACTTATTTTAAGATAAATGACCTCATATAAGGCGCAGACCTTGCAAGGACCCGAGTGGTTGGATGAGTAAAAGGAGAAATTAAATCCACTACTCAAAAGCCAAATTAGCTAGAATATAACTAAACACAGATGCTAGCTGTGACAGGTGCTGAAATACTGCCGACTATGTCCAACCCTGACAACCTGCTTGTTAAATGGCTATGATAGAGGCTCTTAATATTGATCACCAACCCAACCCTGCTATGGCCACATTCGGTACCACAGAGAGAAGACACTGTACAATAAAGAAAAACTATAAAGACATTATTTCTTTTACAACATTGCTTGCGCGCAGAAGGATATCATTACATTGGAAGTTAAATAATCCACCTGAAGTGTCTCCATGGTTTTGTGACGTAATGCAACATAAAGAAGACAAAAAACACTCTCAAGGGATCCAGGGACTTTTTTCCCATCTGGGACCCAGTACTGTCAAATGTGGGTAAACTTTAAACTTTTTCCACTTAGTACCATTTAGTAGCTCGTCTTGCATATGCATTTGTAATTGTGATATTTATGTATCCATGTGAACCATGTGTCCTGTGCAGCGCTGTGTAGTGTTATTTAAAAAAAAATCCTGATATGAGCTTTGTTTCAAGGACCCTTTTTTTTGTATTCGTGTCAATGTACATGTCCTGTTCTGCTGGTACTCAAGCAGTAGCGTGCAATATAAAGCGTGCACAAAAATACAGAAGCAACATACAACATGTAATAGATAAACATAAACATGTCTATGAAGGTGCATGAAGGAGCTTTCCAGTACCTTTCTTGTATCCTGCATCATGGAGTGATGGCTTGGCCAGCATCCTCCTGTCTCCAACCACCTGCACTGAGTAGAAAGTATCACTCAGGACACAGCTGGTCTTTCCACTCAGTTTAGTAGTCTCTTCCTCTCAGCAGCTCAGATGCAGCTCCAGCAGACTAGTCTATAAAAGATGGCTAATGCCACAAGTTGAAATGGAGTCTTCATGAGGACCTCCTGAAAATAAAAAACTGAATCTCCTCAACATGGAAAGTCTCCTTTGGAACTTCCCACAAAAAGGCATCAATGCTATGAGTCCATTTAAATTTATTCTTCACAATAACCAGATGCTTGTACAAGTCCACTATCTTGATGTCCATTTTCTGGACATTAAGCTATATCACAAGGAGTATCTGCCTCAATTATGGGTATGTCCCTGTCATTGCCATTATTGATGACGATGGCAGAGATGTTGAAGATCGTCTGAAGGTAATATCTTCTTGAATAAAAGATCTCTCTACAACAATATTTCAGAGAGTGTAGCATTATATTTGTCATTTACATTTAATAACTGTTATCCAAAATTACTTACAAGTGAGGAAAAATATCAAGCCTCAGGAAGGAAACAAGCCCTGGTATGAGCATTAAGTTAATTTAAAGCAAAATATAAGTAGAACTGGTACAGAAATACAGAATAACTACATATAAGGCATGTTAGAGGTGATAGGATAAGAGATTTTCTTTGAAAATAATATATTTTAATCAGTGCTGGGCAGCGATTAAAAATTTTAATCGCAATAAATTGCATTATGTGCAAAATGTCCTTTTCCTTTAATAGAAGGCCTATTGCAATATAAAGAAAATGCCGTAAATTTAGGTTTACAAACACTATATCAGGGATCTGCAACCTGCGGCTCCGGAGCAGCAAGTGGCTCTCTGGACCTTCCACAGTGGCTCTTAGTACATGGCTAAAAATGCTAAAGAACTAACAAATGTTTTTAAATATAGATATAATAACAAATGTAGGTTTTTAGCAATTTTTCAATTTATTTCATGGAATAATCAAATTGAATTTTCACATCATAATGATACTAAAAGTACCAGTAAGTACCAGATTTTCATAAATGTCTACATCATATAGAAGAAAGTCTGTCTACTGCAAAAGTTTTTTGTGTTTCTTTATTTAAAAAAACTAGAAATAGTAATAAAAATGAGGTTTTTCAAAAACAAACATATTTCTTTTTTTTAAAAAGGTCTCATAACATTTGCAGCTCTAAAGTTTTATTTAGCTGGGCTGAGGGAAAATGGCTCTTTGTATTGTAAAAAGATGCAGATCCCTGCATTGAACAAATAAACAGATTTAGCTGCAGTTTTCTCCTTAAACAGCAACAATTAAAAATATTTAACATATATATAATTAAATATTAATGACAAAAAAGGATGACATTTTCAAGGTTTACTAACTAAAAGGTAAAACGTCAGCAGGATGAATTTAAAGCTGTGAAGCTGCTTCCTTCTAAACACAGAAGGAACAATATCTGATGAATCTTAGCCTTCAGACAGAAAGCAGGATTACAATCTCACACCTTATATTTGTAAGGAGAGAAAAATATTCACAATATGTACAATAATTTCCATCCATGCACCTTTAGTGCTTCATTATCCAGATTTCTGGCCTAGAAATTCTCTAACTTTGCATTCTTAGCTTTGCTGTTTAGCTTCACCTCTTGCGCCTGCACCCTCCGCTACTAGGAGTTAACATCTGGTTTTACTGGTGTAACGTCAGGTCTGCAAATGTAACTAATAAACATGTGTGGTATCCACAGAAAGTCCAGAATCTCAGCTAACAGCTCAGTAAAACAATTTCTCTGACCGCCAAACACAGTTGAGACAACAAACATTTAAAAGACCGAAAAAAATATCTGAACACAAATTGTAGCTCCATCCACCCGACAGCATGAACACCAACACATGACACCTCTACTGAAAGCACACGTCTCACAGATTCCAAACCTGTAAGTGTCATCTTGCTATGACCAAGATTCACCAAAGCCCAATTTATGCTTCATGTTTGGAAAACTGCGTTATTACGCGATAAAAAAAAGAAAAAAGAAAAAAAGACGGCGTTAATCAATATATGTGTTAATGTGCCAACAGCACGTTAGCTTGCCAAGCCCCAGTTTTACTGTAATAGGTTAATAAAGTTAGATTGGGATACCACTGATCTGAAAGCATTTAAAGGCTCATTGTACCATCGTGGTTTGTACTGAGACTGCCTTGTGTATAGGGCTAGTAGGACCAGGCATGGCTGATGGTCAAGAATGAGCATAAACCTGAATGAATTTACATAGCTGGGCGCACAACCTGAAGTCCCTCAGTAGGTGTTACTTCAGGTTGAATTTTGGTGAGGCAGCTGTGGGTATCTTGTGGATTTTAGAGATTAATATAATGCTATGGTCCCTTTGTGGCTGACCGGACACCAGATGTGCCTTTCTGCTTCAGACTACCAGTAGGGGCGTTACTGAGCTTGTTGTAAAGTCTGCTGGATTAGCATTATTGCAGTCAAGGCAAGAGGCAGATGCAATACAGCTGGAGAAGGATAGCTGGTCATAAACCCTGACACCAAGGTTTCTCACAGCCTTGGTGAGGGAGATAGACTGACTTGCTCCAATGACCTTTTTCATTAATTTCATTCGCCATGTGGATATCTCTGAGAGAAAACTGAGATTTGTGCAGAGACATTAGAATCTTTTAGCAGGAATGACAGCTATCATTGGCTATCTTGGTCATCCTTGTAATTCAATAAGCCATACAAGATGAAGGAGGTGGTGTATGCTGCAAAGAGAAGATGTCTAGCACTGAACATTGAAAGAACCCTGTGAAGAGCTAATAGAACATGGGTGTTTGCTGTTGCATTTTAACAATGTAGATAATAGGAATTCATGGTCATGTTAAAAACTGCTGATAAGTCTAGCCTTTATAGAACTAATTATGGAGCTTCTCTCTTAAAGAAGCCGATCTACACTTGTCTTAGTTCTACTTTACAGTGCAGGGATATGAGGGATCAAACTGCTAGCTTGTGGTCAGTGTACCAGCTCAGAGGTCACAAACATATGTTGGCTTAGTACACTATTGCAAGAGCCCAACCTCACTTCCACCTCCTCACACAATGAGGCTTTTTTAGGACCCCTTAAGGACTCACAAGGCGCACTGCAAAATGTTGACCTAATCAAGTAGTTTTGGTAGATTAGCCGGTAAAAAAAAACCCATGGGACTTAAACACGAATAAAAGATATATTCCACAGCTAACATAACATATGCTTCCAGTCCTACATGCATAATATTCAATAAAAGTAGCATTAATAGCCAACTACAATTCTGTTTATAATTTTTATTTGTGTTTGTCACTGAAAATCTATTGTTTTCAACGGCTGGGGCCCTGCGCTGCAGCCTTATTCTGCATATGTTTATCACTTTTAGTATTTTATACCAACATTCAGTTTGGAGACAGAAATTCGCGTGTCATGCTTGTACAGAAAGGGGGTGGGGAGTGTGTGTGTGTGTGTGCAACTGTGTTAAATATTTTAATGAGTGTTATTATTGTTATGTAATTTTAATTTGATGTATGGAAAGACTTGTTTTGTGTTCATCATTTAAGCACTTTGTGTTGCCTGTGGCACAAAAAGTGCGATATAAATAAAGTTTGATTTGATTTGATTCAATTTCTTACTTTAGTTTCTTATCTTTTCATTAATAAAGATTCAAATTAGCTTTATTGCTGTTAGGCTAACTCTGTGCACAATTACATTTAGAAACATTTTTTTTATTTATTGTCCTTATCGTGCAGTTGTCCCCTTGAAATGAATAGAAAAAAGGTCCAATGAACTCATTTAACTTCTATTCACTCCCCTATTCCACATAAGTCCATTTAACTCACATTATAAAGTGGAGTCAGGGGTGAAATAGATGTTGATTAAAATGATTTTTAAGTTACTTGATGCAAAACATAAAGTTAAGTACTCATGCTGCAGCTTTTTCAGTAAGTCTTCAGAGCACCTGTATTAATGTTAACATGCATGAACGATGCCCCCGTGGAGTTATGTAATGCTACGCTACAGTTGCACCAGCGCTCTGCAAATAGCTCAGCGAGAGCGAACCCTCACCACTGGTAAACACACCAGAATAGAAGATGTGCCAGGAATAAGCAGGACTCAGACAGACAGATAAACATTTAGCCAGACATAAAAATTGAGATAAAATTCAGTAACAGATAACAAAGGAGAAAAGGGAATGCAAAAGAACAGAAGAGCAGAGGAAGAAGGAGTCATAATGAAAGATGGAAAGCACATGTAGTTGGATGTTTTTAGCTTTGTGGTTCGGTGTTGTGGTCATTATCAGGCTGCTAACTGTGGAACCACTGAGCTGCAGTTTTGTTTCCATATATATTCAATGTCCACTTTCCCCAGATTTTAACACAAATGTGCAAATATCGAATTAAAGAGAGATATTAATGCTTAGATAGAATTGGGCACTCTTTCACTTGGTACATATGGTTAGGCTTAGTGAAAAAGATAAGCTTAAAAAAAGGGGTTCCTGAAGAGAAACAACTGTGCAATAGATCTTTTTTATTTACATTTCTCTCAATATTGGTTTAGATGTGCACCTCTACAACCATGTGCTTTTCATGCGTCCATGTGTCCTCACTCTTGACTTTTAGCTTTCATTTACTCCTTCTTGTGCAACTTAAGCTTTTTTTGAGCAGTCACCTCCTCAGTGAACCATGGCAGAGACCGAGATAACAGATAAACGAGAAACAGAGAAAAGGAGAGAACAGGATGAGAATCGGTCGGCACGGACGTGCGTGAGGCTTGTGACTAATGAAGCTCACCTGCACACCACATCTGCACATGAACTGGGATTTGGGGCTATCAAAAGTTATCTTACGGAAATTAGGTAGGAGGGAGAGGCACACTGTGTAAGACCTTGGAAAGGGAAAATTACTGAATAACACTGTGAACATAAGAGACGTGCAGGAAGTGGGTGGATGAAGCTGTCAGAAAGGAAAGAATGAGCATTTGGCAAAAAGAATATCAAGAAATAAGCATGCACTTCATTACGAAGCCTTGACCACAAATGTGTAAACTATCCAAGTAATGTCTGCAAAAACACATTTTCTAAACTGTTTGGACAGACTTGTATTTCCCTCAGCGGTGTGCAGGTGGACCTCAGACTTCTCTGTGGCTCAGTCAGTCTGAATGGACAAAACACAACCAGGCAAACACCAACTCGAGAGCAACTCTTGGAAAAGAAAATGTGAGCTCCGGTATTTTTCCTATTTTTATGCCTGATGTTATTAATAGTCATTGCTCTGATTCAATTTTTACATGTGAACACTTTAAGGAGTGTGTGACTCACAAAGTCAATGAAAACATCATGTGATGTAAACATGCTGCTCTGCCCTTTCCATGGAATGACAGGGAATCTGGCCAGACTGGATGAAGGACAGACATTACCCAGGACCGTCCTCCTCAAACGGTTCTGTTACCTTGTGGTTGTGATTTTTGCCAAGTGAACGTGAACAAAACTTCATGCAGATTTATGTGCATGTGCATGTTGGAGAAAAGTGCAGAACCCTCAGAACTTCAATTCTGATTTTCACGAGTGACATATTTTGAAATCCAATTTGTTGATTTGGCATTTGTAGAATACTTATATAAAGAGTCATTTATTTGTGGAGTTTATTTGTCTTTATGCTTCTTTTCCAGGAATCAAATTAACATAATTCCAAAACTTCTTATTGATGCCTTTAAGGCATTCTTATTGATGCCTTTAAGTTTGGATTATAATGAAAATATGGCTGCCGTCTGGCATACACCCTCTACCAATACGATGAAATCAAACGTCTATAGACCGTTTCAAAGTTTGCAAACATTGTGACATTTTTGGTGGGCGGAGCTTAGCCTGAAGGCAAAAGCAGAGGCTAGAAGCTATGTTATCAAGTGGCAGCTAACAATTTTTGGTGGCATTTTAGTAAATGGAGGGATTTTAAGCAAGTGGTTTAGTCTCTGAACTGTTGGAATATGTCCAGACACTCACTTTACGGGACTGTGACAGCTATTTTAGAAAATTAGATGGAAGCAGGCTGGCTGATCCCTACACCTTATGGGAGCGGCATGAAGATCTTTTGGGACTGGCGACGATCAACTGGCCAGACATCTACATGTACCTAATCGAGACAACAGTGTACAACAAAAAGAAACTCAAAGCATATAAATCACTGGATGCTTAAAACTATGTATAAATAGCCACGTTCAAATAATAAAATAGATCCATTTAGATCTTTGTGTGCTGTGGTCTAAAGTTTAGCATTTATGCGCTTACTAATGTGCTGATAAAGGCAACGTTATAAGTCCAACATTTTCCTTAATAATGTACAATTTTGCTAATATAGACTCGATAACAATCACTTAACATTACATTTATCTTACCGGTCATAAAGTGTGCGCTAAACACACGAATTGTTGATTATCGTCTCTGTCCTGTCCTTTAGTCTTATTGCATTCAGCTATAATTGTCTTTTTTTCTGAACTGGTATCCTAAAGAACTTTAATTTACTGCCAGGAATGTTTTTCCTCTTATTCTGGCACCCAACACACAACAAGACAACATTTTTAAGTTAGAATAACACTTGAGATAGCTGTTTCTACAGTGTTTTTTATGTGCTTGCCTCTTTTTTTGCCACCAGATACAGTAGTGACGTCCTTGTGACACTGCTAAGTTTATGTGGACACATGTATTTATTTTTTGCTTTCTTGTGACAGTGGACTGAAACTAGCATAGTTTGTTATAATGTTATAACATACACTATTAGATTATACACTATTAGATATTACACTATATTAGGGGGGTGCTAATGAACATTAGTGACATTAGCATATTTGCGCTTGGCGATTTTGACAACAGCCCTAAAATAACTGGAGCTGTAAATAAATGGCCACATGATGGAACGCAATTTTCAAATAATTTCTTCATTCTTATCGATGCCCTTTCGTCCTTCTGTGTCCATCATTGCCAAAGTATTCAGTGTATATTGGGAAATTTTTGAAGCACAGTCTGAGGTTGCCTTTGTTAGGGTTGTGTGGCCCTCAAACTTAGCCCTTCCCCTTCATCCAAAAGAGAATCGAGACAGCCCTTTCCCCAACATGAACACGCAAAACAGATAAAGGTTAAGGGGTAGAAATCGGATTCAGCCTTAAGCCTGGTAAACACATAAAGATTTTTGAGGTGTTTTTGTCCCGATTTTGCCTCTTCCCAACCACGGACGGCAAATATCCGATAATCATGAGTCTTTTAGGATTTCCCTGTACAATTACTATTTGGTCTGAGGTGTGTTACGAGCAGATTTGTCCCGATAATCCGCTCTGAAACGGGTTGTAGCCGACAATATAAATATTGAACATGTTCAAAAGTAGGGCTGAACAATAATTCAATATCAATATATACCGAAATATACTTTTATTTAATAATGGTAACATGAGTTTTGAACAAATTTCCCATATTTTGATTTACATACAATGTAAGATTACAGCGTTTCACTGACTGGCCGAAATACCTGTTGAGAATAAGAACTGTTTTAATGTTGCTATGAGATGCTAACGTTAGCTGCTAATATAAACAAACACTCCCACTCAAGCCAAACAGAAAGAGCTGCAACACATTGGCTATGTAAGTGATGACGTACACCACAGGCCTGACCAAGCCCAGCAGCAGTTGGCTGTGCTCAGCGCAAGGGAGAAGGCTAGGCTAGGCTAAGCTCCAATGCTGCTAGTTTTAGCTACAAAACGAGTGCTCATGTCTGTAATGCAAATATGACTGAACAAGCTTCTAGAAGCGAAGAGAAAGCAGATGTAATAGTTGATAAGTGAGGAAAGAGTAACGCGGTGGTACCGGAGGGGTTTGGCTCAGTGTCGCCAACTTAGCGACTTTGTCCTGTTCATTTTCACTGCCCTCTACCGACTTTATTTATTTATTTATTTTTTATGACTAGCAACGGATCTAGCGACTTTTTCTGGTATTGTTGGAGACTTTTGGGGTCTGACGCCGTCCACCCAACTCCTTCTCCCATCCAAAAGCACTCATATGAGACTTGTTCCTGACGCAGCTCTCAGCTGCATCAGAGCAGATCAGCTGTGTTTCATCACCAGGCTTAAAATGAAACGTACAAAACTGCTGCTGGCTGATCCCTTGCTGGCTTACCTTCAGATATTAATGTCTATTTATGAACAGTGTGGACAAAAGTATTTCAAAAGTTTAAAGTGTTGACATGTTCCAGACTCCTAATTAAAAAACAATTTACACCTAATAAATATAAAAAATAAAAAATAATAAATAAATAAATAGATAATAAAAAATATTAACTGAAGAATTTAGTTTTATTTTATTATTTTTTGCTGATCAGGCAACAGTGCATTTGAAGCACTCATAGAATATGCTGAGTCAGAAGATGATGCATCAATTGTTCTAAGCACTCTTCTTTTTAAGCCTAGTTGAAGCACCTTTGTTTAAATCTACAAGAATAACATAATAAGCCTAAGTTGTAGTTAAAGCTATTATTATTAAGAAAGGTAAAAAGTTTTTTTATTTATTAATGAATTAATTACATACAAAATGTTACATACAATGAAGAACATGAATAATAACATACAATGAACAAAATAGAGGATGATAGTTACAAAGATGGAGGTTGTTTTTTTTTCACAATATAAACTTAAACCATACGCAGCTCCTTCAAGATATTAAGAGTTCTAGTTGCTTTCTGGTTCTTTAAATTTTCATTTGAGATGGCATTGGATTTTAGTTCCACAATAAACAAATTAAAGAGGGGTTTATATCCAGCCCATTTACATTTGTGAATATAAAATTTGCCAAGTATAATTAAGAGTTGAATAATATAATTCACATCATTTGATATTCCATTCAGTATACAATATAACATAACATCAAAGACAATAATTTAGATATTAACTCTTAATTTGGCACAGATGAAGCTTTCCACATCTGAATATATATATTTTCATATATGAGAAACAGTCTCTTTATCAGTTTTGCAAAAAACACAGCCATCATCTATATTCATCATGAATCTTTCAAGAGTTTTCTTAACAGGATAAATTTAAAGTAAAAGTTTATAAGAAACTTCTTTTACTTTGCTATTAATACAGTAATCATAAGTAACTTTATTTGCTTTTCCCCCACTGAAAATTACCAGGAAAATTTTGCAGCAGGTGAAATCGAGTGGGACACTGGATATATTTGTTGGTACAGCGTTTGTCAGTGATTTCAACATCACCAATCATAATTTTTTTTTAAATCAGTGTTAGTCTCTTTGAATGAAGTATTACTCAAAATATGGAGAAGGCCTATCTGTATAGCATTTAAGATAGAGTATTTTTTAGGTGTAACATATAAATGAAAATTTCGGATGAATTCTAAATATGTAAAAAAAACGTTGTTCAACTGACCTACTAACAGAATTCCTTTTTCAAACAATTGCCAATAAAACAGGGATTTATTCTTATAAAGAATGTCTTTGTTGTTCCCAATATACTGTCTATGGGGGCTGAAGTTATGCTTATAAATTAGTAACCAAGATAAAAGAGCTTGTTTGTGGAAGTCAGCTAAATTTAAAGGGATTTTACCAATAGAAAAATTACATTTCAACAAAAAATTTATACCACCAAGACAGCTAAGCTGGAAAACAGATGCTTCTAGATGCTGTCTGGGTTTGTTAAAAATTCTGTAATCCATTTGATTTTAAATGTATTGTTAATGGTGTTAAGTCAAAACCTCTAGACCACCTTGTTCCCTACAGCCTGTGATGATTTCTTTCCTAAGATAATGAGGTCTTTTCCTCCAAAAGTAATCAAATAATATTTTATCCATTTCTTTAAAGCCGCAGTGTGTAAGAATTACTCCCATCTAGTAGTGCGCTAACATATTACAAGCAACGAGTAGTGCTCTACTGGAGCCTCACCGTTTAAGAACGTTATTACAACTACGAAAGCCGCGGAGATTCATAAATGTGAAGTTCGAGTGTCGCATCAGGTGACTAGGAACAGAACAATACATAATTATTATTTTTAATGCCAATAAGTTACAAGCGTGACCTCCATATATTTTGTACCAAGCTACTGCTAACAGCTAATGTTATCGTATAAAATCTTTTTTTGTGACTTTCAGACTCAGAGATCATCTGATGAAGGAAGAGGAAGAGGGAGTAAAAGCAGGGGCAGTGGACTGTCGGCACTGCAGGAGGAAGATCCCATGCTGTAACATTACTCTGTGTTTAATAACATGTATTTCAGCGACGTTTTGATAGGATATAATAATTACCTGAGAGATATTTTTGCTGCAGTTCTGGTGATTAAATCATGCTGAGAAACTGGTTTTACTTTGGTCTATTTTGTCTGACTAGAAGGAGGAGAATTACCCCCATCCCCATAAAGTAGTTTCTGGACCACCCTGCCCTGTTTCTAACATGACGCTGTTGTGTTCGTGTTTTAATGATGGATGAGGCTTGCTATTATAATGACGAACTTTAATAACGTGGCTCTTCAGCCAACTCTGTTTCACACCCTGCTACACACTTCTACATTTTCTTCTTCTGCTGCTGCATCATTCTAACAGTATACAAATGGCAGCGGCGACCCCTTGTGGTAACACTGATCATAACAAACGTCAAAATAAGCTTCGCTGTTAGATTGCTTCAACTTACCTATCCAGCAGAAAGCCTGCGACCTCCGCGTTAGCTTTGAAGTCCCTCTCCTTCATAAGCTGCCTTTATCTGTTATCTCGGAGGTAAAACGCACAAGGCTAACAAGTTTGTCCCCTTTTGGCTACTGTATTCAAAGATGGCGATGCAACATGGCAGCCTCCAGTTGGGTGCGCCGCCACCTATGTATTTATAAAAATTTAATTCTAAGCTACGAGAACGATTTAATTTGGATGGGACTGTGATTAGACTTTGGTGAAATACGTATTTATGAAAGCAATTCTTGATTTTTGCTAAGAAAATACCAAAAAAGCTACACACTGTACCTTTAAATGAACTTCTACTTATATAGCATATTTTCCAGTCAGCTTGACCACTCAAAATGCTGACACATTCACACACACACACACACACTTGAAGCCCGATAGAAACATCGGGAGGCAATGCAGGGTTCAGTGTCTTGCCCAATGCCTGGAATCGAGCCACTGATCCTCCAGTTGGAAGACAACTGCTCGTTCTCCTGAGCTACAGCCAACTTTGGTTTTTGAAATTCCAACTTTATTCATGTAATACTACAACTTTTTTCTTGTAATATTAAGACTTTTTTTTCGTAATATTACGACTTTGTTCTTGAAGCCAGTGAAATTAAATAACTTTCCTAATGTGACCCTAATACTCCATCGTGCTATGAATCGTGTACCATTAAAAAGGCCTTAATTTCTCTTTAAAATTATGTTACATTTGTAAGTAAAATATTTTTGTGGAAGCAGCAGCAGCTGAGAATTTGGGTTGTGAGCATGGATCCTGCTAGAGTTGTCAGTTGGATCATAGTGTCAAAGTGTGGAGACGATACAGAGAACAATATGTTGATCGCGGCATTGATCAACATATTGGAATGTTTGGAAGCAGTGTGATGGAGTGGCATCTCCCTTACTGGAAAAACAAGGCTTGTCATCCTTGGAGGTGATCTAACTGCGGAGATATATGGAGATGAAATTCTGTAACCAGTGGCAATTCCATATCTCAAAGTTTGGAACTGAACTCTATTCTCCAAGAGGAAAAAGCTCATTCCCTTGAGTGTGATTGATCCAACACTACCTCCAGAATATGGGGCTTCAGTAGATAGGATGGTCTGTCTTTAGTCCTGACCTCAACCCCACTGAACACTTGTGGGGGTGCTATGTGTGCATACATAAATTGCTATCATGTCTTCTTCAGACTTCAGACTTCACTCCAATAAACAACACCAAACGAGAGTCGATTGCAGAATAAGCTGTTTGGCATTGGCAGAGAAAATTTTAATGAGCACAACCCACATAATCAACTCTGTTGTTTATTCCTTATTTCGGCAATTTCTTCATAAATGTGGCTCCATTTAAAAGGAAAACAAAGCAGACTTTTCTACTGTATAAGATTTATTGCCAAGAACCATTGTTACGACTAACAAATAATCAAACATTAATTTCCTTATTTTATGTGCTTAGTTTAATTTGTACAATTCCTAATTAGCTAAGCTCATCATAAAGAGTGAAAGGAGGATAAGCTAGCTTGGTAACCAAATTCTACCAGCCCCCCAAAAGTTCACGGATGGCACTAAGATTGGTTCATTTAATGAACCTTTCCTGGCAGCAATGAAAGAACAAATCTGCTTCCTTATGACACAGAGGAAACAGGCTGGGAGCCTTCTTACGCTAAAATGAGCTAAGCTATTGTAAACTAAGCTAAGCTAATCTAAACTAACCAGCTGCAAACAGCTTGCTTTACGACAGAACAGTACCAATGTTCTCATAAAATTTTTCCCAGTAAGACAAATTACATTTACTTTGTACACCTAGTTCAACAATGAACCTTATTTTTATTATATTATTTTAAATAACATTTATAATTGATGTTGTGTATTTTAATAACAGAACAGTCTCCACCCTGGTAATAATTTCTTCCTGTTACATGATTGATTGACTCAGCCTGAGCAATTAAATGTCAAATTCAATGTCGAGAAGTGGTTTTCAGATCTTGAATCGCATATTAATCATAATATTTATACTCTTGCTTTTGCAGAAAATCCTTGATACTTAAGAAAAGATTGTGTTTTTGCTCGCTGAGAAAGTCTTGTTTATTTAAATTCAAACTGTATGGTGCTGTAGATAAGAGAAAAAGATTGCTGAGTGTTTTTAAATGACTTGCGGTCACCTACCTCTTCTGCAATCTCCCACTTCTGCAACAACCTGTTATTACAGAGAGATTACATTGGTACATACAACTACAATTAGGAAATTGTTTGCCTCTGCAAAAGATGATGGCATTATTTGAGTTGGTTATAGTTTTAGGTTTAATCTGAAGGGAAAGCAGATTTCACAATACTGTTTCACAAGACATATACGTTTCCATTCCATATTGAGTTTAAAACTTCTATTTTTAAAGATATTTTAAAGTAGAAGTTTTAATATTGTGAAGTAACCAGGATTTGATGGAAGAGGTGCTTCGATTTCACAGATGAGCTATAATATCTTAAACGCTGAGTAAGCTGTTTAACTAGCCTTCAGTGTAGTAATAAATTAGGTTAAATGGGGGAGATTTGCTGCACACCTAAGTGAATACACACAGATGTGTGTGTGTGTGTTCATGTTTTTGTTGCTGCAGATCTACCTGCTTCTATTTCTCATAAGGGTTCTATCCAACCTTTTTCATTTTATGTGCTATTTACCTTAGCCCCCCCCAATGCTCCTTCAGGTGCCAAATACAACAAACAGACCTGCAGGGCATGCAACCTAACCTGCGAGGAATTTTTCTTGCACTCTTTCATAAATGCACAGAATCAGATAACGTGTGCAAACAGACAGCACAAACAAGTGATCACAGAGAGTGGTTGTGTTTATAAAAGGCTTACGTGTGCCGCGATGGTATGAGAGTACAGGATGGAAAAGCTCTGTCATGTGTAGTCTGCCATTGAGGAATTTCCTCAACCGAGATCTGACTATGGTTGTTATGCATGACCACAAACAGACTTACTGCAACAATCTGCACTGCATCTGTAAATCAGTCAGATATTCAACTCTTGCTTCTGGTTTTTGTATACTTTTTTCTCTCCCTCTACCCTTAAGTAACCTGTAAATCTCTCCTCTGTGTATTATCTTTCACTCTCTGCTCCCATTCCCAACATTAAAAAGAAACAAACAAACAAAGCTGTCCCATTCACTGCTGCTGGTCTGCAACATTTTCTCTTGGCTCTGGTTCTGCTAATTATCCAAAGCCAGATTCCAAGTCTTGGACTGTATTTGCTCTTATTGGGATTCTAAACTTAAACTTCAGCTGCACTTCAAGCAGACCACAACTATATATATGTATGTATATATATATGTATGTATATA
>JBAMHW010000023.1:5043647-5093939 GCA_037177495.1 Rhadinocentrus ornatus | reverse complement strand
GACCACAGCCAACAAGCCACCGCCGATCCCAGGAGGCACCCAACCGCCACACACCCAGGGGGGAAGGAGAGGAGCGGTAGGGGAATAGCGGCCAAGCCCAGACCCACGGCGCACCACCCCTAGGCCCCCCCAGGCCTCCCCCACATGCTCATGCATACACACACAGACCCATACACACATATACACACATCATACAAGCAAAACACACACACACAATATGCAAACGTCCCTGTCTCACACCCCAGCACCTCCCCCTACCAATTCCCTGAACCCCACTCGTCCCCCCTTCAGACCCCTACACCCCTCCTGTCTCAAATCAAGAATAGACCTATGGCTAATATCATCTTGAAGTATCATTTATATTTCAGAAGCATCTCATTGTCATGTGCCATTGTCTGACCATAAAATGATTCTTTTAAATTTAAAAAGTTCAAAAGGAAAGAACCAAATTAGAGGATACTGGAAACTAAATAACTCTTTATTAGATGACAAAGAATTTCAAAGATCAGTAGAAGTCCTTTCCCAAGATATATTCAGCAAAAATAATATGAACCCAACTCAGAAATGGGAATATTTCAAATCAAAATTAGAGAAATGGCAATAAAAAGAAGCAAAGCTATTAAAAAAAGAAATTAAAAAAAAGAAATTAATCTTATGTCAGATATACAAACCTTGAAATCTAAAAAAACTTATCTGAAAATGAAGTAACTCATCTCAAAAGCCTAAATGACAAACTTGACAAAATATATATAAACTTGGCTAAGGTGCCTTTGTTAGGTCCAGGGCTAAATGGTTGGTGGAAGGTGAAAGCAACTCCAACTACTTTTTTGGTCTAGAAAAAAGAAATGCCAAAATTAATAATGTACAATCCCTAAACATAAATGATAACATTACCTCGGACTTTAAAACCATCTCTAATTCTGTCACATCTTTTTACAGCAGGTTGTATACTTCTGAATTTAACCAAACAGAATGTTCCAAATTCATAGAGCATATAAAACAATATATTTCACCAATTTCAGACTAATTTTAAAATTCTTTGCGAAAAATGATGTTCCTCAGAAGTAGAAAATGCCATACATTCAATGAAACTAAAAAAAACTCTCCTGGAGGAGACGGCCTCACTGTAGAGTTCTACCTCTGTTTCTGGAAGCTCTCAAAATATAACTTATTAAATATGTACAATGAATGTCTAAAAAATGAAGAGATGCCAACAACTATGAAACAAGGCTTAATAATGCTGCTACCCATTGCTATACATTGAAAATTGGAGGCCTATATCTCTACTTAACATTGACTACAAAATTTTTGCACAAATTTATGCTAAGAGACTAAAAAAGAATTTAGAAGAAATAATTAGTAAACACCAAGATGGATTTATGGCTAAAAGACATATTAGCTCCAACATTAGACTAATTCTAGACTTAATAGATTATTCATACTATATTCAATGTGACGCTCTTCTTGTTTTTCTTGATTTCTCCAAAGCTTTTGATTCAATCGAGCACACATTAACATTAAAAACTCTCCAATTATTTGGTTTTGGACCTAAATTCATTAACGTCGTAAATATGCTTTACAAAGACATTAACAGCTCTGTTATCTTATATCCTAATACTTCCGGAAGATTTTCTATTTCAAGAGGAGTTCATCAAGGCTGCCCTATTTCATGTTACTTATTCCGTCTAGTTGCTGAGTTACTATCATTAAATATTCTACATAACCCAGAAATTCATGGCATCTCCATCTTTGATAAAAATTTTAAAATAACTCAGTTGGAAGATGACACAGTACTTTAAAAAAAAAAAAAAAACAGGGAATAAATATCAATACGCCCTTCAGACAATAGAGAAATTGGCATCAGGACTTTAATTAAACATTAAAAAAAGTGAAATTCTCTGTTTATATGCATCTACAGAAACATCTATATCTAGTATCCCTGTTAAAAACAGTATTAAATATCTAGGCATTCATATCACGAAGAATCAAACAGTCAGACAACAACAAAACTTTACTCCTAAGATTAAAAAAAACCTCAAACGTTACTCAATTTATGGTTACAAAGAGATCTTTCCATATTTGGGAGAATACTTTTAACTAAAGCTGAGGGTGTCTCGAGATTTGTATATCCTGCCTTATCTCTTTTTGTTAGTGATGATTCTTGCAAAGAAAATAACATTATATGCACAAAATTTGTATGGAAAAACAAACATCACTACCTCAAGAAAACTGTTTGAAATTTGGAGAGAAGTGAAGCAGGGCTTGAAACCCTAGACTTTTTTCACCTTAATTATACATTTAAAATTAGATTGCTAAAAAATATTCTAAAAAAACCTGAAGCTTTATGGAATTTTGTTTCCAAATTACATATTCAACCAATTAGGAGGGTTAGAGTTCTTAATGCGCTGCAATTATAAAGTTTCTAAACTTCCTATTAAGTTATCCAAATTTCACCAACAGGCTTTAATGGCCTGGAAACTATGTTACGTGCACAACTTCTCTCCTCATAAATACATCATTTGGAATAATGCAGATATTACTGTAACAAACAAAAGCTTATACAAAGAAAATTGGATCAATCATAATATAATTAAAATTAATAACATCTTTGACAAAGGATCCTTATATACCTATGAAAATTTCTTAACAGAAAAATGTTTTCCTATCCAATACAAAGAATTTATCTCAATAATAAATGCTATCCCTACAGGAGTAATTGAATTAATGAAAGGTAATATAAGCAATCAACCCACAACTTTAAAAGTAAATGATCTAAAACTTGGTAAATTCAATATTACAAGTAATAATTGTACAAATAAGCTTATCAGAGAAGAACTAAGAAACAAAAACAAAATTATTCCTAAAGGAAAACCTTACTAGAACTCACAATTTCACAACTTTAACTGGAAGAAAACATGGCTAAGCTCCTTCCAATTTTTCATCTCAAATAAAATAAAGGAAGTGCACTTTTACATAATATATACCCTTCATCTCCAAATTTATTAATATTGATCCTACTTGCTCATTTTGTAATGTGGAGCCTGAAACTGTCTAACATTTATTTTGTCTTTGTTCATATTCGAGCATGTTTTGAAGGGAGATTAAAAATTTTATTTTGATTAAAAGTGGTAACACCATACAAATCCGAACATACATATCTTTATGGCTGACCTAAATTCCTATCTACTTACCTTAAATGCTACTTCTAACACAAAAAGTGTGTTCACTCATTTAACTTTCAAAGAAAAATTTCTGCCTTTTTAAGAATTATTTGTATTTCTTGCTTTGAGTTACAAAACTGCCCTTTGTAACAAGTACTTAATATCCTCTTGATTTATATTTATATAGCCTGTTTATTTTGATGTTCTTGGAGTGCTGTTGTTTATGTATAGAATGTCTGTATGTTGCCTATTGTTAAATAAATAAAGACGGATCTGCATCACCCTCAGCAGTATAATTGCTTCTGAGAAACACACCTGTCAAGTACCCCTTTTTGGCCAAGGAAACTCCCGTTTTTTTTACCCTACTTTCCCGTGTTATTATTTTCCCATAAATCTCCCATAAATTTTTGACACAAGGAGACAAACCTGGGTCCTTTTGTATGCTAACATGATATTAAGCCATATTCTAACATCAGACAAAATATAAGGTAGCTAGTCCAGTTTTGGAGAGCTGGTTAACAAAGATGTCCCCCTGTTTTAGTGTTTTGTTTCCATTTTTAGGCAGCAATCAGAAATTACAGCCAAAAGCTTTAAATTATTTTAAATGACTTGGAAACAGTGCCTGTATCAACATATTTACATGGACTGCTGTGAGATCACATAAAATAATTAGGGCTGACAAAATAACTCGTTAACGGCAGTAACTAATTTGGGTAATTAATTGCGTTTTTAATTTTAAGGCAGTTAACGCAGCATGACGAGACCCATACATCCATCATTTTTCTGTTATGATGGCGGGACGTGGAGAGGCAAGATGAAAAAGATGAGCTACACTCGCACTTTTCCCACATATTTTTTATTCTTTTTTAAACTTATCCTGCATTTTCCACCAACGTGTCTGCTCTAGTGGCTCTCTGGTAGTCTCTATTGGTGCAGCTGCTTCCTCCCTCTCCTCTTATGTTGTTCCGTGAATCATGGCGGCTGTCTGTGATCAGCTGATAGGCTTTTCTCTCTTGTTGCGTTTGTTTATCGTTCAGCTGAGAAGGAGGAAACTAGCGATTCATGGTTCACACCGTCACTTATTCACCCCAAAGTTTTTGGTAGGACCTTTTGTAACACAGTAATTGGGTGGTGGTAGACAGGGTTATACTTTAGCTATGCAGGGGTGGGTCTAGAAAAATGGGGGGGCAAGGCAGTAGCACTGACCAGGAAAAGAGGGACAGAAATAGGACCTTTTTTTTAGTCTAGATTTTATTAGATATTAAACTGATTTTTACAACTAAAGTGATCATCTAATGTAAAAATGTAAAGAAAAACTTGTAAAACAACAGCTAATGATGTATTTTATCAACAGTTGACATTTTATCACTGCTGAACTAACACTCACACTTCAATGATAAAAGGAGAAACCTGTTTTTATCCAGATCATCAGTTTTATCAGTTCTTCATCAATGTTGGCTGTTTAACTTCAGTCGTCACATCTGCTGGTTTTATGAAAGAAGTTATCACCATGGAGACGGTTGGTTAGATGATGATTTATGAATTCTGCATTATGATCTAGAACATGGTAGAGATGATTTAGAACAACATATAGACATACATTACATGCTGCATTTACTGACCATTGGACATTTGAAGTTTACCCAAGGGAAGGTCGGTTAACACTAAATATTTGTAGCACTGGCTCTTTCTGTTGATACAATACAGTAAAAACAGAAAAATTTTAGGTATAGTCGCGAATGGTGATTAATCATGATTGATTAATCTGAAAGCTGCGATTAATCCTATTTAGAATTTTAATCATTTGACATTTGAAATAAACTACGTGGAAAAATCGGAGCTGTGAGCTGCTCATGGTTGTGTGCTTGTTGTTGCTGCTTTAGCTTTACTCTGCCATGAAAAACCGCAATATTGGATTAAATTTCTGTTGCACTTGTAGTTTAATACTCCCATAACTCATACCAGTGTGTGCATTTTTTTTCACCAGTCAGTCCTCATCAATCATTCACCATTACACAGTTATACACCGTTGATGCCAACAAGGAGGATGAAGCATCTTGTCCAAGGTTAAAATGACTGACTAGAATTGAACTACCGACCTTCCTCTTATTAGCCAATCTGCTCTACCACCTGAGTCACCCCAAACTAGACCATAAAGTAGATATAGTTCTGCTCTGTTGCTGTAAAAGTTTTATATCATGACGATTTGGCAACACAGTTGTAGTCTGAGCTCTGTGTTTTTTATTTGTTTATTTTTTTATTTATTTGCTATTTAACATTTTTGGCACTGCTGTGAAAGTATTTAAAATCAGCCTTAAGCTAGCTACAGACATGAAGATCATCGGGTTGTTTTTGTCCCGATTTTGCCCCTTCTTGACCAAGGAGAGCAAACGCCTGATTATCTTAAGTTTTTTAAGAGTTTCCTATAAAATGATCATTTAGTCTGAGGTGTGTTAAACCATTTGTTTAGAGCCGACAACTCCTGAGTTGTGACAGTGTGGATGGTGACGTGGCACGGAAAGCAGCCACACCAGAGAGCGCCCAGTAATATGTGCTTATCATGTGCATTCAGATAAAAGTCTGTCTATGGGGGCTGAGGACTGCTACCTCTGTGAAGGTATAAAATTATTTAAAACACCTTTTATTGACCTTAGCCCTTTTTAAGGCTAAAATATGTCACCTAAAAATGTGTTTGGCCCCCAGATCTCACAATGGAAATGCAGTTGTTTAAATAAAAGTAAATATTTGCGTCTGCCACTAAAAAGATCAATGATGAAAAAATTAACATGAGAGTAAAACTTAATGAAACATTATAAAATCTAGGTTAAGAATATTATGAGGTCAGAGGCCAACCCTGCTGCTGTAAAAGATCACAGGAGGAAGATATCAGGTGAGAATGGAAAGTGTTGCATTTAAAAAGTAGGCTCTGTTGTCCGTGACCTGCTCTTTAACGCAACACTAATTATTGCGGCGCATCTTTTAACTTTAATTAAACGCCACGACAGGCTAACACTTGAGAATTTATTCCAAATGCATCACGCTAAACCATGCACTTGTCAGATGTTTTATTATGGACAATAACATTAGCGATGATAACAAAACCAATAATAAACACCTAAATATAGACACCTCAAGCTCACCCTGTCTCCATGTAGAGGCCCCAAACCAGCACAGGTGAGCACACTCATTATTAACTTAAAACACACCAACAGAGCCACCCACAATTACCAGTGATTTCACTACGCATGTGCACACTACTTCAAGTGAGAAATAAATTACCCAGCATATGGCTCCTGCACTAATACCTCCATCTGACCTCATATTCACCAAACCAGACAGTCTGAGCTCCATGCTCCCGTTCATACATGTTATGACATGGATGTGGTTCAGAGAGAAGACTATTACCAGTCAAGGTTGAAAGTTTCCTTACTGGAGCGTTGATCCAGATCATGGCTGCTGACAGTCCAGAGTGTCATCACATATGATGATTTATTCCTGTCTAGACATTTCCATTTTTTAATGTGTTTTTATTTGTTAAGAATAACCACTCATGCTTTCTTTGAGCTTTAGGTGTAGCAGGGAACTAACGTCCATTCATCCCTCTGATCATATGTAATGTACACATGAAGAGTTTTCTAGTTCGGGCAGACTCCCAGAAACCCACGATGAGGATCATGTTTGTTTAAGTCATAATTGGCTTACGTGTGCAGAAATTTGACAATCTTTAAATGTTCCCTTCCAAGCCAAATATATGATGCACACGCACATACACTCACTGCACAATGCAGCTCTTAAGTCTTGTCTCAGTTTTCTATCACAGTGCCATGTTTTAATGCTGTGTCCTTTCCTTAATCTAATTAGTATAATAAGTATTAATGAGCTTTACACAGACAGAAGCTGCAAAAGGTAACATACTGACCTGTAAATGAGTTTGAGGTTTTATTATTTATTATTAAATAAATGGGTAAAAAAGGCTAAAAATCCATAAAGATCAGGGATTATTCAGCTTTGTTATTTCATTATTATCTTGTTATCACATAATTATAAAAGGATTTATCATTACATTATTATTTTAGTATTGCTATTAGGTTTTTTTTTCTTCTATTTCTTTCCTTTTAAAGATGACCACTTTATAATGTGTGTTTGTTTTTTACTGACACTAATATAAACAAGTAGATTCTTACTGTAATGGCCCAAATTACACCATTACATCACAGTGTGTACTGTACATATGCAGTGTGTATTAAAGAGGCCAGGTCCTCCCAGGTTGCTGTTAAAGAGGCTTAGTCATTCTCCTGGCCTCCTTTAGACCCAGGTGTCCATTAACGGCCTTTAAAGCCACAGCTGACACATACACAGGATATGATCAAGCCTAAACCCACATAAGTTCAAAGAATCTGGCTCGGTTTGTTCCTTGTCTTGAAAGGAAAACTCTACAAACTGAAATGGCTTAATAATGTGAATAAAGCAGCTTCTGCTGCTTATTCTATGACCCATTCATGGTTCACTGTTGGCATCCCAGGTCATCACACCACCACTTTGGTGCAAACTGGAATGACTCCGTGACCTATTTAACCAGGTTTAGGATAAACTGTGTAACTGTAATGAAATTAAAATCCTCATTACACCTAAAATAACATTTAAAGTTATGCATTTGTATGAATCCTCACTATCCAGTTTAGTAGGTCCACCATGCTAGTACCTTTTATCTTTAGAACTGTCCTAACTCTTGGTGGCATAGATTCAACAAGGTGTTGGAAATATTTCTCAGAGATTTTGCTCCATATCGACATGACCGCATCGCAAAGTTGCTGCAAGTATGTCGGCTGCATCCATGATGAAAATCTCCCATTCCACCACCAAAGCTGCTCTGTTGGATTGACATCTGGTGACTGTGGAGGCCGTTGGAGTCCAGTGAACTCATTGTTACATTCAAGACACCATTGGAGACAATCTGAGCTTTGTGACATGGTGGACATGGTCAGCAACGATACTCAGGTAGAATGTGGTGCTTAAACCAGGCCATGTTGGTACTAAGGGGTCCAAAGTGGGCCAAGACAATATCCCCCTTCCCATTACATCAGCAACCCAAACCACTGATACAGGGCAGGATGGATTCATGCTTTCATGTTGTTTGTACCAAAATGTCAACCATCTGAATGTGGAGCTGGAACGAAGACTCATCAGATCAGGTAACATTTCTCCATCTTTTATTGTCCAATTTTGGTGAGTCTGTGTGAATTGTAGCCTCAGTTTCCTGTTCTTAGCTGACAGGAGGTACCCGGTGTGGTCTTCTGCTGCTGTAGCCCATCTGCTTCAAGGTTGGATGTGTTGTGTTCAGAGATGCTGTTCTGCATACCTTGGTTGTAATCAGTGGCTGTTTAAGTAATTGTTGTCTTTCTGTCATCTCCAACTAGTCTGCCCATTCTCGTCCGACACCAGCAAGACATTTTGGTCCAGACAGCTGCTGCTCACTGGATATTTTCATCTGTAAACCCTAGAGATGGTTGTGTGTGAAAATCCCAGTAGATCAGCAGTTTCTGTAATACTCAGACAACCATGCCACGTTCAAAGTCACTTACATGCTCCTATTAAATTCTGATCCTCAGTTTGAACTTCAGCAAGTCATCTTCCCCATGTCTACATGACTAAATACACTGAGTTGCTGCAGTGTAATTGGCTAATAAGATATTTATTTTAACAAGCAACTGAACAGGTGTACCTACTAAAGTAACCAGTGGGTGTAGCTGTCAAAGGGTCACCTACTGCAAACAAGCAGAAAACATTTGTAAAGACTGAAAACATCCAAGATTTTGCTGTGAAATTTGCACAAATTGACCAAACCTTTTGATACAAGAGGAATTAATTTGCGTGTTGGACTGAAATGGGACCAAAGTGGCTGACTGAGCAGACATGATGGTTTTAAGGTTATGTCTTACATTTCAATCTCTGGAAAATAACATAGCAGGGATGAATATGCTGCTGTTGTAATAACGTCATATTTGTAGCCGTGACTTACAAAACTAAAGTAAATGTCTGGAGTATATAAGAGTGTTACAGTAGTTTTGATAAAGGAATCAATCACAGCTTTAATCTCTTGTGATGTACAACCTACACAGAGCAGAGAGATCTGAATGTTCTTCTTGTCATGATTATAAACCCAAGCATTAGGAGCTTTACAGACGGAGCCAAGCATGCCAAATGCAACACAGGACAAGAGAGATAATCAGTTATTAATCACCAACAGCAACAACAACATTAACTCTATCATTGTGTCTGAGCTCTCCAGCAGTAAAATCCAATCTGAAGTTTATTCTAGTCCCGTGTCTTCCTCATACGCTTTCATCATTAACTATAATGTCCGAGTCTTTTTGCTCCATTTTTTTCTTTTTTTAAAGCTTTTTTTTCTCATGGTAACTGTGTCTCTATTTTCTTCTTGAACTTTTTTATTGGCAAAATGTGTTTTTGTTGCATGGTATTATCTTTAAAAGGAAAACATTGTGGTGATGGGCTGGAAACCAAAGTTTTGGTTTAGCTCAGCTTGTCCACAGACGTTCCAGGCCCGGAATCAAATTTACTTAACAAAGATTAATATACTTCAAAAACTAGTCAGAAACACTAAAAATAAAAAGCCTTCTAGGGAGAAGATTGTCAGATAATCTAAGTGTGCTGTTTGTGTGCACAATCTGCAGATTTGGCTTGCAGAGGCTTATTGTGCTGATGCTAATTTCATTAACACAACTTTTTACATGTTCGCATATAAATATACAGCTAATCGCTGACTATACTGAAGAATAAAGGTGTTACGATGTGTTATTTAGCTTTTGCAATCAGTTTAATGAAAGTTTTTTTTTGTCAGCCTTCTGATTGGCCAGCATAGCCTGAAGGGAGGGGCTAGATTGCCATTTTTTGGCCTGTTTTCATGTTTCATGATTGTTTCATACAAATGCCATAACAGATGTCAAATTTCCTTTTTGCAAACATTCAAATACACGTGGACATTACCTAAATTCAATTCAATTCAGCTTTATTTGTATAGCACCAGTTCACAACAATGTAATCTCTGGGCACTTTACAGACAAATCACTTCAAGCCAACTTATAATAAATAGCCTAGTTAAAGACTGTGGGCCTCATTAATGCACCCGTTCTTGTCCTATTTCAGGTCTGCAATAATAATAATAAGCTTACTGACTTTGCAGTAGCAAAACCTTTACTACCCACTCCCATTTGGATATGTCACTATTTTAATCGGGATTCTGTTACTCAATACAAAACATGGTGTTTCTTGTTTTATTCACTTGTTAGAATCAAGTGTGAAAAAATGTGTATTTCACACAGCCCTGCTTTGGTTTCCAAACTTAAACAAATAAAGTGTGAATGTAAAAGTGAACAGCCAGTGCAAACAAATGAGATGAGGAACAAAAATTAAATAAAGAGTAAAGTTATAGTCTTGGTGAGGCGTTGCAGAACGGATTTGGTTCCTCCCAGAACTGGAAAGAATCAAAAGAAAGCAAAACAAACCAGGAAGTCAGGAGGTTTACATGATGCTGTACTTGGCCAGGTCACTGAGCTCCGTGAAAAATCAAAAATCTATAATATTAATCTGTAATGTGGCCGTCGTGGCTGACTTTGGAGATCCAAAGACTTTTTCTCCAACAGAACCATGAAGACCACATCAGTAAGTCTGAGTGTGTCGGCATGGAATTTGCTTCATACATTCATATCACACTCAAAATAAATCATAGTGATTGTGTTGACATCTTTACTTTTCTCCAGTCATCTGGTCAAACTTCTTTTAGTTTCTGCTGTGCTTTAGTACTAAATCATCTACAGCCACTTTGAGCTTCATGACTCCATGACTTCTTTAGTCAGGTTTAAGATAAACTGTGTAACTGTAATGAAATGAAAATCCTCATTACACCTAAAATGACATCACAAGTTATGCATTTGTATAAATCCTCACTGTCCAGTTTAGTAGGTCCACCTTGCTAGTACCTGTTATCTTCTATTATATCTGTTATCTACCTGTTATGTTTCATGCTTAGTATCTTCTTTGAAACTTAAAATAAGATAAAGAGTAATTAAATAATAATAAAACCCTCTTTATCTAGATTATCCAATTCCCTTGCATCGTCTCTAATCAGGGTAAATATCTCAGATTTCAGATTTCTCTTCATTGGCTCCCTGTAAGAATCCAGAGGAGAAGCTTATATTTTATATCCATCATATCTTAAAGACATCATAGCTTTGCTTTATCCCAGCAGTCAGAGCACTTTGCTCCCAGGCTGCATGTTTACTTATGGTTTCTAAATGAAGAGAGTAACAGAGCCTTCAGCGATCTTTTGCTGTAGAATCACCCTCCTGTTTGGCTTCAGGAGGGACACATCCTCGGTACTTTCAAGCTTAGGCTTTAAACTTTCCATTTCGATCAAGCTTACTAGTTGCTCCTGAGCCATAGTTGTTCTGCCAGCGGACCCCCCATTGTTACTGTGAATACTTCTCCTCTATTCTAGTCTCTTTATAAGTTGCATTTTGGCCATTTTCATGCAATGAAATACAAATATTTTCAGTAAGCAGACAGAAAGAAAAAATACTGATTATTAAGAAGCATGAGGTCAAAGGTAAACAAGCCCTTTTCCTCTCCAAGCAGCAACCAGCTGCTTTTCTGGATCTTCTTTACAAGCAACTGGCATTATTGGCTCTTTTATTATTCTAACATCGGTCCTGCCAGCATGCCTGTTTCTCATACCAAGTGTGCAAAAAACCCAAATTGTGAAGCCTAGACAGACATTTAACCCATACTAAGTTACAAGAAATACCTGGAAAATTATGTGTGAATGAAGATAAAAGTAAACAAAGTACGTCCTGATTTTTCAGGTCAGGCATAAAATCCAATTCCGGTCATAAAAAAAAGGCATTTCCTTTGCTAATTTTTCTAATTTTTTACTTCCTAAATTAGTGTCTAAAAGGGTTAGCTTAAAATGTAAATATCAGCATACAACAATTTGCTGTTGTAGTTTATGATGAAATCTTGCAACATGCCATTTCTACAAGGTAAGCTGCACTTTTGTTTTTTTGTGTTTAAAAAATAAGACCCAACACCTCACATGTGAACACAGCGACTCACATGGACATGAAACGCGACCAGTAGACTCTCTCAGTACAGCTAAATGCGGCAGTGCTGAGATTTAAAGGGATAAGCCGGTTAAAATCTTTCCAGAGTGATCTTTCACATAGTCTAATGCGTTGCCTGCTCTCCTTCTGTAACATGGCAGGGCGGGAGGGCAACGGTGGGATGATGGTAACAAGGGCACTGATGAAAGGGGAGGGAGGCAGAGGAAGCTGGTTTGGCTGACCTTTACCAGTGACCATGTGACTGGAAAAGAAGAGGAGGTGGGGATTAGAGATGGAGGTATAAAAGCAGAACGTGGGCAAACTGAAGAAGAAGACACAAGAAGCTCTAAGAAGAAGCCTCGTGGGAAAACAGGTAGGAAACAATTCTTCTGCTGACTGGACTAGCATTGATTGAAGAAGCTTGACTTTTTATCTATTACTAGGTGCAATAGCTACTGTTAAAAAAAGCTCATGTTTACAGTGGGGTATAAACCAGTAACAGTGATAGCTTTGGATAAATTGCAAAAAAATAGAAAGAATTTGGGTAAAGATGGTTTTTGTTCAGCAATTGTGTGTTTAACTGCAACTAGTGCTGCGACCAAAACAAGAAGTCACCAACTCTGGACCTCTTGAGCCACTATCCAGCAGGTTTTAGAGAATTTCCTGTTGCAACACACCTGATTCATATCAAATGGTTCTCTAACAGCTTATTGTCAAGTCCTGCACAAAGCTCTTGGTGACCCATTCATTTTAGTCAGGTGTGTTGCAGCAGGGAAACATCTAAAACCTGCAGGACATTGGCCCAAGAGGTCCAGATTGGTGATCCATGCTATACACTGATGCAAGGAACAGCTTTATGAATGAATGAAGGACAAAAAATCTGTCAATCAACTTAAAAAATAAAACAAGTCCTGGTAGAATAGAGAAAAGGAGTTTGGGAATTATAATAGTATCATTAAACCAGCATCACATGAGAAGCAGGCGATGATCTTGAATCAAGAATAAAACCTTAGCTAATGAGGAAATGCAAATGCTCAAAAAGGCGTGGCTAAAAAGCCAAAGAGGGGGCACATGTGCATGGATTGTCCAGTGCTTAGAGAAAAGCTGATTGACTGTGGGAGCAACAGTTAAGACAGACAGATGGCTAATAAGTTGTTGAGCAGCATCCCTACAGTGCAGCCTGCCAGAGGAATCATGTACTCAGGAAAGACTCTAGCGGCCCAGATTTGCTGGTGCTGATGCAGGAGCTGCATATGTTTACGAGTTACATAAAGGACCGAAGCAGGGTTTTTCACAAAGTAGCCTAACAGGATTAGCAGTGTCAGCAGTCAGAGGAAGGGGGGTGAGATGTAGAGCTTCGGCTGGATACTGCTAAAGATCTGGTTTATCGTGATAAGTGGAACAGACAGGGATTATTTTTTTGTTTTTCTTGAGATTGGCAGGACCATGTATTAACACTTACTGACTAATGCAGACTCAGTTGCTTAGCAAAAGACTAACAATGACAAAACAAAACAACAAAAAAAAGTAGATTTAACTGATTAACTGACCTTAGTCCTGAATAATCCAGAAAATTTTGAGTTTGGTATCTTAGCTGCATATATATATCCACCCCTGGTTGGAGCTGGAGAGCTAATGGAAAAGTTAGAGGTCAAGAATGAAGGTTGTTTTCTTGCTGCACGTGTGAAAGGGCAATTAGTCAGTCGAGGATTGCAATGAGATTAAAGCTAATCTGGCTGTTTAACCTAATCTGCATAATCTCCACTGATTGGCATTAAGAGCTGGATGGAAATAGGATTAACGCAGCAAAGTAGAAGGCAGAAGAAGCCACAGGAGGAGGAGGGGAACTTTTTCTTAAGTTTCTTCTGTCTTTTGCAGAAAGTCAGCAGAAATGAACGCAAATCCACCTGCAGGAAGCGCCCTGGCCCCCGGTAGTGCCACTGGCCCCACAACACCCAAGAAGGGTCCACCCAAGTTCAAGCAGAGGCAGACTCGTACATTCAAAAGCAAGGCCCCCAAACCAGGCCAGAAGGGGTAAAAATCCAATTTAAATTTCTGTTTTTGTTTATCTCTGCGATGCACACAGTCGAATCAGCCTCTGATGCCTGCGTTCCCTCTTCTTCCAGCTTCGGTGACGATATCCCTGGCATGGAGGGTCTTGGCACAGACATCACAGTGGTGTGCCCATGGGAAGCCTTCGGTGACATGGAGCTCAGCGACTTGGCCAAATACGGCATCATTTAAATCGCCTGCCTTCCTTGCCTGCCTGCACCTTTCCTCTGTCTGATCCTCTCCTCCTGGCCTTCCGTTTGTCTCAGCTCGGCACTCGTGATAAGCCTGCCGGCAAACTCCTTAATGTCCTCTCGTCTATCTACCTCATGCCTAACTCCACTAAGTGGATTATATTATTTTTATATTATTATTATTATTATTATAATATACTGTTTACAGTATGTATATATACTTGAAATAAGAAGACGAGAAAAAACCTCCACATACCGTTTTCCCTTACCCATCCACCTAAACTAGTACAGATGAACTTTCCCCTCTTCCTCTGGACTTTCCTCTCTTTCTGTGTCCCTTCTCATCCACGGCAACGGATGCAAGCCAAATGCTAGCACAACACTAGCTTGTATTTGCTTCTACCTGTCTGTTAAAATGTAAATATATGTTCTCAGAGCTGTACCTTTTTACCTTGTCTTCCATCTCACCTTTTGTACTTCCCTCCTCTTTATTTTTGCATTGTGTTTTCTACTCCTTGTGGCCGATGCGATTGTAAACACCAGCGGATGCCAGGAGAGTGTGCAACATGCATTAAAAGGTGAAAGCTACAATGCACTTGTAAATGATATGGAGGAGGAACTCCCTTTGATTTCGCGCTCCGTCTCCCTCTCTCCCTGCTGCTATCTGAACCCAGGTCCATCCTAAGAGAAAATAAAGACATATACTGTATGTGTTTTGTGTGTGTAAGCACAATACTACAGAAAATGTACTGTGAATTGGTATTTACTGTAGCTGCAGTAAAGTGTGTTTATTTTCAGTACTCATGGTGTCATTCTTTTTTTATTTGATACACAACCTGCAAACAAGGAAAATAAAAAGAAACATGGTGGTGTAAAGGTATTAAAAATTTGTGTTCAGATTAATTTTTCTACGAATGTAAGGTTAGAAAAACTTTTTTTATTCACGTCTCCTAGCTCATTTAGCATCTGATTACCTAGTCTTTATTAATCACACAATAGCTTTGGCTGCTAACAAGATGTGTTCATTTAAATGATATACACATAGTAAATAACCTTTTAAAAAAAGATTAAAATAAAACAAGATTTTAGGAAAAGAAATCTACAGCTAAAAATACCAAATGCTGAAATGGAGAAATGTCATAATTTTCTCTGCAATTTTTTTTATTTGATTTGCAAAAGTTCATAAAGAAATATGAGCAAGACAACAACTGCAACAAAGTCAGTTTGTGGTTTGACAGAAGATGCAAATATGAACTCAAGTCGTTATTTTAAGCCTAAACAAGGTGCTGCGCTGGCAGGAAAACCAACAAACCCGATGATCAAACAAACTAGAAACAACACTGGAGAAACCCACAAAACAAGTATACACAGCAAGCTATAATGAGGACCTGCCAAACTTTCAGTACGGGGATGGGTAATTAGATGGATGGATGCAGGTGGGTGATAGCAACAAGAGAAAGGTGGTGATACTGGGATCCAAAGAGTAGATGAAGATAACTGAAATGGTAAATGGTCCTTATTTATATAGCGCTTTACTGTAACTAGAATGATACCCAAAGCGCTTTACATCATACATCACATTCACCCATTGATGGCGGTAGCTGCCATCCAAGGTGCTCATCACGACCCATCAGGAGCAATTAGGGGTTCGGTGTCTTGCCCAAGGACACCTCGGCAACCCTACAGGACAACCGCTCTACCTTGCCGAGCTACGAGCTACATATGCCAGGTAAACTCAAACCCACACGCAGCATGACAAACTAAAAAAAACACTAACAAGACAGAACAAGAAGAAACAGAATAAAAAACAAGAAGCTTCAAACCCAAAAACAAAGTCCAAAGAAACAAGCAAACAGCCAATAGCACAACAATCTATGAAGATCTGATGAATTAAAGAATGGTAGGCTTTCAGCATGAAAAAGATTATGTAGGCAAATAGTTCTGCTAGTTAAGAGAACATGTTTCTTAATGTAAATGTGTTATGGACAGAAGTGAATACAATTTTTAGAAAAAGTTTCCTGTGAAATGTGTTTCACACAAAACCACTGAAAATGCTGTGGTAGATGTGTCAGGCCTGCTAGTGCGGCCACACAAATAAGCCAAAAACAGAGTAAGACATGGGGCAGGTGAGTAAACTAATATGATGTGAAAAACATACGAATAAGATGGCAGAGAATTTAGCCAAAAAGATGACATTTGTGTGGATTTTTTTTTATTTTTTTTTTTACAGATTTTACTTTACAAGCCATATCATGTTCAGTAGCTTTTGTTGTAGCTGCTGGCGGAGTTTGCACACATGGGTTATGGGAGAGGTAGTATGATGTCATCGGCTCAGGAAACATGTGCACAGATTGTAAACATTAAAACGAAAATCCGATGCCATAAGTTTGTGTTTTTGGGCTCCCAAAAACCCAGATCCATGTGGACTAATAGTCCAACTGAAAATAAAATGTTAAACTTGTCTCCGTGAGGACATGGAATCAAAATTTTGTGTCACAGCTAATCAACATGGTAAATGCTAACTGGTCCGTACGAACATCAAACATCACATTCACCCATACATTCACGCACTGATGGCGGTAGCTGCCATGCAAGGCGCTCACCACAACCCAACAGGAGCAATTAGGGCTTCAGTGTCTTGCCCAACATGAGCTCGACTTGGCCAAGGATTGCACCTGTAACCCTTGGGTAGACAACTGCTTTACCTTGCCAAGCCACGCCGCCCCACGTAGAAAACCATGAGCTATTACAATGATGTCGAGCATCAGACAGTTTTCAGTTGAGAAGATAAACAACATTTAGAAATTCAGGCGATTTGAGTTGTTTTAAAAAGCAAAAATTTGCTGCTATGTGCCCCATCCTTCTGTTTGAATCCTAGCTTAGCTCCCCATCAAAGATCCTTCCTGATCTTCCAAACTGAGAGCCCTCTGACTGCTGTCTGCTGCAGAGAAATCACTTCCTGTTCAAAAGTGCTTTATAAATTAATCTGGGCAAATACTTGAAGTATACCGTCCACCATTTTTGTGGTGGCACTGGTGTACCATTCAGAAGTAATTATGAAGAGAACCGGCTCATTTCCTCACGGTACTGCTTACTTCTTAACGATGTCAAGGAAATCTAGAAGGACTTGAGCAGTTCTTGGTTGTTCCAGCATCAGTGGAAACCTTCAGTTGGGGAAAAAAATGAATGCGAAGAACACAGACCTTTAATTCACAATGATTGCTCCTGTCTCTCGGTTTATACAGATTTCCGGGGCGGGCAGCAGACAGGGACGTTCGACAGAAGTGGGTCATTAATATTGACTACAGCATCGTAAGTTTGGGTAAAAAGTTGTCAGCCCGACACTAAATTCTGGGTGTCCATGTTGCTTTCAAGCCTAACGTGGCGCAACATGTCATGTTTATTATGTTAGTTAATGCTAATGGAATGAGAGACAAGAGGCCGCCCTGCTTCTGAGATTAAATAATTTGGGAGACGAAATGTTGATGTAAGCACATGGACTGAGCTAATCAGCACCCCTCTTACTCCCCCTCTTTTTCCTGGCTAATACATAAGCCTACCACTGGACCCTGAATACAGGCTTACAGCTGCGGACAAATGCTGATCAGTGCATCAATTAGTGGCACTATAAGAGACTGCTCTATTTGTTTGTAGTGAGAACTGATCCAAGAGCGACCAGGGCAGAGGTGGCAAGATGACTAACTGATAAAGTATAAACCAGACTTTCAGTTATTGGGTGTACCTAGGGATGGTGAAACCAAGGCCTCATGAATCATCAAGCCAACTTTGACCCAAACGTAGGAAAATGGCTTGCTGTTCTGAACCATTTGACCAGGTCCAAGAGCTCCACCTGCTGGCTGTGGGCGTCTGATGCATCAGAAGGAAAGCGTTGACACTTCACATCTGTCATCCCTGTCTCATCTTGCAATAAGTGTTCAATAAACGATACGTATTCTACCATGAATGAATATTTATTTTCTGTCGTAATATAAATAATAAAGAAGGGTTATTAGGTAACATTTGTTTAGGTAACAGAATTATGGTGCAATTTAAAGTAAACCAATCTGTAATGACAGCAGTGGTTTGCTCACAGCGGGAACGGTGACGTATGAGGGAAGAGGTGCTTGTGCAATGGGGATAGTGATTATGTTACTGATTTTATACAGTTGTATCAAAATATATGATAAGACAAATGCTTGTGCAACTTTGTGATGTCAGAGATTTTCATTTAAAAACAGTATTTTTTCAAAAATGTTTGGCTTTAATCTGCTTCTCTTTTGGCACACTACCTCTTAAGCTTTGGAGAAGACCCGCTCGCAAGGCACAGATGTGGCTGGCATGTGCAAATACTGTTTTGCCAGTTCCAGCTCCAGTATTCGAGCGGGTCCTCTCCTTTGGAGAGGCAAGGTTCAGCTAGATAACGTTTGACCTCCACATTGCACCTGCCGTTGCACTCTTGAGTGCTCTGGGTTGCACCTAAACAAGAAATAAATAGGTGATAATAAACCTATTTCAGGAGGAAATTGTCTCTGGGTGTTTGGAGCGCAAATGCCGATGTGTTACCGCTGTACGGTTGTACTTTTTTTGGTGACATGAAGTCAAAGTGTTACCATGCGTAGGAACGTACACGCTTAGGTGGCACTGGTTCTCCCTTCATCGCCCTTTCTCTCTGTCTCACTCACACACCTTTCACTCAGACAGAGTCTACACACAATCTCTTTCAGCCTTTCAAACACTCTCTACACTTATCAGTATTTATATATATATATATATATTTACCTAACTGTATGTATATGCACATTTCTATGTGAAGATGTGTGTGCTGTCTGTATGTGAGTATATATGTAGTATTTCTCCTCTGTGTTTGTCACTTAGTGTGTCTATGTTTTTCAGCTAAATGTGATCTAATGTAAGCTAATGCTAATGTGATGCTTTCCCTAAATCTGTTCTCCAAATGTAATGTAGCACAATTGCTCGCAGAATCTCCTTCTCTCAAAAACCCACAATCTGCTAAGCGTTTGGAACATCTTTTAATTCATTGACAGATTGAAAAGCCCCGCCCCTTCGAAATTCCCGCGGGCTGCTTGACACACGCTGATGACGTAACGAGGCCTCGTTTGGTCTATCACGTGACCAGCTGGACCAGTTTACGGCTCTATACCTGGTGGTCGTGGAACTGTTAAATTGAACTGGTTTTTAATAATAATTGCATGTGTTTTAGGGTTTTTACTGCTGTGGTTTGTGTGAGAGTTCAATGTATAAGTGAGCCACACTCCATTGCAGGTTGCAGTCCGTTGCCATTGTGTGGTGTTAAGGAGGAGACAATAAATGCTTTTTTGGATCAATTAGTTGTTCTGTCTTGCTCTGGCTTAAGGAGGTGCTCTGCCCAAGGTTTGTATTTTCAGGTGAACGTGAGGGGGCCACTGCCCACCTCTCTTTCCCTTACCAGGTGTTACATTACTAAGCGTAGACCTGCCACACACATGGATCCTTAAATCAGACATGTTGGTAACTCTATTCTCCTCACTGTATGTAATTTATTTAGTTTCAGAAGACTAACTTGCCCTAACCACTGATACATGTTAATCCAGATAAATACACACAGGGATGCCTTACCGCATGCAGGCAGGTGATGCTCCCAGTCGCTAATAACTTTGTCACTTTATGAAAGACCTGGGGCCTCATTTATTAAACTGTGTGTAGCAAAGCAAACAGGTGGCGTCTGCGAAACAAAAAGGAAATGCTGCGCACTTCTACTTTCAGATTTATCAAAGCGTGCGCAAGCACGTCATACACCTGTTTCCTTTGATAAATCAGAATCAACTCTAAAGAGGGCGCACGTGAGGGAACGCCTTCCCACGCCCACACGGTGGCTATAAATGGTCAGCGGGATGCCTGTAATGAATATTCATCACATTTCCATGATGGCTCGGGAAGGAAAAAGAGGGAAAAAGTGAAATTTTTCGGGGTGTGAGACAGAGATCCTGATGGACCACGTTGAGAAACGTAAAAATGTTTCATTGGTGACACGCCGTGGACATTACTGGAGTCAGAAAGGCAGAATAGTGGCAGCAGATGGGAAACGCTGTCATCGCTGTGTCAGAAGGCAAGACACGCCAGAGGCATCGGGACTTGCAGCTGGATATCTCAGTTGGTGGAGCATCCGTCTGTCATGCGGGAGACTGAAGTACATATCCCACAAGGGGAAATCGCTTTGGAGAAAAGTCTGCTAAATGACTACTGATGCCGGTAATTTAGTCATTTATTTTAATTTATAAAATATGTACAGATACATCTGAGATTGGTAGCAGTTTATTTAGTATTACATTTATTTATTTTTTCTAGTTGCTGGGTGTTCCAGCTGGGTGGGAGGTGCAGAGGGACACAATCACTGCTATTAGCCAGGTGGACAAGGAGTTGCGGGAAATAAAGACAGGCTGGAGGGAAATTTGGAAAACAATAAAAAAAAGCATTGTGTAAGAATAAATAAAAGCAAATCCACCTCGTGTGTTTTATTAGCGTTGCATCATTTCTAGACCTCCAGCCTCCAGTCTGCGTCCCGCTCTGCTGGAATGAATGACCAAAGCTACTTTACTGACTGCTTCATGCTGGCAGCAGATTGTCCACCTCATGTAGCTGAATGGGTTTTTTTGACATGTAAGTTTTGTTTCACAATGACAGAACATATTGTAGAGGTTGTGGTTCTTATTAATATCTTTCTTCTTCCTGAAAATCCTGTTTTGTTTTTTGTTCCCTGAGCATGTGCGTCTTTATTCATTTCTGCAAACAGCTTTATTATCTAACATGTGTTGTGAAAGGTAATAGTGGATTGTGCACAAATGTCTCACAATTTACATAATTTCCTTGATTTTATTCTGGACCGTTTGTGTCACCGTTTCCCGCTTCTCTAGATTATGTGCGTATGCCTGGGTCAGAGTTGTCGTGAAGATTTTCCCGTCAAGTTTAGTTTTCATTAATCCCAAAAGTTGACTATATTTGGCGTTTTTGTTCCTTTGCAAGCTTGATAAATAAATAAGGCCCCTGGAGTTTGCATGTTGTTGCTCACCGTAAGCTAGGTGATTGATGAAATTATCTTGAATACTGATGAAAAAACCCCAAAAATATTTCATTTATTATGATGACTGGTCTGCAGTGACTGAGTACAACTAATAAACCTAGCTAGCGTAGTAGTACTACAGGAATGTCGAGTGGACTTTTTTCCCCCCGTGTTTCTCCTTTCTCTATTCTGGTTATTGTTGTAACCAAATCCTAACTAACACAAAGAACAAAACAACTTCAAGATTGTCAGATAAGATAAACTATATTGCTAAAAGTACTGGATCACCTCTGATGAACTTAATAGACATCCCATTCCTAATCAAATGAGTCATATATGACGGCCCACCTTTTGCAGCTATAACAGCTTCGAATCTTCTGGGAAGGCTTTCCACAAGGTTTAGGACGGAATTTCTGAAGCGCATTTGTGAGGTCAGTGACTGATGCTGGATGAGAAGGCCTGGCTCTCAGCCTTCGCTCTAATTCATCCCAAAGGTGTTCCATTTGGTGGAGGTCAGGACTCTGTGCAGGCCAGTCAAGTTCATCCTCACCAAACTCGCGCATCCATGTCTTTATGGACCTTGTCATGTTGGAACAGGAAAGTTCACACAAAGTTGGGAGCATGGAATTGTCCAAAATCTCTTGCTATGCTGAAGCAATCAGTTTCTTTTACTGGAACCAAGGGGCCAAGCCAAGCTCCTGAAAAACAATCCCAAACCATAATCTCCTCTCCACCAAGCTTTAAACTTGGCAAAGTGCAGTCAGAAATGTACCGTTCTTCCAGCAACCACCATACCCAGACTCTTCCATCAGATCGCCAGATGAGGCTCGATTCGTCACTCCAGAGAACGCGTGCGTCTCCACTGATCCAGAGTCCAGTGGTGCAGTGCTTTGCATGATGTATGGCTTGGATGCATCTGCTCGCTAATGGAAACCCAATCCATGAAGCAATTGTAGCAGTAGCCCTTCTAGGGGGCTGCAGCGACTGGAGATTAACCGACAGGGCAAGAGGACAATCAGGAGGAGTTGATTGACTGCAGGTTGTGACCATTTAAACCCAGTGTGGGCGACACTGCCAGGAGCTTTGGTTCCCTGGCCTGCTGATGGGATGGACCTTTTTGTTATTTTGTATTGTTTTTATGATTTTAAATTTTGGGTCTGGCATAAAGTGTAATGATGAGAAGCTTGCCATTTTATGTGCTTTGTTTTCATGGATAGCTCTGGCTGCCGTTTTAATTTAGTTGGTTTTATTTCTTATTTTTTAGCATAGATTAGTATTGAAGTTGTTTTGAGTTTTTAACATTGTCCTCTCGTTTTCTAGTGCTGCGGCTGGTGTATCCTCCGTTCACTGGTGCCGTCCAGATACTGGGAGTTAACAGCATGGTGCTTTTGTTTGGAGTTAATGGGATTTATGTTTTGTTTGAATATTTAGGATAACCCCGGTCCCGCCACCGATTTGTTGAGTCCTCAGCAGTAGTGTGACTTTCTATCATCTTGTTCTTCACATCTGTGGACTTGTTGCTTAGGTGGCATCCTATTACAGTACCAAGCTGGAATTCACTGAGCTCCTGAGAGGGACCCATTCCTTACAAATGTTTGTAGAAACAGCCTGCATGCCTTGGTACATGATTTTTATACACCCGTGGCCACTGAAATGATTGGAACACTTGATTTCAATTATTTGGCTAGATGAGTAAATAATTTTGGGAAAATACTGAGCCTAATCTGTAACTGTGTGCCACTGCCTAACGTTGCCAGTCCAGATATTCATTTTTCTCTCCGTGTTGCCACAGCAAAAACAGCGACACCGCAAGATGGCACAACACACAAAATGGCCGTTGTATTTGTCTATTGCATGTATCTATGGATGTCATGGACATGACAGCGTGCCGGACATGCTTGTGTAGCATTACTGCACATTGCATAGTTAAATTCACTGTTAGTGCTGAATAAGTGGAAGTTTTAAACAATATATATGCTGCTGTATATTTCCAGAACATATGTCCCTTCAACTGGTGCTTTGTTTCAGATGAGATCTGGTGACTGAGGAGGCCATCACATGTTCAGCTCACCGCCATTTATAAACGAAAGAGTGTGAGATGATATGCCCATTGATACAGCTAATGTTATTCTGCTGAAACAAACCAGTGAAAAGTTGGCACACTCTGGTCAGCAACAATATTCCGGTTGGGACCAGGATTTAAATAATGCTCAAAACATGTGAAAACTCCATTTTCAGAAACGTTGGGAAATGTTATACAATACAATAAAATCTAAAATCTGTCATTTGTTTAAAACTTTATACATTTATTTAACAAGTTCAAATAACTGATTATAGTATGTTTACTAAACTTGTAGATTTTGGCAAGTGTTGAGCCACGCCGCATCCTTACCAGGAAAGACTAGCCTGTGGTGGACACCCTCACCAGCGACCAATTAATCTGGTTACTGTATCATCATCCAAATTGCCAATATTTTGAAATTTCATAAATATTTGTGACATTTATAAAAGAATTAGTAAACTGTTGATTTTTGTTTTTAAAAGGAACAGATGTTGTAGAACTGGAACACGGTTCTTAAAGTAAGCAGGGATGGATTCACGCTTTCAAGTGGTTTCTGTCGAACCCTAAGCCATTTTTCAGGACTAAACAGAAATCCATTATTTTACAATCAGGGATCGTACACTCTCCTGTAAATCCTAGTGTCTATTGTGTATATAACTAGTTTTTACAAGGCTTAAAACATCCTGTTGAATATCAGTAACCAAGTTATAAGCAAATTCTTATAAATAATGTTTGGCTCAAACTACAGATCGTCTCATGCTTTCGCTGACTGTTGGGTGATTTTTGCTTTAGCAAACAGTTGAATAAGTGGAATTAATAAAATGTCCTGCAAAAGTATATTACCTGAGACTTAAGGTAGCCTATTGAAATATAAAGTAGATATTGATGTAACCAGGTACATATGTAATTGCATCTGTTCTGCTGTGGCAACAAAAAAGCTTGAAAATAAAACAGATAAAGGATTGTCTCTCTAGGATTTATGAAACTGGTGTATTTAGAGGCGAAGAATGATTTCAGATTAAACTGAACACACCCCGTGAACACTTGTACAGACATGAGCTGGAGTGTTTTGTAAGGACTTGCAAAAAGCAACAGTCAAAGGCATTTTCTATTCCTGATCTGGCTCCCTCCAGGGCCAACTACCAAATTTCAAATGTTGTTTGCCAGTAACTACGACAACAGCTGCTCCTGTCTTGTATCCCGGTGACATCAGGATGAGTCAGTTGGACTCACCTTAACACCCTACCTCAGAACATACACAGTTGCTTCAGACACTCCAGTACAGTATCTACCTTATCAACCAATGGGATGCAAATTCCTATGGGAATTTCAGAACCATGGAGGTGGGACTTCGCTGCAATCATTACTTCCAGGTGTATGAGCCCCACCTATATTTTCAGGGAGGGACCCAGGCAAACAGAAAGTAGGGGTTTAGGAGGAAAGAGTGACTCGGGGTGCAGGTTTCAGTTGATGTGAGGTGAAAACAATCCTTTCTTCCAGTGACGTCTTCCTTATCTTGTGACTTTTCTGTTGTTAGGACTTGACAGAGATAGCAGCGCTTCATCATGCTAAGAGGTGTTGGGAATGTACAATGAAAGATTTTTAAAGTCAAACTTTGGATTTAGAGTTGTAGAGTCTAAATTCACATCTAAAAGGATAAAAGGTAAGTTCCCTTTTATAATAATGCTAATTATTTTTAGTCTCAACTTTTAACTGGCAACTCATCATGAAAATGCTTCAGGCTTTATAATAAATAAATCTCTGTTATCTTATCATTTGGAAACAGTCAAAGCAAAAGCAAAAAGCAGGCCAGAGTCACTGTAGAGATCATATTTGTTCAGTATTAAATCTACCAAAAGGTCATCTTTAAATCTTTGACAAGGGAACAAAGCCTTCACTGTGGGCTGCAGGAAGTAGCAATCATCTATCAGGAGTGAATATCTCTGTCCATCTCTAACCTCCAGTCTGACCTGTACAGCGTATAATAAACTCGATGTGTGAGAGATCTTTCTGTCTTCTTATTATTCCCTCTCTGCTTCAGCCTCACTTTTTGTGCAGCTTCTTTTTTTTTTTTTTTGTCTCTCCATGGCTCTCAGCCCCATCTCTCACTTCTCTGCTTTGTTCTGGCATGTTACACTCCCTACTCTTGCAATCTCTGCTAAACCTCTCCCTCTTTTAGCTTTTCCACACTGAGGTGTGTTATGCCATGGTAAAGCTGAAGTATCAGACTTATTTTTATTGATAGGGACTGACAGTATCTTTTTTTGTTACAGGAATAACAACCGGCGTGATTAAAGCAGATTTAAAAGGGAAGACTGAATCCTGAATGATGGCTTTTTCATCTGTTTTACCGCTCCTCTTCCTCCTCTATGCCCCTCTCACTTGTCTATCCCAGTCAACCAACAGCAGCTCCAACAGCAGCTCAGTCAGTCCCACCAGTTCCTCCAATATCACCACCCCGCAGAATGTGCGAGGCTGCGGCGCCGGACTGGATCCAGTATACAGGTATCTGTGTGACCGCCGGGCAGCATGGGGGATTGTGTTAGAGACCCTGGCCTCTACAGGCTTCCTCTTTAGCATGGGTCTCCTGTTAGGCCTGCTGCTCTGGTCCTTGTGCACTTGCGTATCATCCCGGCACCAACTCAACAGCATCGGGGGCGTGGTGCTCTGCATGTGCATGTTCCTGCTAGCCACAGCTGGGATCTTTGCCATCACCTTTTTGTTCATCATCAGCCTCACCCCTCAGACCTGCCCCACCAGGATCTTCCTGTTCAGCGTGCTCTTCTCTCTGGCCTTCTCCTGCCTGCTGGCTCGTTGCCTCGCTCTGCTGGGCTTTGCAGCTGCCCGTGGCTGGGGGGAGCCCGCTGTGGCCTTGGGGCTCTTCATTGTGCAGGTGATAATCTCAACCCAGTGGCTGATCATCGTGCTGGTCCGGGACAAGAATCCTTGCGAGTACAGCCAGGAGGAGTTTGTCATGCTCCAGATCTATGTGATGTGCCTCCTGGCTATCGGTTTGATCCTGTCCCTCCAGGTCTTGTGTCGCTCCTGCCTCACGTACAGCTACAGCTACACAGGGTCCACCAACCAGCAGTGGAGGGTCCAGGCCATGCTGCTCTGCCTCACGTTGCTGGTCTGCACCTGCATCTGGGTGGTGTGGATCACCATGTTAGTCAAGGGGAACTATGAGATGGGCCGCCGGCCGACTTGGGATGACCCAGTAGTTAGCATTGCCTTGGTGGCTAACGGCTGGGTATTACTGCTGGGACATGGGTTGTCCCAGATCACCTTCTTCTGCAGAGGGGAGGCCACATCTAAGGATATCCCTCTGAGCTTTGCAGGCTGGACCAGCCCTAATGCTGAGGTCCCCGGACTGGGAAGCCAGAAAGAGGGAAGAGAAAATGGGAGCTTTGAGAATGATGGCGAAAACAGGAGAGGTGAGACGCTGCAAATTGATAAAGGGGGGGGGGGTTGGCACTTAAGAGGTATTTTAATCCCTTTCAGCAGTATCAGCAAAAGGATCCGAGATGCTTTCATGGCTGAGAGATGGTCCAAAAGGGATTAAAATACAAGTTTTCCATCAGGAGGAGAGTAAAGCTGTTTTTGCAGAAATGTAGCAGCCAGATTTGATTGTTTTTGCTCAGGATTAGATTTCAGATTATTTCCCTCAATAAATCAACAAATTGCTTCAGCCAACAAACAATCTAAGCCCTGATTTTATCCACAATTTCATCAAATTAACAATTAAAATTTGTTTACCAAGGTAGCTGCCAAGTCATTATCTGACAATTAGCTGATTAACTGGATGATTAGGTCAGCTGCTCTCCTATGAACAGTTGGATAGTTAATCAAACACCTCAGATTTCATTAGGTTTCTGTGCAAACACCTTAATATTCAAATTAAGCAGAAAAGCAAGATACATTAAGTAAAATGTTAAACACTTCGGAGAACTCAAACAAAGCACCTGAGTAACTGTTTAATTAGCTGTTAATGACACTTTAATGATGATAATCCAGATTAAACAGGCATATTACTCACTCTGCAGTAGATTTAGTGGCAAGATCAGGATTTTTCAAGCAGGATTATCTAATGGTCTATAAATAGTAGCTGCCTTACATGAGAGCTGCAAAACTTCAGTTTCAACCTTAGTATGTGGGTGAGTTTAGCTTATGTTTGTAACATTACATCTGTAGGAGAGTCACAGATTTGTCCTTAAAATAAGTCCTAAAATGATTTAATTCTATCAAAATCTTAAAAGTAACAAAAATGGAAATGTTTGGGTATTAAATCCAGGTTAATTGAATGCAACAATAGCATGAGGTCTTGTTGTCCATCTGTGTGAACTATAATGAGCTGATTATTAGCTCCCTGTATCTGGTCTCCTTTCAGGCAAGAGGACTGAGCCGAAGCTACGATCGCCCTATGAGTCTGCATTCTCCATGAAGGCGAGTATTAAAGCAAAGTAAACTGACTACATGTGTTCTGTAATTACACTGTGACCTTTTACAACTGCAGATGATCATGTAAAAGTAAAGCATGGCGACTTAAAGCAGCTTATTGTGGTTAGTAACTGCCATGACTTGATAGATGTATGATTTTGTGTTTCAGGAGATCGACCCGGACAAAGATTACAGCATTCCTCGCCCTCAGACCACCAACTTCGATGAACCGTACGATGACTATTATGGACAGGAATAAAATGACAGCCGTTGCAATGATTGTTCATAAACATAAGCAAGTCTACAGCAAAGCCAAAAGGATAAAGGCGGCCAATCTGTGCACTTATAAATATGCAAATGTAAATATTTATGTATTTGATGTAAAATCTTCTGCTGAGGTTTTGTCGCTGAGACAGAATGGGAAATCCACATTATGTGGAAGTGAGTCTGCTTTGGGTTTGGGTTGTGTCTTACTCAGAGATAGTATATATAGAGGCCCTGAGGTGATAAAGAAGGCGCGAGGCTGTCGGTCTGCGGGTGCCAAACTGCTGACCAGAGCAGTGATGTCCATGAACGAGAGACAGAGGAGGCAGAAAGGACAGAAAACAAGAGAGAGAGGAGGTGAGATTGGAGAGGAAGACATATTGGATGAGATAAGACAAGACAGAAAGGAGGACAGGAGACTTGTCAGCACTGTGGAACGGCTCATGCCATCACTGATTAACATCCTCAAGTTCAAAGTTACAGCTTGAGGGTTCTACTGGTGCTCCTGAATAAGAAGTTTTTTTTTATTTTGACATTTGCTGCTTTTTCACTCGTTTTCTGTCCAGTCCTTGTAACAGTCCATTTTAAGGGTTAATTAAACCATTTAACACTGACCTGTGAGTCATTCAAGGATTAAATCCAGTACTGTGTTTACAACAAACTTTACAGGCCACTTAAAGAACCAAGTTTAAATGGTCTCTTTAGGAATTTTGTTACCATCAGCCTGCTGCACATAATTTATTTCAATAGTTGCATCTATTAAAAAAACGACAAAGAAGGAAACATCTTGGTAGATGCCAAAATGCTGTTTATGCAACAAGGTGATTCCCAAAGAGCTATTAAAGTATGTCCTTCAAATAGTGGAGGAAGAAGAGAAAAGAAGAATGGGCTTAAACAAACATTTCTTTTAAGTGATGTCCTGACAAAATGGAGGGAAAAAAATCCAGCAAAGACATGAAACGGGACCACAGAGATGCATCTGGACCTTCAGTTGATCCCATCTACTGTTCACTGAAGCGTAAGAAATGCCGTGCTTAAAAAGGGGAGTGGGCTGAGGTTTGCCAAATGACACAAGAACTGGACTGAAAACCAGTGGCAACAAGTCTGAGGTGGGGATAAATCCTTCCCAGAATCCAGACCTCATCATTTATTGCAGCAGTTTGGGATCATCTGGACAGATAACAGAATAAAAAGCAGAAAACACCCAAAGAAGAGCTTTGGAAAGTCCTTCAAGAAGTCTGGAGAACTATTCCTGAAGATTACTTAAAGAACTAACAAGAAAAGGATCAGACGGTGTTAAAGACCAATTATTCACTTTCAAGTTGGTAAAAATAGTAAAACCTGTTTTGCCTCATGTGCTGATTTTCCATTTGTTTGCACTCTTCCATTTTCCCCTGCAAATGAAGGATAGTACGAAGCTTGTGCACTGGGCTGTATGAGGAACGAGTCTCTTTACCAAAACACTTGCAGAATATTTTACAAATAAAAAGTTACACATATGGAACATTTTTGGTCGATTAATCCTTTCAACAGGCACCCACTCATCCACACGTGGGACTCAGTAGCAGTGTCATAGCTTCACCACCAGGTGGCAACATTTGGGCACTTCAAGGATTATAGAAGTACTCAAGCAGTAGTTATCATCAGAGGCATCACAACCCTCAGCAAGTTGATGGTATTTCTCCACATTTGTTCATACTTTCCTAACATGACCTCACGTGATCTGCCATCCACAACCTCTCACACTCACTCCTTTTATCGACAGCCCTCAATCTATTCATTCAATTAGCCAACTTCAATTACTCAAAAAGAGCATGCCATCAAATTGGCAATTGGCCTCTTGTGCATTAGAGCAATTAGCAGGGATATGAGGTTTCCTGCCACATCCAACCCATTTACAGCCAATAACTCCACATGCAATTAAAGCTTGTTCCAGATTGTTTCCCCCTTTGGCTGTTATGAGAAAGTTTTGGAGGCGGCGGATGAGCTTATCGCAGCAGAAGATTAGCTTTTTCTGGAGGAATAAAATGCAAAAGTTGACACCAGTCCATAGTTGTTAGTCGTGCTGCCTCAATCAATCATTGATTTGCATGAGCTAATACACAGCTGAGTAGGGGACTTTTTGGGATGATCCGAGATGTGATTCAACAGTCAAGTTTTACATTCCGGTATAATCTAGACTGGTTCTCCAGCTCATGTTGCCTCAACTGGAAACCTTCATGGCACTTCATGGAAAACGATAGTCATATCTGGGAATGTGCTTCTGATAAAAAAAATAAATAAAACTTTTACGCAAGCACTTGACCCTGCGAACCTGTGAACAAAGAAAGAATTGAAAGACCAGAATAAAAACCCAACAGTTTATTTATTATATACATTCAATAATAATGGAGAATAAACAGAAGGCAGACACAAGGATGGCAAAAAAACATAGTGAGAAAATACATGTCACTTTAAAAAAAACAACAAAAAAACAAACTTAAATGGATAAATGAGCTTTTAACAGCGTGACCAAAAAATAAAATAAAACAAAAAAAAAAAAACCTCCACATGCAATCAAAACCCATTTATTAAACACATAAATCCCACTGGGTGGACTAGAGCACAGCGCAGGGAGGACTTTTGCTTCTGTGGCTGTCCAGCACACCTCTGTGGTGAGTTCACAGCCTTCCAAATGAGATTTGCTCCAATTAGCAGAGATGAAAACAAGCAAACACAAACGACACTGCAGAGCGAGGTGGAGATGCTGCCGTGTCAGCATCTCCATCCCCTAAAATATCACCATCATTATCATTTGGAGCTTCATTATCACCATAAAAGCAAACCACAGGGGTCCGGACGAAGCAAACCCAACTTAAACCATCTGATATGACTTGTGATTACCATGACAACCACAGAGTTACAGAGCAGAGATAACCTAGATTATTGCAAGAGGCTGACTCAGGTATCATAAAGCTGCTGTGGGCCACTTGGGTCTCTAGTTCAGACACTTCACACTTGACTTTCCTCATTGCACCTCACCGTCCTCCTCCAGCACTATGATTTGAAGTCATGCACAAAAGAGAGAGACTGACACCGTTCTACTCTCCCAAAAGCATGCATAGCAACACTTCTGATAATACTTGCAAGGAACGAAAAAAAAAAAAAAAAAAAAGGAGGTAATGCTCGTCAAAAATATTCATTGGATCTACTGCACAGTTTCACAATCATACAAAACAACATACCCCTCGTCACGCTGTCCGCTCCACCCTGAGCGCGCCGTACCCCCTTAAAAGAGACAGCGGGGGACGTTGTTATCCTGTCAGCTAATGATTAACGGCTCAGCTTCTCACCTCCACCTCCAGCAAAACGCCCACACGTTGTTGCATTGTTCAAAAAGGTTGCCACTGCTGGGCCGCGGGGGCCGTTTTTTATCCCACAGTGTGCGATCGGCCCTTCGGTATTTTGGCCCTGCTGGGAAAAGCGACTCTAAATATCCTCTCGTGTCCACACGTCTGTCTTTCAGTGAATCCCTCATGTCTCCATCTGTCTGCAGCAAATACCTCCACATCTAAAACTATCTGTGTTCACATGAAAGCAGAAAAAAAAGCACCAATAAATTAAGTGACTCAAATTTAAGTGTTTGCAGATCAGAAAATCCCAAGTTGCTGCATCCTTTTAAACATTTTTTTTTGTCTTTTCTCTTGAAGATGCTGCTTTAATAACGTTTCCTAAGGAGCTGCTACATCTCCATACTGTAAAAAAAAAACAAAAAAACAAAATACAGCTTCAACCCACAATGTGAAATATTGCAAAAAAAAAAGAAAAAAAAAAGGCAGAAGTAACGGCAAGACACGGCCACAGAAATAAGATACATCAGAACAAAAATGTGCTTTCTTCTTACAAATCTTTGGAACCGAAAAGCAAGGCAAACAAGTTAGCGAGCATGTGGAGATGAAGCAGGACAGGTGTAGCTGGTAGTTTGGTTTACCAAGTCCTTTCACTGATGCCTTTAGATGCACCGGTAAGGACAAAAAATGTAAAAGTATTCAGAAAGAAGAAATCCTTATGGGGCTTAAAACTTCATATGGATGTGAATAAATGAATATAAATAGAAAACTGATGACAAAATCTTGTGGGGGTTTTTTCCATTTCATTCGTCAATACATCAACTGCGATGTGCTTCACTGTTTTCTAATCTGGGCTTTTCTGTTGGGATCTCACGTTCTGCTGAGCTGGGATCAGACACAGTTTCTGTGCCGGAGCCTGTGAAAGCTCCGGTTCCCATTTCACCGACCGGCAGATGATTCGTTTCTCACCGCTTCTGCTAAATCTACTTTTTATTTGTGTTCTTTTGTCCCATCTGATCCGTTCGCTCGCTGTAATCGCCGCTGCAGCTGGAATGTCTTGACGGTTTAGGAGTCAGAAACGTACAAAGTCCTTATTTGGAAGAAGTGCTAGTGGATCAAGGACGAGCCACAGAGGGACGGGGGAGGGGGGTTAAAATGTTTCAGAGCGAACACGCGTGTGGAGGTCAGTTCACAGCTGAATGAGAATTATCCTTCTTAGTGCTGCGGTTGAAATCACTGAAATGTGTGACGGTGAGAAATAAATGGACAAAAAATAATCTGATGCAGAAAAAAAAAATTAAAATGCATCAAAATTTTAAAACGTATTAATGGCAGAAAAAACAACAGATGCAAGAAAAGCTGAGGTAATGCAGAAAAAACATTACTTGTTTGTTTTTCCTTGTCATGTTCACGTATAAGCATGTTTTTAATTTATTGGATTTGCTTTTATACTTTAGAGGAAGTTGTAAAATGTTGGAAAATGACCCAAAAAAAAAAAAAGGATATCATTCATGGTTCTCAGAGATAACAGTGGTTGCTGTCAGTCAGATTCTTCCATGTTCCCTTCAGACTAATCTTCAGTTTTCTAGTTAAAATTAAAAAAAATTCCTATATCTTCTGGATCAAACACTCCATTTGATTTCTCTTTTTATTTTTATATAATGACAAACCAGAGGGTTGATGGTAGTGGGTGTGTCTATGTGTCTATGTAGTGTTTAAAAACATGGGTACCTTTTTACAGTAGCACTGTGGCAGCTCTATCATTCGCTTCAATAAATGGAGAAAAAGTAAATGTGTGTATACAGGTCAGATTACAGGGCAGTGGATACACCATATAGTTCAGCCACTTTTAGAAAAAAAAGGGGGTTTGTAGTGTGTCAGATCACACAGGAACAGCAGTCTCTCTCCTAGTGTTTTAAAAAACATCCCAAAAATCCTCCTCCGTGACTCCAAGTAGCAGCTCCAGCTTTTTCTTTTCTTTTTTTTTTATAAGTGGGAGACGCTCCTGGAAGTTTTTTTTCATTGATTCCATGTCAGCGACAGACAGAAGAGTACAGTTTGACTTGATGATGTGGCAATGACCCATCTCGCCAAAAAGGGAAAAAACAAACAAACACGTGAGTGTCACTATAGTCTGCCTGCAGAAAAATGGAGGGGAGCTCCTGCCAAACAGAGCTTGAGAAAAGGGATTTTTGGAGCATAGTGAAATTCCTTGTGGTTTTTAGTAAGGAGCAAACCTACTGTATCCTGCTCGGTATAAACTGGCCTGAAAGACAAACAGACAGAAGTTGTGAAATTAAACCTTTGAACGTTTGTTGTAGAAAATCTATTCATGAAATGCTGTAAAATACACACATCAGTCCATTTCTTGTACAACCCGATTTCAAGAAAGTTGGAATGCTGTTTGCACTGTATATAAAAAAAATTCTCAGATGGGTGAACCTCTGCTCATTTTTACATCTAAGAGGCTCCGCCTCTCTGAGATGCGCCTTTTATACCAAGTCATGCTACTGACCTGTTGCAGCCTGTTGCCTAATAAGTTGTCACATGCTCCACCAGTTGTTTTGATTTGTACTAATTACTTTTCCAGCCTTTTGTTTTCCCTCTCTTCCAGCTTTTTTGTAAATGCGTTGCTGCCATCAGATGCCCTGTTTCCACCAGCAGGTCCAGGTCGGGTTGGTTGGGTAAAACCTGATCTCTGTTGCGTTTCCCAAGGCAACTGTACCTTTATCTTGTAGGCGGCATATCAGCCGGATAGCAATAGATGCGTCAGCTATGTAAAGCATGACATCATCGCGGCACAATGCATTCCTTGAGTTATAATGAGGAAGAATGCATTACAGAAACAAAGGAGGAGAATGGTGGACGTCCAGAGGATTGTAATCTTTTCTTTTTTTTTATTAGTTTATTTATCAGGGACCATGTAAACAGACAGAAGACATATGGAACCACTGATATTTTGCATATAGAGTATATAGCATTAAGCTAACTCTGGTTCCTGGTTGAGCTTTTCCAGTCTTCAAGTTTTGTGGCTTAAAGGAACAAAAAAATCAACAGTTTATTCAAACACAATGCTGTCGCTGCTTTGCTCTTTTTACAGAGTCGGACAGGAAGTGATGAATTTTTCGACCAATCAACAGATTGCAGTGTGTCAAGCTCCACCCTTTTGGGTCTGATTGGTAAAATTGGGACCGTAATAAAAGGGTTCCCTTCCCAGTTTTTGCCTGTAGAAACGCAAAAAAAAAATACGTACCCACCCGTCCTGTACTGAACCGGACCCCCATTGGTGGAAACGGGGCTAAAATGAGCTAATACTGAAAAAAATTAAATAAAAAATAATAACATGAGCTAATATTTTCCATGAAATGCTAAAATGTCCTGTTTTCAACATCCACTATGTTTTTTCTGTACTACTGGGATTAAAATCTGGTTTTATGAGATTTGCCAATCGTTGCGTTCGCTCTACATTTAACAGCATCCTAACTGTTGTGGAATCAGGATGGTAAATGTACTAATATCAATACAGCATCTGCATAAACAAAGAACAACAAAGTCATGTTTGAAACGATTTGCAGTGTTCATGTAGTTTTTTTCTCACCATGGCTCCCACTCCGTAGGCAGCAGCAGCTGGAGCTAAAGCGTGGTAAGGGTCTGTAGTGTACACCCGACCATAACTACAAATACAAGCACAAAACAAAGAGTTTTCAGCTAAAACATGGATTCTTCTGAGCTTTTCTTATGAAGTGACTTAACAACAGCATTCTCTCAATAGGAACAAAGCAACTTTTGCTATGAAATGCATCTGAAATGATCAACTTTAAACTATATCTTAGTAGAAAAATTTACATAAGTAACAATCATTAGCTGGCCAAAATTTAGGAATATTTAATTAGAAGTAAAAGATGAATTAAAGTAAAAACACAATCATTTCAACTAAATAATTCTTAGCAGCGATCCTAACTTATTTATTTGAAAGTAAAAACTGCCTTCAGAGCCCCTCTGAATCATATATATCCAGATTTTAGTGGCTTTCACCTTTATTTTGTCATCAGCATTCTCCTCTACCTCCTTTATTTCCTGTGACCAACCTCAATCTTTACACAGTCCAACCACTAACCAACATCACTTACTTTCTTTAAATTTCACTTCTCATTCAGCTGCGCTTTGTTCAGGCAGTAGCGGTAAACGATGCTACACATGCCAAAATAAGCAGTCAGCCAATAGATGTATGACTCTTGTAGAATAATGTTAATAGTAAGTGTAACAAAAGCACAGCCACTCGGCTTTAACCACATACATTTCTACTGGTATGGTGCTACAGATGTAGCTACAGTTTAGACTTTTACAGCATAAACCAGCAAAATAAAGTAAGATCCAGCTAATAACTAATTATAATAAAAAGCATACTAAGAACTAAACATGAGCCTGAACCCCCCCTATTGTGCCTGATACAGAATGAAGCAGGTACAGCTGACAGAAAAGGGCCACAAGTCCACTATGTCTGAAAAGCCTCAGATACAAAGACCAGGATCCCGAGACTCCCGATTCCTCTCTGTGCTTTTTATCATACAGTAAGGTGTGTTTGTCTCTCGTCAGTGAGTGTCCTGGGCTGGCCTCACCTGTCACTGTAGGCAGCAGCTGCAGCGGTTGCTCCGGTTACGGCAGCAGGTTGGGCGTAGCGATAGGCGGCAGCAGCAGCAGCAGCAGCAGCAGCAGGGTAGCCTCCCTACGGACACACACACGCACACACATAATACTAACTTGTAAGCATCCAAGGAAGCAGCAGCTATGTCGAGTAACTGACATTTGCATGAGTGAAGTATTAAGTACTGGTATGTAATAAACACATACATGCAAAATTAGGACTGGTGAATTGTTAATTTAAGATGGAATTGAAATAATTTCATGTAAAACATGTTTATGTACCACATAAACAGTGAAAAATATGTTTCCTGGTGCTCTGAAAATGTAAAGCTTTAACATTTGGATAAGCAAAATGACGTGTCAGTGTATTGCATTTATGTTTAAGGTGAGAAGGAGGTGTGTGTGGTGCTAGACGTGGAACAAGGAGTACTCTATCAGTGAGAGAGAAGGGGAAATTGGACTGTCAAAGTTATTGTATTACCACTACAGGAGAGAGGGGGGGTAAAAACAGAGGGAGGAGAAAATGTTCACACACATCAGGCCACATAAAAGCCTCACTGTCTTTAAATGAGGAGATGCATCAAGCAAAATCCTACAGACTGAAGACACTAATGGATGCCAGTGTTTATGGCACATTTGTTACTATTATCTGTTCTTTCACATGAATTAAAGGAAAATAAAAACAGCAAAATGGAAAACAAAGTCACACACACAATCCTGCACCAACACTCAAATCATCTTCTTGTGCTGAAGCTCTGCATGCATGACCCAGGGCTACAACTCAGACCTTAAACATAAATAAAAAATAAATAAAAACCCGCTCTTTCTCACACGCAAACATATACATGCAACAACCCACTGCATTTGGACTTGATCAGAATAAAGATCAGCAAAGCACAACAGAAACACCCAAGCATTATCTGAGACGTCTGCAGGACAGAGCAGGGGCGAAGGGTTGAGGAAGAAAAAGAAGGAAAATGAAGGAAAAAGGGTTATAAAACGAGGCTCTGTGGGGGAGTGGAGGAAAAGGAGGACGTAGGGAAGGAATACAGAATGTCTTCATGCAGCAGCTGATCAGCACATGCTTTAATTATTATCCTGGGAGGGGCAGTTAATTCAGGAAGAGAGCATGTTCTCCGTTTTAACTTGAGCCCCTTAAGGCTGAAGCTTCTCACTCTGCTGGCCAACGCTGACCGGAGCTTGTTATTGAACCAGACCTTCTGGATTTAAAGGGAATAATGCAGGAAACCCACTGCAAAAACACTCATCATTACATCCAATTTCAAAGCAAAAATATTTTTTGTCTTTATAAAATACTTTTTCAAAATAAAGATTACAGTTTAGGTATACATACACTTGTAGAGGACAAAATATTTCTGCTGTTGTTTTTGTGACAAAGATAACATATCTGAAGGATTAAACTCTCCTTTCTGTAATAAAAAAAAACTCAAAGTAGGAAAACATATGAACAGGCTTATGTGTACACACACTGGCCACTTTATTAGGTACACAAGCTCAGTCGCTCCTTAAAACAAATATCTAATTAAATAAATTCAGACAGGTAAGACATGGAAAGTTCAAATTGAGCATCAGAATGTGGAAGAAAGGGGATTTAAGTGACTTTGAACATGGCATTGTTGTTGGTGGAGAATGGGCAGACTGGTTGGAGATGGTAGAAAGGCAACTGGAACCCATATAAGCACTGGTTCTGAACAAGGTCTGCAGAATAGCATCTCTAAACTAACAACATGTCCAGCCTTGAAGAAGATGGGCTACAGCAGCAGAAGACACACTCCTGTCAGCTATGTGGTGATTTTATTTTTATTTTATCACTCTTATTGTACAGCACTTCCATCAACTGTTGATTTTTTTTTGTTTGTTTTGTTTTCACACAATGTCACCAAAACTGGACATAGAAGATGGAAAAACATTGCCTGGTCTAACGAGTCTCCATTTCTGCTGCAACATTCAGACCGTAGAGTCAGAATTTAGTGGAAACATGAAAACATGGATCCATCCTGCCCTGTTATAAATGGTTCGGCCAGCTGGTGGTGGCATGGTGTCAAGGAAATATTTTCTTGGCAAACTCTGGCCCTCTTAGTACCAACTGAGCATCATTTAAGCACCACAGCCTACCTGAGTATTGTTGCTGACCATGTCCATCCCTTCATGACCACAGTGTATCATCTTCTGATGCTACTTCCAGCAGGATAAAGCACCATGTCACAGAGCTCAGATCATCTCCAGCTGAGTTCACTGGACTTCAATGTACACTTCACTGTCAATGTCTTTAAATTTACTGTGACAATAAGTTCACAGTAAACTCAACAGGTAGTGTATTGGATCTCAATCTAATAGAGCAGCTTTTGGATGTGGTGGAACGGGAGATTCTCATCATGGATGCAGTCGACATGTGAGCAACTGTGTGATGCTGTTACGTCAATATAGAGCAAAACCTCCGAGGAATGTTTCCACCACCTCGTTGGATCTATGAAGAATTGAGACATCTGACTTGGTACTAGTAAGGTGGATCTAATAAAGTAGCTGATGAGTGTGTAGAATGTGTTCTTCTAGACAACACATCAAAGCTTGAACACAACCCTCTCTACTATCTGATAGACATCACTGCCAGCTCTCCAAAACTTATTACCATCCCCATCTACTAAACCTCCTGATGTAATAAAGTTCAGGGTTAAAACAAACCCATAAAATTTTTTTTAATGAATTTTCCAAGCCTGTTTAATCTTGTCCAGGGTTTCCGAGAAGCTGCACCCGATCAGAGCTGTCACAGAACGAACAGGCCTGCCACAATGAATTAAGTTAACTAATCGCAATTATTTGAGATAATGGTGATGTCTGCATAATCCCAAAATCATCTTTATTCAATGCCACATTTCCACATTATTTTAACCGCTTCATATTCAGTTTGTTTGTTTAGCCTTGACTTCAAGGTAAAGAAAGACAATTATGTTGACTGTTGGGATAGGCTCCAGCTTCCCTGCAACCCTGAACTGGACTAAGCAATATAGAAAACAGGTGGGTGGATTTATAAACAATCACCACACAAACACTTAATGTAAATTTAGAATCACAGCATAAGCAAACAAGCATGTCTTTAACCAGAAATGGTACTGGGAGAAGAGCAGCGTGACCATGTCTGATCAGATAGTGATTCATGAGTTTGTGTGTGTTAATCAGCCCCTCCAGGATTTTGTGGTGTTTTGTGATTAATGTGACCTGAAATGCTTAATTGTGCAGCAGCTTTTTGTGAAAAGTTGTGACAGAATGTTTTTTTTCCTTGCTAAAGTGCCAGAAATTTATTTAAACAACTATTTCTTAAGTTCCAACGTTATTTATTGAAATAAGCACACTGGGAGAGTATTTCATCATTCGGCAGAATGCTTGTAAATCTGCAAATTATTGTTAAAAGACGGAACAAACTAAAAAAATAAATGCAAAGAAAATCTGTTGTTACATTTTAGATATTCTCCTGCAGAGTTCTGAAGTAGAAAAATGTTTCCTTCCCACTACAATATTCCACAAGCTACGAAATAGCTTTCCTTCATGTTCCCAGTCTACACTGGGAATGTAATTTTAGGCTTATTTGACCATTGATTGACAGGAAAGCAGATGAGCGGCAGAGGGGGTAGTATGCAGCAACAGGTCCCACACCAGGATTCAGACCTGGGCCGGCCGCTTTGAGGAGCTGTTGCCTCTGCATACGAGACGGCTGCTCAACCAGTTGAGCTAAACTCCTCCCTGAACGTTTGGGAGATGTCATGCATGGTGCTGCGCGGTGATTTTAGATGGTAGATAGGACACGTTTCTCCCGTACACATCTGCACATTAATCAGAAACAACTTGTTACTTATATTTTTCTCAGCTTATCTTCTTGTAGGTGCTCCTGGTGATTACCTGCTTTGTTTTCCTTTCTTTACAGATGTAGCAGCTAGTTGTCTGGTTTCTCAGTTTTGGGTGTACAATTGTTGCTTTCTATCACACACCCTCTCCTCCTTTGTTGCCCCCCTGTCTGGTCCAGCATAAACATTTAATTACTAATAACCAAAATAAAGAACTATATTCATATATATCAGGTAACATGGAGGAGCGTGAGACTCGCGCATGTGAGTGGCTTCTCATGTTCTCGCGCTAAACCTCCGATTCTCACGCTGAATCATGTAAATAAGTCGAAAGGAGAAAAATAGCTGCGAGCACTTTCTCATTTATTTGTATCGCTGCTCCCGACATGTAGGCAGAACACACACATGTAGCCTACAACGTCAGTACAAAGCCCCCACTTCCTGGTCTACCGTAATAACCTCCGTAACGCGCAGGCACATTACACAAATAGTCAGCCTATATACGACCGTATATGACAAAATGCACATCAAGAGCAATGCCGACTAATCGGGAGGTTCGGGAAGATTCCCAGTGGGCCGCAATACTTTTGGGATGGTGTCCCGGCATAAGTGGAAAAGTGTCGCGACGCAGCGTCGCGGTTCACTCACTGCTCCTAGATCAGTCTGACAAGCAGTGATGAGGGGAGATATTTCAGCTTCACAAACGATGCGCAGTATTTTTTTTTTCTAGTTTTTTATTAATACAATGGTACTAACTTTTCTGTCTGAGTCCCATGTTTAATATTTTTTTTATATTTTTTGAAGGGCAATTTTGTTTACAGAACAAAGACTTTATTATCCATCATACTTATTGTTTTTGGGTGTGTTTGGTTTTCATTCATTGTTAATGAGACTGAGAGTCTGCTCTATTTATTATTTTTGTTTTGTTATTTAAAATTTCTTCCATTTCCAGTGTAAAATGTTCTTAATTTTTATTGATCCTTAAAAGGATGTACTTGCATTATTATGGCATTATCATTATATTAGTTGAAAATGGTCTCACAATGACAACATTGTTGCTTTGCGCAATATTATCACCTATCCAGATAAGTTCTGAGAAAATTTATCGCACAGCAAAATTAGTTATTGTGACAGGCCTAGTTGAGGTCGCGACATTGCACATTTCTGGAGGGACAGCTGTAGCTTGTGTGTGTGATAGACAGTTAGAACAATGAGCTACATGCAGAAAAATCATGTTTGGATTGAAAAGAATAAAAACTAAATACAAGTGGCCAGCCTAGAATAATTTTTTTCTTAAAAAAGCTAACTTCAAATGTCACAAAAACAACAGCAGAAAGCTTTAAACTGTCATAATATAAGTGACTGATAAGAGTATGTAAACATTTGTTCATAACTTTAGGCATATTACTATTTTTTGCCAGCAGAGAAACCAAATAAATCCCCCAAAAAACTAGCCAACCAGACAGAAGAGGTTCAGGTTCTCTTTTGAACAGACTGTAAAGAAAAATATACACTCAGTACGATTTAGTAGTTTAGTCAGCAAACAAACACTTTCCTTAACCACAAGTAAACAAAACTGCATATTTAAGTGAGTTAGTAGAAAAATAAGTCAGAATTTAAAGCAGCTGTAATTTTCTTTCTTTCTTTTTTTCTTTGAAACAACTAGAAAACAACCTGGTCCAAATCAGATCAAAAGATGATTTATAAGTTCAGAGAAGGTATTAAAAGCCAAACAATGCACACTGTTGGGTTTGATGTTGACCCTACCTGAGGCAATCTGGGACTAAGGACTGAGTCCTGAAACACTAGTCTATAGAGAGAACAGAAACAACTGTTGTCAACCTGGATTCACAAACACACACACACACTCTTGTTCAGACGCTCATACACTAATCAATGCTGCCGCATCCGCCTACAGAGCAGCCTTTGTACTGGTGTTTAAAATCCTCCATCTGTCATTAACATGTCACAGTTATGTTGGTATTTTCCTAAAAACTGGTGCAAAAAGGAAAAATAAGAAAATTCTAAAAATAAACAACCCACAAGCAGAAATCACTTTACATGATAATAGTAAATTGGTGGCATTTTGTGTTTCTATCCACTTCTGGGTCATGAATTCACCATAATGCAGGCAGCTCTGTGCAGCGCATGACTGGATGCACATGCAGAATCACCCTCAGAGAAAAAAACAAACAAAAAAAAGAGCAGGAGGAAGCCGTGTGGGGAGGGGAAGAGATGTTGTGTTGGCTGGAAGTGAATTTACTTACATACAAGTCTGCAGCTCCGTAAAACCCATCCTGATACACCACGCTGAGAAGAGGAGAATATAGCAGAGAGGAGGAGGAGGAAGTGTGGGCAGGTAACGGGAGGGGGAGGGGGTGCAAATGGAGTGGTGCACAGTCCCAAAACCCAGGGTGGATGAGGATCACGACACAGCAAAAACAAAGAGAGGGAACAGGAAGAGAGAGGAGAGAAGAGAAAGAAAAAGTGGTTATTTCACACCCATGCAGCATGCAGAGGAAATACAACTTCCATTTAAGCTCCACAAGTGCAACTAAAAGCATTAGACACTCGTGGGGCTAACATATTAAGCTCGTTGAACTGAAATGGGAGCATAAACTGCTATTTTTCCCCAGCTATAAGAAAATCAAGGCGATAAAGGCCATTTGGATTGGGTCGTTTTACAGGAAATGATGCCTGGGAGGTGTAGTTTTCAGTGGAGCAGATTTCCTGCATCCACCCCTCCACCCCACCCAATAATCTCATTTGCTTAGCTTAGCTTAATCATATCACCGTTAACTCAGCTTTGATCAGAACAGTTGTGAACCCATTAGCAAATCGTCACACCACAACATGCACAGCACACACAGTGAGGGGATACACGCACACACACACGCGCACACACATAAAATAACATGGTAAAAGTGAGTCATTTGTAGCAAATCTGTGAACAAGGTGACAGCATTTGTATAAAGGCTGAATGTAGTTTGTGTGTGCTTATGTAAATCTGCTGACAGTGGTATCTGTGCGGTTTTTCAAATGAACCTTCAGTGGTGCAATCCCATCAGTTTGTCACACTCCACTGAGCAGCTTATGAACTGACTAACACTACTGCCAAGTGAACTGCTAAAAAGAGTGAAGTATGAGTAATGTTTGAGAGGCGAATGAGCACAGCTGTGCCACACAGACCTGGTCAAATAGAATTTGGAAAGCAGTTCATGAGGGGTTGCTCAATAGATTTACATAAGCACTCCACCAAACAGGTTTCTGACTCTTCTAGTTTCTAAAATGTGCAATGTAAAACCGGCAGATCTGGGACAGCTACATGTGTAGTCAACAGATGTTGTTTATGAAGAGGCAGATTTTGTTTACCCAGGGTAGGCAGGGATGGCAGGCTGAGGCACAGCAGCCCGCACGGCACTGTAAACGGGCCGGCCCCGGCCCCTGAGGTGGGCGCCGCGAAACGCTGCTGCTGCTGCTGCTGCTGTCGTGGCTGCTGCTGAAGGGTAGGGGAAGCCAGGGACTGAACGGGAGAGGTGGTGGACAGAATGACAGTGGCAAATTTAGTGAAAAAAGTGACCATCTGACTGAAAATGTAGAGGTTTTGTAGGGGTACAAATGTATCTTTAACCATTGGTTGAGGGCTGTTTAAACTGAATGGCAAGCTGAGCTTAAAGCTTCACCATCTTGGACAACCTGAATGCTGTTGTGCATTTGCGTTATAGTAGCCATCGTCTAGCAACACACCCTTTGATGGGGGTTGGGCATCGTTTGAATTTGAACGATTATGGTTCCGTGTTTTGATTCCGGTTCCCAACAATTCTTGATTCCAGTTATTTTAAGAGTCAGGGTAAAAAAAAGTTTACATGTTTTAACCTCCTTCCCACCTGATAGCCATTTTGTTCGATAAACTATAAAACGTCTCCAATAACACTTATGTCAATACAGGCACGCTATACTATGTTAGAAAGCTTAGATTGTCAACAATCAAGCCACATACTTTATTTTACAATACTCCTGAACACCAAAACACAGTTGGTAAAAGAAACACTATGGCTAGCAACAAAGCTAACGGGACTTCCTACCTGTTTTGTGGTAATGACGTCACATTATAGATCTATTCCATGATCAATTGTATTACTTTTCCACAGAGGTGTCCAGAGTGAAAAAAACGGTAAACTGCAAACTTCTTTATGAATAAAATCAAATATGCGGTCCGATAGTCATTTGACCTTTTGTTGGGTACATTTGTATTCCTCACCTTTCTGGCCAAAAAAGTGTCCCCACTGTTTTACGTGGCATTTTCATCCCAGGACACCTGGATATACTCAACAAGCGCTCCTTGCTTGACTAGCCAAAACGAATGCGCTCCTTTTTTTGTGGTCTTAAACAGTCGATGATAAACTGGCATTCATGTCAATCACAAGTGTAGTCAATCACTGAACAGTAATGCAAACACTCATAGCGGACTCTTCTTTGTTGGTGTTCAGCGGCTTCAACTTCCTGTCGGTGGACCGGGGATTGAAATTAGGAATCGAAATGTGAACGATTTCGGGCAAATTGGAAAGTAAGTTCCGATTCCAATCGATGCCCAACCCCACCCTTTGATCCATCTCAACACAATATTTTGTTGTTGAGATGCACTATAAATACCAAAATAATGTAAACTGTCTAATGCAGTGGACCCCAAACTTCTTGAGCTACGGTCCCCAAGATAATCATTGGTGTTTCGACCCTATATTATTTTAAATAACCCCATAATAACCTTGCTTTTGGTATCACAGAGAAGACTAAAATTAATCGCTCGCTAAAATTTTAAGCGTTACCCAGGACCGAAAAAAAAAAAAAAAAGACCAAAATTTTCCTTTTAGTGGGCCAGAGCCTGAGAGCAGCAATCGTATTAGTAAGGGAAAGCGATTGGTAAGCAGAACTTATATCGTAATAATAATCACATTATTCAGACTGGAATGTGACCAACGTAAACATGGCAGTAGATCTCTGCAGTAGGTGGACTGACTTACCTGCGTAGATCTCTGGTCCGTACACGGCCCCCACCATAGGACTCAATTTCCACCCTGCTGATAGTTACAGAGAAGAAAAGTGGAAAAAAATGAAGAGTAGCAGTTTAAGAAGAGTGCAAACCCCTACAAACCTACTACATTTGAACATGTGTATATATACAACACATGTAAAATCACTAAACTGTGTTTGTCCTGCAGTTCAGCTGGTGATCTTTGTTTCTTGTAAACATCTTTGTTTTATGTAACAGACTCACTGCAGCACACTTCGTACAGGGAAGTGTGTCTGAACTTGCAGAAATGAGATGGGAACACGTGTATTTATCTCTGCCTGCCTCTCCCTGTGTTCCTATGCTGTCTGGGTTATTAGGCCAGCTAGGCTTCAGTTAGTGTGCGTCATGGTGGCTGTTACCATAGGGCAGCGTGCTGAGAGCCTCTCCGTTAGGGTAGGGGCTAACCATTTTCTTGTTAGTCATCACCCTGGCGGTGGCGTTATTCACCTGGGGACGGAGGAGCAGACGGTCAAGCACAGACACAACAGCTCAACACAGGAAAGAAAACAGCAACAAAGTCAAATGTAGGCCAAGGCTGATGTATGTGTTTGCTCTTATAACAGCATTATAATGAACACGCCTGCTGCTATCATGAGGCATTAAGACTGTCTCCTTTCTCTGCAATTTCAGATTTTGACAGTTGTATTTTCTTGAGATGATTTATAGCCGCTGGCTTGTTAATAATGAACACTGCAGTGATTTAGAGCAATAGACAATTTAACTGCAAACATCTCATTTGCAGTTTCTATCGTTCGGTTCTACGTAATTAGTGTTTTTGTCATCAACGAAAACATGAGATTGGGCTCAAACTTAGCTGTAGCCAACCAATATAATGGATGTGAGTGTTTTCTATGGTGCAGAATTCATCGTCTCGCATTTGACTTCAGAAGTTAGAGGTAGTGCACGCTCGTAAGGGGTAATGTACCTATGCAGAATAGCACGAGGCAACATCATTGGCTGGAATATAAAAGTGCTTTACTTCACCAGTGACATGGCTGCTAACTCTTTCTGGCTCTCTGTATATGCTGGTGTGAACGTCTATGTTTGTGCAAAAGTGGATGGAGATTGTTATGGCAATTTTCAGTCATGCAATAAAAAGCAAGCTGTGCAGCAGAGATTTAATGATTCACTATGGAGGGATGTTAAAAGGTGGCACAGCAAATGAGCGGAGCTGATTTTTTTTTTTTTTAGCATGCACAGGTAAAACTGTTGTGAATCTTTTAGGTGTGTGTGCATGCTCTGTGCATGCTCGCTGACATTTCAGACTAATGCTTAGGCATTTTCAATCCAAGATAGTCAATAATCTCTTCTCGGAGCTTCAAAGGCTCCCACTCCAGTCCCTTGATCTATCCATATCTCCCTTTGATGGGTTTTAAGAGGGAGACTGTAGCTCTGTGTAATAACCCGCACTGTTCACGCGTGCTGTCGAAGTTGCATATTCGACTGTGTGGCGAGCTAAAGATTAATGACCTTTTTTGTGAGATGAGCAGAGAGTGCGTGCGACAAAAGAAAGGGGGGAGAGTGATGAATGAGAGTGCTCATGTGTGCATGCACGCTGTACTCCCATTTGAAGAACCATTAAACGCTGCTCGCATTGCCTCTGTGAGTCATGTTCTTTATCTGCAGCATTTCATTCTAATGGAAATGAGGTTTACCCCATTTTTCCCTCATTGCAGATGACAAGGTCAGTGGCAAACGATTCAATTAGCCTAGCCTAGCTAGCTGTCTGACACAACTGTCCATGCACTGAGGAATGAAAGCATTCTGAAATGTAAATCAAGTTAACAAATCCACATAATGTAAACAGTTTTGTAAGGGAATGAGATTTTGTTCACACCTGTTCAGGTTGTGTGTTGACAAGTTATGGTGAGTCTGTGTGTATATGTGTGTTTGACTCATGCGTAATTAAGGAAACTGGGTCAACAGGAACACATGCAAAAATTCAACACAGACCAATATGGAAGGCAAATCTCAAAATGTAAATGATTTATAAGGCATTAATCTTTTCTCATCCTACTTTTGCTCTTCCCAGTCCAGTTGGGACAATAAACCCAGAAAAAAAAGGAAATCACATTTCCATATGAAACCAAACTTGTGGGGTTTACATACCTAAAATAATGTAAATAAAATAAAAATAAAAAGTAGATATATTTAAATGAAATACAAAAAGAGAGGGAAAGAAAGAGGGGGGTGCAAATTTTTTTTGACAAAATGAAACATTTTACACAGAAATTACACGCAGCCATATATGGGCGCATCACATGACCAAGAGTGAGTTACAAATTAAAAAAATAAACAAAATAAATTCAGCCAATCAGCAAGCGTCGGATGCAGCGTAGAGACCAATCATAACAACCGCAGCACTCCCACGTCAAACACATACGAGACACGGATGGGACAGGTATGTTAAGACGAAGGGATGCAGGTGAGATTTAAAGAGACAGAGCCAATAATTATTCATAAAACAAGAACGTAAGGATGGAGTGAAGGAGAAATAAAGAGAGAAAGATTCACATGAGCAACACAAAACAACTGAGGACAATTACCGTTGAAAATAAAAACGTATATACCAAGGTGCATCATTCAAATAAAGCAATTAGATTTGGTGACCATTCTCCTGAAAAATCTCATATTTGGTGGGTTGAGAAATAGAGCACCAAAGGATGGAGGGAACAGAGAGACAGAAAGATACAGAGAGGGAGAGAGAGAGAGAGATACAGAGAGAAATAGAGAGAGAGCAGTCCTCATTCCCAAAAAAGGAAAGAAATAAAATCAACATGAGACACTATGCCAGGCATTAAAACTGTGTGTCACAAAGTAAGACCAGTACACTACGACTACAACTACAACTACTAATACACAGACAATCCACTACAAGAAAACCAAACCAAAAGGAAAGAAAAAAAAAATAAGAGGTAGCATAATAGAGACCCAAAAACAGCGAGGTAAACCCCATATCGGTTTAGAGATGCATATGGTTGCGCAAAACCGGCAGATTTGTTGAGAAATCCGAAGCCAGTTGCACCAGTTGTTCATTGTTAGACTGTTTGATGTGTTTAATGCTTCGAGTTGGGATTGCAACATTCACTGCTTATCTAGATATAAATACCGTTAAGGATTATATGTTATTTTACAAATTAGTAACATTAGTTTACAAATTATGTGATCAAAGTTTGCTGTTATACAAATGAAAAAATGGCTAAAACTAGCATTAGCTATCTGATTTATGACCTTGTTTAGAGTCCACATATAAGCCAAGCATGCTCCTTCTTGTAGAAAAATGCCAACTAAAGCTAGGCGAAAGGAGGATAGATGCACATGCCTACAGCTAATTTAGTCACAAATAAATCAGACGTGTCTGTATTGGGACTGTGGAAGGGTATAAAATCCCCACAAGTAAAGGGTGGAGTCTGAGGTTTCATTCGCCCATGAAGCAAATCTGAAGCTATCATCTGAAAAATCTTTGAAAAGAAATCTGAGTTTGAAATGTTTGAGTAGAGATTGAGAGAAGAGTGAATTTGTGAATAAATCTGAGCGGAGATGGTAAATGCTTATTGATTTCCTGGTCTGGTGTCCATAACGATAAACCACTGTAGCAACATCACCAAAACTCGTCTCTGTGTGAAGGATGTGTAGTGTCGCTAGAAGGTGGCAGTATAGTTAGCTGGTAGCAGAACCTGAAGCAGTGGTCCTGACTGAAAGCTAGAGCTCCTACCTGGTGGAGAAACAAAACAACATCCACAACAGGAAAATGGGGAGAGAGACCATCACCAAGAATTTCTCTCATCTCTGGAAATATGTGAGATATCTGTTTAGGAAGGTGCTGGTCAGTCATGAGTTTATCCTTTCCTGTCTGAGACTGGAAATGAGTCATTTCAATCTCTGCCAGGTCCGTATTTTTCCATTTTCCCATTTCTCCACACTGCCCATCATGACTTCTTTGGAAAAAACAAAAATGACATTGAATGAGCAGCTGAACCTTTCGTGGATTAGTTAAAAGTTTTCCACCCATGTTAACATTTAAGAACAGCAAGGGGAACTTGGCTAACGTCTACCACTGCATGAGTTTGACCATCTCTGTAACTACTACAGATGTTTGACATATTTGGAAAATGGAAAAAATGTTTCTTAAATTCTCGGTTTAAAAAACATACGATGGATTCATGAAAAACTGGTGCAACCAAGCTTAGATCTGAAGTAGTGTTGTTTCCAAATATTGTGTCATTTCAATGAAACTATTTATGATTTACAAAGTTCCAATTTGTTTCTTAAGTGAAGTCTTGACTTGCAATGTTGAAAGAAATTGTGGGGTCTTGGCCTGGTTTGTAGCATGGTGTGTAGAAATGCAGGCTGGCATTATCTTACTTCTACACTTCAAGCCTGCATGAAATTATGCATGAAGACTTTGCCTAGATATGTGGTGTCTGTATATTTTTTAAAAACACAACATATCCAATATCTAACACATGTATGGCATCAGCAGGCAGGTCAATAAAATAAAAAGTAAATAAATAAAATAAATAAGTAGTGCAGCCTCATTTGCCCTGTAGCTCTGCATTCTATTAACGCAATCACAGGCAGCAAAGGGGGGCAAAGCTTTGCATTATTTCTGCTGATTTTTATTAATCAAGAAGATGAAAGGGGCATAAACTGAGCCCGATGGAGAACTGATGTGTGGATGCATAGAGGAGGGTGATTACTAGTGAGGTGTTAATGACGTGGTGGAGGTGGGGGGAGGGGGGGACTGTTACATTGAAATCATCTTACATGTGGAGAAGTTTAAACTACTGTGACCTCACATCAGACTATACATGAGACTGTGTCAAATGCCCCTTTCAAGGGTGGATAGCAAGGGATCAGATCAGTGATAGATGTTTGTACACAACTTACCGTTGCCGTAGAAACAGCGAGTGGTTACCGTGGAGACTGACAACAACACACAGAAGTCGTCAGGGAAACAGAAAAAATATAATAAATAAAGGAACAAATAATCCTAGAAACAAAAGAAACCTAAAAGATAGGGGGGGGGGGGGGGGGGGGGGGGGGGG
>JBAMHW010000023.1:5029858-5043547 GCA_037177495.1 Rhadinocentrus ornatus | reverse complement strand
AAAAAAAGGGAAGAAAAGAAGGAAAAAAGGAGTCTGGAAAAAAAAAAAACCTGAAAAACCCCCCCCCCCCCCCCCCCTTTGCCCATGTCAAAAATAAATAATAATAATAATAAAAAAAAAACAACTAATAGCAGCAGTGTTACAGCTCAGGACAGACTGAGAGGAGGAAGAAGAAAGTGAGGAAGAGGAAGAAAAAGGGGAAGGCCAACTCTTGCTAATCTGACTGTTATTACATCAGTCTGACTGGTAGCAGAAAGGTGTTTGGTGCTCTAAAGATGGTAGAGATGGAAGGAGATGTGGGTAAACTTTGCCTGATTCCTTCAAGAAATAGAAAATAAAAATAAAAATAAAAAAATCATTCAAATAGTTATGCTGAAAAATGGAATATCTCAAAGGAAAAGCAGGAGGAGCGAATAGAAATTCATAAGAGAATAAAAAGGTTGGTTTATCGCTTAGATGTTGCAAAAAATGACTCATTCTTGGTGGTAAAATTACACCACAAAGAAAAGAGTGTGTTTTTAGACACTGGGCATGACTGGAGTATAATTTCCAGCATCATAAAAATAAAAAATAAAAATAAAATAGGAAGTTAAATAAGACAGAGATGACAGAAATGTTAAAAATACTGAAATACTTTTAAATAAATTCACAATGACAGACAAAAACTTGAGGAAGGTAAAGGTTTAACGAAAAGAGAAAGAATGAGCCAACACACAGAAAGACAACGGGTTGAAAAGGGAAAAATCCAAGCTCTCTTTCTCCCCTTCTTTCAACCTTTATTGACGTATTCACGCACAATCAAAGCAAACGCACGTTCAGCCTGAGTTTCATTCATTAATCATGCAGTAACAAAAACGTTCTGATGGCAAAGCAGAATTCATCAAAACCCAAAAACTGTGCAGGGAGAAAGGTCATCTACAGAAATGGGACAAAAGAAAAACAGGTAAGCCGTAAACTCAGGCCATCATCAATTCAGTAACTCACAACTTTATTAAAAATCAAACTAGACAGACAAAAATAGGAACTGGACTTGAAGCCAGAGTGAGCTTAAGGCCGACTGGGTCCCATTGAGGATTGTGTGGCAGCAGCTTCAGGTTGGTGAGGACACACGTGTTCTTGCATGCAAAACCACAGGCACAACTTCGTCTCATCCTTTTTACCACACACATCCATGCAGTGATGATGACACGCCGTACTCCCCCCACAAATACCCTCATCACTTCGCATGCATGACTGCAGCACTTTTTGGCACACACACACACACACACACACACCTTGGCTAATCTGCACCGTTGTGTTGCAATATCTGACTAAAACTCTGCGCTGCGGAGGAGCCGTCACTTCCCAGCTCAACACAGCTCAACCACAAACTCATTCTCTCTGGGGTAAGTGACTGGGATTCTGGAAGGATCAGCTGGGACTCAGTGATTCATGTCTTCTGTGGATGTGTTTATGGCAGTCGATTCAAGATCAGATCCACAGCAAGCACCAGGATAGTTAACATTAGAGAACTTGCAAAAATCTTCTGTGCAGTGCAGGTTTTTGGTGCTGACTGAAGAAAAACTACTGAGTTTCCAGCAGTTTATACGTATAGTTAAAATGAAAAAATAAATTCATTACAGCGGATGTTCTCACAAACCGAACATCTGCAGGAGGACTCTCCACACACGTGGACTGCAATGTCTATGCACAACACTCTAGACTTGGAACAAAAATTAAGGAACCTTGGTGCAGTTTGGGGATTGTTTTAACAAAGCAGTTTCTCATGCTGGCATCGAGCCAGAGCCCAACTTAGAACCAGTTCTTTGAGTTTCAACACCCAAAGTTCAGACTAAATCTGAGCCCACTCTTTGCTGGGACAGCAGTGATGCGCTTACATCAGGGGTAAAGGGCGGAGCTACAAAAACCATCAACATTAGCTAGAATGTAAGGCTGTAACGATGACTCACTGTAATCGATTACCTCAGATTAAATAATTTTACCATAACTTCTCATGTTGAACCCCAATAGTGGCAGCCACCACTTCTGGGTGTGTAGAAAATTAAACTGATTTTAAATAACCAACTCTGTTTTTAAAACTGAACCCAACTTATTAAACTATTATGACAAAAATCTATTTAAAAAAAAAACACAACAAAGAAACATGGAGATTCTCTATCCTCAAAATGAGACAGCAGCATACATATTTATTACAGATTGGTTATTGATTAGCTGATTGTTGGTGTCAGTGCCTGGGAGTTGACATCGTATTGATTATTGCATTTAAAACAAACCCAATAATAAAGGTACACTGTGTAAGAATTACTGAAATCTAAGATGGGCATAGAGATAACTGCAAAGCACGGTTCTTCTAGATCTCCCAGACAAAAACGTGTCAAAAATCTGTAAATAGATCCAGTGGCCTCAGGTGAAGCGATGCTGCACGACGGTCCCTACTTCAACATCGTGTACATGTGTACTGTCTTCTTCTATGGTCCTTTTAAGGTGTTACATATCCCACAGTGCTCTACTGCCAATCACACAAGGCCGGTACTGCAGTTTTTAAAGCTCAGAGGGTTGTTGCTTCACACACACAGTTGTTTGTCCATTCAGACACTGTAGCAAAAATGGTGCCACGTCTGTGGACACATGGCAAGTAGACATTATTAGATACCAATAGAAACAGTATAGAATTTTTTTGGTCACAGACCTTTGATTTTGTCACACGCTGCACCTGTAAGTAAAACTGTGTACAAATGCATCATTTTAATCGTGTTTGCTAGTTGTAGGCAGTTTATTTGTGTACATATATGCAGACCAAGATCAAATAACTGGATTCTATTTTCACCTAAAGCTATGCCCTTTCACAATAACTAAAACAATACAGCATTAATTAAAATACTGCATTCTCAGGTAAAATGTTGAGGCTGCTGCATTAAGAAAGACCCTCACTGTAGCATTTGATCTGGTTAATTCAAGAAAAATAATAGAAACCAAGCTTAGGCATCAATGTGAAATTAAAGAGACAGCCTGGTGCACCATGTAGAGCAACATTCACACATCGCTTTTTGAAGTTTTATTTTCATTGTCTGGTGTTTTAATATCATTAGCTGGAAAATAAAGATCCTTCATGGTGATTGTGTGATATATCAAATGGCCATCCTCCAAATCCTCTAAATGCAAGGCTTGAAAATAGTCAGAAACTTCATAAATAAGGAGGCTTTGTTATTTTAACAGCTGTAACAAAGCACCCAAATGCCGAACATCAGGTTCTCCAGCAGAGATGATGCCAATTTGGGATGAGTAATAACTTTTCTTTCTTTGCTGTGTTAATTTCACATATTAAGTTATTTGCATTAACATGTTAATTTTGACAGCCATAACAAAAATCCCCAAATTATTTCATAAATGTCGGCGTTTTTTGTTTTTAACCTGAAAATGATCTTGAGACATCAAAGACGGCTGGTCAACAGAAATTAAGAATTACGTCATGATATTAAAAAGGATGTTGTGTAGGAAAACCAAACTAGATCTTAAAACCAGCCTGAACATGCATTGGAACTGCTCTGGTCTTGCAGCATACGAGTGAAACATGTCACTACAGATCTGCACGGATGGTTTGTCTTTCATTGTTTTTGCCAAAATATCCCACATCAGTGATAACTATAGTTTTCCTGCCCATAGCAGGAAGCTACCGTATGATGAGAGAGGGTTGTTTTATGTTAGGGCATACACACAATCACAAAGACAGCAATGGAGGAGGGGGAGGGGGGGGGGGTGAAGATGCATGAAGTGTGTATGATTCTGATTGCATTTTAAGATACACACCGTCTCACATATATATAGGGCTGTATGACTATATATAGAGTGAAAGATGATGATGAATGGATGAATAAGAAGCAGATAGACAAAGTGAACTGTAGTTGGGCCACTTACATGGACACATTGGAAGCGTACAGGAAACTGACTTCTTCAAAGCGCAGAGTTTTATCCCAGACAAAGAAAAGTACAGTGTAACTTTAACAACAATTCTCTTTCTATTCTTGTTCATACAAGCTACAGACATGCACACTACGGGCAGTTACTATGAACATAACGATGAACCAACTTCCATTGTCATGCACCGGAAAAGAAGGAAAAAAAGAAGAAAGAAATTAGAGCATTCCTTTACAAATCATTCAGTGAAAACTTATTCAGCTGTTTAGCCTTTTTCCAAGTGAAACAAGACCATGAGACACTGAGGTGCAACTGATTTCATGCTAACTGAACAAGTAAATTTAATGGCCCATCACCAAAAATAACTCATTAAAAACAGCCATACAGAAGAAACATGCATCCGTCTACACTACGGCCTCAGTTAGGCTACAGATAGCCAGATTTAAATATCAACCATGCACACCAAGGCTTCATCAGCTAAACCCATGCCAGTGGATAAAAGTAAACTGTAGAGTCACACACAGCAATAATAGAAATTCAGATATACTATAGGCCTATATTTCAGAGCTTCTGAATTGTAATATAGTCTTTCTTTCTGAAAACACACTTCAACAAACTCTGAAATCACATGACCAAATAAAAGCAGGAGTCACTGCAACGTCTGCAAGATTAGAGAACTGCCAGAGCATCGCCTCAAATAGACACACCCCTTTCTCCTCGGAAGAAAGAATGTATAAACACAGATCCACGCTTTGTCCTGTGCCAGCCTTTTTTGTCTCTTCAAGCTCATGCACCATAAACACACAGAAAGAGACACACTCTACGGACTCTCGCTGCTGGCCCACCATGCTGCTTGATGCTTGACTCGCTACAATACCACCACTACTACTGCAATACGGCAGAATATACATGCAAAGGGACAACTGAAAACAAAGACAAACCTCTCACTGCTTGATAAGTGACTGATGTCATGCACAACTTGAGGAAAACACAGAATCTGATTAAAGCAATGCCAGGGGACAACACAGGCTGTTGACTCAGGAGATAGGTGAGCGTGATGCAGGGGAAGTCGGCTCCATCAGTATCCACTCAGCTTGCTGACTGACTGAGGGTGGAGGTGGCGAAAGGGAGTGTGTTGTACCAGTGGATGCAGGTGGCCATCTTTCATTCTCAAACACACTGCAGCAGGACTGGGACGACAGAATTAAAAAGCATCCAGCCTCATCCATCATGCAGGAACTGACACCCACACACGCACACACCACAAGGAAATTTAACACAATAAGCCCATGCAGAAATCCTGGCTTAAAGTGGATCAAGTCAAGTGATCAAATATGGATTACTGGCTGAAAACTCAAATTAAACTAAAGAAGAAAACCTGGTTTTAAAATCTCAGCACATGCTTCACTTAAAGATAAAAAACAACATAATATTTACAGAAAATAAACCTTAAAGCAAGCAAACATGAAAACTCAACGATTCATTGGAAAGAACTAGACTTCCATAAAATGAGCATGCGTCAGTACTGCTGTGATTCCCAGCATGCTACTGCTGCACCAGGAGCCATTAGCTGTCACAACCGCATAGCCACAGCACCGGGGAGGACAGCGAGGGGGTGGGGTAGGGGACACACAGAGGGATTTCCACACTAGGGAAGAAAATAAGAGCAACTGACAGCAATCTGCCATGCATCATCCTTTCACTGCGTTCCTCTCGTGCCCGCCGGTGCCAGCTACACAAACATCATTCCAATTGTTGCATGAGAAGTTGTAACATCAGTGTGGCTACGAGTTGTGCATCAGTGAAAATAAATAAATAAATAATAGTGAAGAGGCAATAGGTTAATGTGAAAACAAAGCTGCAGAGGAAAAATAACAAGCATGCTTTAATCTTGTGTTCTTGCACCCCGCTCCATCATTCCCACCACAAAAACAAAAACCATTACACAAAAAAAAAGGAAATAAGTATCTGGATTAAAAAGAGAAACATATTGCAAAAGACCGGGGGAGTGGGATACCAGTGGGCTGCATCAAAGCATATCTCATAAGGGAGGATGGGAGCTAGCTGGCAGTCAGTGATCAAGCAGAATTATGATGGGAGTACAGAGAGAAGACAGAAGAAGGGGAGAAAGGAAAATTACCTCTATCTTACGACCTTCCACCAGCGTGCCGTGGAGCTTTTCCCTGGCTTTCTCTGCGTCTGCGCTGCTTTCAAATGTCACAAAGCCAAAACCCTACGGTACACAGCAGAGGTTAAAGAGGGTGGGTGAAGAGCGGGGAGGGTATTGTGAGGAGATTGCTGAGGGAATCAATCAATCTCTGGACGAACAGTTATTTTTTAGCACCAACTGTACTTTCAGGAGAAGTCATATAAAGTCACATAATGTGCTGATACCACATAAAACGAGCCGTTCAATGTCATTTCAGACTCAAATGGTTTTTAGGTACTTACCTTTGAACCCCTTTCATTGAAAATAATCTCTACATCAAGAATCTTCCCAAATTGCTGCAAAAGAAATTATAAGAAATCAATTAAACATCAGGAAATAAGTGAGTAATTCACATTTAAAGCCCTTAGGAATCTCATTGTATTACAGCAACTGAACACTAGGGGTCACTATTACACAAAAGACAACTAACAGTCTTAACATGGTGTTTATTATTACTTGGAATTGAACTCTGCTTTGTTATATTTTCCTGTCCACTTTGTCACTCATGCCAACACACTGACACACATAGCCACTTAGCCCTTCGAGCATTAACAAGACCCCCATGGGTGTATTTTCTTTGTGCTTGTTTAACTCTTTTGTCAGCCACTACACACCACCCATGTAGAGGCAACCCCTCTGTGGAGCACCCAAGGCTGTCTAGACTGATTTATTGATCGGGCTAAGGAAAAATGAGGCCCCTCAACATTCCAGGATTCTTACCCCAAACATCTGCCTGAGGTCCGGGTCCCGAAAGCGGAATGGGATGTTTGAGACATGGAGGCGTTTGGGGGTCCCTTTGGCCTCTGAGGAGTCTCCTGCAGAGCCTCCAGCTCCTGTCCCTCCTGCACCGCACTGTACACCCACCTCACCCTGAGACGTCTCATCTGCCTTTATCTGTTTGGATTATTCAGGGAAGGGAAGTAAAACAAGTAGAATAAAAGTAAACAAAGGTCATCTTGGCAAGTTAAGTTTTCAATTCATCTGTTAAGATTTTCTCTTTAAGGATTCAAGTTGTTCTTAAATTCTTCCACATTTGAAATCATTAAATTGGAGTTTTCTGTCAACTTAAGCAGCAAAACTTAAACCAAATTTAAGTATTTAAGAAGATTTGTGCTGCAAGTTGAGAAGTTTCTGCAGTGCAGTTCACTTTGAGTGTGTGCAGTGCAGATGAAAAGTAACGTGGCACATGTACACAGCTGGACAGCTTGAAACTGTGTGTGCGTGGACTAAGTTTAGATCCATGAGGTTTTGTAAAGAACCACATCTTTGAGCCATTTGCTAATGTCAGCATGTGGATACGCTCAGAATTACCATGCCGATCTTGTTTATCTTGTTTACATGTTAATCAAATGTAACATGAACTAGTAAGGGTCATCAGCTGTTAGCATGCTACAAATCACATGCCAAGCTGCAGCTGTTGGGAATAGTTACTCAAGTACAGATCTTTTGGCGTGTGTGTCTGTATCAAATTATTAAGTTATTTAAATTATTAATTCATGCAAAAATTTTGCCGTTGATGAAAAATCAGCTAATAAAGTTATTTCATTTTATCTATAAAATGTAAAATACAAACTGCTGAGTGCCTAAAACGACCATAAAAAGAGCAGTGAGGAACTATTTATGCCCAAAACATCATCTACTAGCAAAGGTGTCTTAATACAAAGTGCTTACATTGTTGTTGTTGGCTGTAGCAGTGGCTTCATTAACGCCAGCCCCTACCTCTGCTGTACCTTGGCCCCCAGCACCAAACATGGCCCCCGGGCCAAACTCTGTTCCCGTTAGGCCGTTTTGAGGAGGAGGTGGAGGAGGGAAAGCTGTAAAGGGTGGGGCCACCAAACCCTCCTGTCCTCCGGTCAAATCCTGAGAGCCCTGTGGGAGGGAGGATGGGGAGGAGGCAGGGGGTTGAGGAAAGAAGAGTCAGATGTAAATGACCATATATATTCTCAGGAAGTCTTGTGCAGCATTGTAATGCAGCTCCAATGGAGGGGTTAAAACTCCTACTATCAAATTTCACTCTCTCGCTTAGTCACTCCCCAATTCCCCGCGTATTAACCCCCTCCCCTCCCCCCTCCTCGCTCTACCTCCATATCTCTGACGGGCATGTGTTTTCAGTCAGCCGACCATGAAATATTTACAGCAAACACATCTATTATTAAGAGTCACAAAATTTGATACACAGTTTGCGATACTAAGATGCTTTTGGGATGGAAGGACGTGTGGGAGATTATCGCCGTGTTTACAGCTACAGCTCATTGTGTGAAAACTCATTCCTCCATTTTTAGGCTGCATTAAAGGAAAACAAAATACCCTCAATGCCTCGGGTCTTTTTTTTTTATTGCAGTGTTACAGATGTATCACCAGCTGGATCGTCTACAGATTCTTTACAGCAGCCCTTCTTCTTGTGTGCTTGTGTATGTGGTGACTCTGCACTATTGCTTGCTTCGATTACTTGACACACTCAAGGGCATCTTGGAGTAAGTTTGAAAGAAAAAATAAAGGAGTAAAATAGAAGCAAACGTGCACAACAGATAGTGAGTGGAAAGAGTAGAAGAGATGGAAAATCTAACTAGACTGAGGGTGTGAAAATATGGTTTTATTCAATACAGTTTGATGTTGTGTTACATAAGCCCCAGTGATAAATCTAGCAACTTTAGGGATAAACGCTGGCAGGTTTCCACAGAAAAATTGACAGCATTGCCTCATGAGCATGCTTTTCTCCCCACCTCCCTGCTCAGTGTGGCAGCAGATTCACTCCATAACACTGCAGCAAGTTGCACTTCCAAACTACCTTTCGATCTGCGTGCTGATTTTAGGATCACATATATGTTGTAACCTGAATTTAGTTAGACAATATTGCAGTTTTAATATGCTCCTAATGGATTTTGTTTTGCTATTTCACTGTTTGCTACCAGAAAGATTAAAAATGTAAATAGGAAAGGCTTTAATAAGTATATCAGTACCACCTTAAGCTGAAAACAGCTCATGAGAGTAGCCTAAAACAGACGTTATACTTCTGATAGCTGGTCTATTTATTATTACCCTGGATCCAAATTCAACCTGTGCTTTCTTAAGATAAAACAAACCTTTTAAGGCAACCAATGCCAAACACAGCCCACCAAAATCAGTCACAGGTGTTGGGTAGAGACTGGGTAACTGAGTATGTGACTCATACCAGAGCTGTCAAACTATCCATTAAGACTTTGTGCTCTATTTTTAGTAGTAATAGCTTTTGGTATTCACTCAATCATTTTGATCTGGTCTTCCCTTTGATAGGGGCTGGGTTGGACCTTTTTTAAGCCCCAATAATTGCCAGCATCCAAAGTTAGATCTCTAAGCCCTCTGTAGATGCTGTGATAAAAGATCTGCACTTCTGTAGTGGTTGCTAGCTTCATCTATTCTCTGCATAGAGATGAATGTTTTTACTCATTCATACAGTTACACAAACTCAGAGTTCCTCCTATTCTATCATGATACTTATCAATATCAGTATTGCAGACCTTGTATTGCAGGGGTGGTGAGGTGGTCTCAGGATGCAGATGGATCTACCCAAGAATCTCTGCAGTGCATGCAGCCATGTTTTATACATGTATTTGTTCATTTATTGTGTGTTGGATAGGACGTCATCACCAGCTCGTGTCATTACTGCAGGGTTTGATTTCAGTCCTTCTTTAGAAGATTCTCAGAAGAGGGAAACTAGCCAGTACAGTTTTAAATCAGAATCTCAGGTTTCCTCTCATTGTAGTTTGCACAAGACTTCAAAGATTTCTAACAAACAAACCGGCAGCAGGGAGGAAGAGGAGCAAAGGAGACATCAAGGTAAAGAGAGCTTAATTAAAAGGTGCTGGTAAACTGCAAAAGTATGCATACTGTTTTCGTTTTGTATTGCTATTATTATTATAATTGTTTTACAAGCAGATGAAAACAGGAACAAATCAAGCATCAGCATTGGTCCAATTCTTCTATTACTCATTGGTCAAACTCAGTTATTCGCTGGCATTAATAAACTGTCTGCAGCTTTTCTTTTTTTTCTTCTTCATATTTCAGTGAAATGGCTTGTACTAGAATAGTTAAAAGTCAAAATGCATGGCTGCTTCACAAAATGTCTGGTCTGTAGCTGTAACAACACAGTGTGATGTGAATTTCATAGTAGGAGAGAAACAAACAATGAAAAGTTTTGATGCTGCGTTAAAGCTAAAACATGATTTATCATACAATATTACCATATATATATAGAAATATTATTTTTAATTATTTATTTATTTTTGTCCATACTCTCCTATCTCTAATAGAAACCATTAACCACTGGTTTGCTCTCTGCTATGGGCCGTCTCTGAGCTGGGTGACGCCTAGAGACACCCTGTCGCCAGACAGGCTTTTTAATTAGACAAAGTAACTAAGATGCCGCAAATCAAGCAGACTCGCTCCCTTTTTCTAATCCTATAGCCGGACAGCTCGCCGGTCTTCTGCAGTGATGTGCACACTTGCTGTAAATGGGCAGGCTAAAAGGCCCATCTGCAGCACAGATAGATTCTCGGTCCTGAGCCCGACAGATAGGAGAAGACTGCAGAATCCCAAAATAGGATGGGGAAAAAAAATCTGGGAATCTCACTGAATGTATGTCAAGGGAGTTAGTATGAGCAGCAGTCCACCTGGTGACAAAAGTTAAAGAGGGAGCATCAAAAGCCTGTTCAAAGAGATAATATACCAATAAACTCTACTCTGTGTGCACTAGTTAAGACATGTGGGCTAATAAACATGCAGTAGCCTGTGTTAAGCCACTAAAGGGTGTGTCCTGCAGGCATATCCCAACTCAAGGCTGAGTCACACAAACTGTACACACTCAATTTGCAGAGCAAACTAAAACAAGTGAATGAAATACAGTTGCAAATGAGAAAGGAGGTCAAGGCTGAACATGACCGCACAGTACTGATCCATCTCGTTAAAACAGATGCTACATTATAAGCAATGATGAGCTGGTATTTTTCTGAGACTGATTTAGGACACCAGAGAAGCAGCTCGTGGTTTATTAAACCCAAGTTACAACTTTGTTTATTCTGTGTCTGATGATTTCTGAAAGCCGGGACCATCTGTGCTATTACACAATGTTCCTTTACAATTACTCATGTCAGGGGAAAAAAACAAAAAAAACTGCCAAGGTGTTGTAATATTAAAGCTGTTGTAGACATTTAGAGCAAACAAACAAAGGAAGATTACTGAATAAAATGATAAAGACTGATAAACATGGGAGAGGGACTAAAGTTGTCAATAGTTTTAGACCGTGCACACTTAAGAGTCAGCACAGACATTCCTGACCCGCTGACTAAGCAGCTGCACTCCCCTAAATGGCAACATCATATAGTCAAACGGAGAGGGGGAGAAAGGAAAGAAGAAATGATGGAAAAATAAAAAGGGGGGAAGGGAAGGGAAGAGAAGTGGGACCATAGGAAATAATGAGGTACTCAGTTAAATCTGGTCTTAAGGCAAACTTTCCAGACTAAATTTTGACATTAAGAGACATGATTTAAACAGATCGAGCTTCATAAAAACGACACGAAAAGCAATCTGAGCAGTAGATCGACCGAGCTGTTATTTTTCTAGCCACCGGTTATTACAAATAAAAGAAAGAGTCATCTGGAAGACGTTCATTTACACTCTGTATTCATGCATGCATACACAAATACACAGCAGCTGAGTTACCTGTGACACCATATGATTTTCCATACCAAGAGAGGATGAGGGAGGAGGAGAGGCCTTTTCACATCAAGCCTTTTAAGAGCGCCTGTCAGCGCACCAAATGCAGCCTCTGGAGCGTACAGCCACGTGGTGATGCTGCTGAAGCTCATCAATCACACAAATTCATGACAATTTGTCTACAGGAACGATCTGCAGTCTGAAAACTTGTCTGGCTGCAGACACAAATTCGCTACTGTACTTACAGATTCCTTTCGCTCTGCGATCCATCTCTTTCCCTGTGGTTCCAGTGAGTAGTGCTTGCATTTATCCCCCCCCTCTACTCTTTTCCCCTTCCCCCTCTCTTCATCCTCGCCTGCCACGCTTGATGAAAGCCAGAGGGCGATTTGTTTTCCCCTTTTAAAACCACCAGCACTCACCCTTCAAGTCACTCTAGGCTTCTTCTGCACTGTGATGTCCATCAAATTACAGACCAAAGCCCATCTCCTTATATGGTTGTGTCTGTGTAGAGGCTCCTGTCTGTCCTTCCTGACTCCTGGCCAGTTGAAAAAGGCCATTATTTTAGGTGCAGTTCATTGGCACGCGGTGAGCCTCAACTTGAGTCTAACATCACATGACAACTCCATGACGACCCCACAGGACTCCTACATACATCATACATACATGACTAATCTCTGAGTTCTGTACTCCCAACTCAAAAGTGCAAAAAACCCGACGTTGTGTCAGTACCAGTGACTCTGTGGCCCCGCTGAGATCTGTGACATGCAGCCTGTTGGTTATTGACAGCTCTGATCATCATCATTGTCAGTATCATTATCATAATCACTCCGGCAGCCCTTACTTGAACTCACACGCTCACTTCAGGCAACGTGTCCTAAAAATAAAAACCTGTGCCCTGTTCAGATGTTTATTTTACCCTTTTCCCACAAATACAAAACACAAAATAACAATGCAGACAACGAATTAATAAAAAAAACAATGATAGTTTAACAGCAGCACTCGAAAGGCTGTAAATGTTTGGCTTCTGTAGATGGTTAAAGCGTACAGCATTATTAGAGATGCACTGATAAGCTAATTACTTGGTTTGATGATTGACAACATTCTTGTAATCAAATATTTTCTTGCTCGTGTTTTTTTAGTCCAAATTATAAGAACAAAATAAAAGAAATTTAATTTAATTTTAACATTCCTATAAAATGGGATGATTTGATGCTTTTAATTAAAAGAAAACGGAAATAAAAAACAACAATCAATCCCTGAGATGAAATTATAATATTGGGATTTTTCTTGTAATTTTGAACATCTGCTCAGACTAGTGTTGTCAAGAAAAAAATCGATTCTCAGATACTAATCGATTCTAAAATTTAATATCTAATTAGATATTAATTAGCACGGGTATCGATACTTAAATGCCACTTTGGAGTCTGCTGGTTTACGAAGAAAAAAAAGAAGAAGAAAAAAAAAGAACAGCCGTCTCTAATCATTTTATACAGGCACTGCAGCGGGCAGCCCCGCCTTACAGCTACTCCCTGGAGGACCCATTGATTGCGGTGTTTCCAACTTAGCAACTTGTCGCTATAATTAGCAAGTTTTTAGACATCATTAGCAGCACTTTAAAGAGGAAAAAGCGACTAGCAACCAATTTGGAGACTTTATCTGGTGTTATTGGAGACTTTGAGACTGATGTGAAAACACTTATTTACAATTCTCGCAGGTTTTACCGCAGGCCCCTCCCCTTCCCCCGGCAAGAAGCACTCACAAGAGGCTCGTCTTCGAGCTGCAGGAAGAACAGGAGATGTTGTTTTCTGCTCCATAACCAGCCTGAAAATGAATTGCACAACGCTGCTACTGGCTGATCAAACCCTGGCTTACAG